>JAHDVE020007077.1:0-422657 GCA_022606495.2 Halesus radiatus
GTGCGACTTTAAAGGCTACGAACTGAAGAAAGAGGTAGGGGATGTTGATGTAAGTAAGGAGGAACTACCAGGCAATTCAGATCTAGCTACTAAACATCAGGGGCGTGCAGTATATTGAAGTTATAATGGTTTTTTAGTACAAAAAATACGTAATAAAATTAACAGATAATACCTAAGTGCGCCCCAATGTTGAATTTGGCAGCCGCCTCTGGTATGAAATCCTAAAATATCTAAAAAAAACTCTTTACTCCGTACGGAAACGGCGGTCCGTTTGATAGATTCCCCTATCTTAACAAACGGATTGCAATCTTTAAAGCACAGGCGTCAGGTGAGGATGCTGTACTTATTCTACCGGCATTTTAATGGTAGAGATGCTGTGAGGAACTGGCGTCAATGAGCCCATCAGTACCGGTGCACAGTTGGGAAACACGCCTAACGTAAGTCTAATATTTGCACACGATTGACATTTGTCACGTGAGAACGGGTCGTTTTTACGACTCGTCCGAGAGTTCAACAGCCCGACTTTGGAAATATTAACCGGCCTCTGTGTTTCCTCCCTTCTACAACATGGGCCTCTTTAACATGCCACGTTCACTCCTTTTCTTCTCAAAAATATTCTCCACACAGCATCCTCAAAAATGACATACCAGTGTGAAGTTAGCATAATTTTTTTTAACGCTCCTTTTTAAAAATCATTTTTAATTTGTATTTTTTGGGGCAATAGCCGGTTATACAGAATTTCTCGCTCTTGCTTCATATGGCTAAACCCATTCAAGCCACTTCTCGATCCTGATGTGTGGTTTTTAACATTAATCAACTAAGGCCTCTCGAATGGGGTGAAAACATTCTTAATATCCTTAAAATCCACACGTGAAAACAAGCGATAGATTTTATTTACCCACACCAGGTTTTGAACCCGTGACCTCTGCATGTCTGGCCATGGAGCTTTTATATCTGTCACGAAAATCGGTGACCTGTGTGCCTTTAATTGTATAATCTGTTAAAACCGAACATTCCAATACAGCTTTTAAAGTACAGATCTTAAAATTACAAATGTTCTAACAGACACATTCGCACGTAAAAGCCTTTCTATACACACTAACACGCACACATATGTAGTGATAACTTAAATACGTGTACGGTAAGCATGTATGTATTTTGTACATATGTATGAGGCACATATAAGAGTTGGTCAGGTTTCGGGGTGACCACTAATTGTTAAGGGTCCGGCGGTAAGATATATCTCGCAGCCGATTGCAGCGACATCTATGGCCGGTGGGGTGACAACAAATGTTGCAAACAAGTGGGACTTTTTAGTTCCGCGGTAAGTGCCCTGACACTTTAAGTGCCTGTTTGAATTATTCCGGCCGGACCCTCGCCTCGGTGCGATTTCATATCAGATATATTCACCCAAAATATTCCGTACGAGTGCTCAGAACGCAGATATACGAGAAGGTACCTACTTGGTACGCAAGTACCTTCTTGGAGTAATAATTAGATCGTTATTAACGTTTGAGCACACTTGCAGGTTTTAGATCTCTAGGTATCTAATTATTTGTTTTTCTTTTGTTTATCCCTTAGAATAGTGTAAACCTTCAAATCTGCGAAAACAGAATGATTTGTAGCTAACCAGTAGTTAGGGGTATTCGAAACATGAATATAACGTTACGTGCTCAGAGATGGAATTAATTTTAATATTTTAGATAAAAAGTATTACGTAATACTTTTAAATATTGAGGTGAATCGTTTGTTGGCAGGTATTCCATTTCATTTATTATATTTAAATTAACTTCATAGTGTGAGCGCGTAGCGTTATAATCATATTTCGAATGCTTTTGAGTAGGTGTTATCCGGCTTTCCTTGAATTTCAGCAATCTTTTTAAGAATTATTCCATATTACGAAATTCAAAAATATGATTTAACCTTAGTGTAATAATATACGGATTTAACAACGGTCTTGTCTTTGAGCTGGTCCGTCCAGTCAGTGGCTGAGTTAGCATCGTGTCGGGGTATCACCTGGGTTCAATTACTCGGCAGGCTAAGTTCTCCATCACAACATAAGAAATATCCCCCAATTACTGTGATAGTAGTAGTAGGAGATTTTCAAATATGCTTTATCGTAACCTGGAAATGTTTGTCTTTCTTTAAAAAAAAAATAAAAGTTCCATGAATATTTTAAAGGTCCATTCCACACGATGGAAATAACGTTTCTCGATGAAAACTTTCGCGGTTAATAATAATAATAATAATAACAAAGCATTTATATAGCGCAGTTTTGTGTTATTTCACTTCAAGTGCGCTTCACTATAAAAAATGATTAGCTAACTCCATTCAGTGGTATTCCTACAGTGCTCTTTTTACATTCTATTTATATATTCTTAACATATTACATATTTTCTTGCTTATTTTTAATATCACCCCTGCAGTACTCCTTAGGTGCATATTCACCTAATAAAATTTAACTAGAAATTGCAGGAAATTCAGATAGCTAGATAGATCTGTGGCAAAATCACGAATGAACTTATTATAAATGAGGTGATCAGAAAATGCTTGGTAATTTTATGTTCAATGAAATATATTAATAGGGGGCGGTTAGATGGTTTACACATAGAGAAATTCCTGTATCATATAGAATAGAATACAGGAAACGCAAGTAGGTGGAAGAAGAAATCGAGGATGTTTCGGGAAGTATTAAACATTTTCAAACAATGTTCTGTTAGTTCTTCAATAAACGCAAATTCACTATGTGGCATTATTTTTAAATTCATTTTAAAAATTAATTTGTTCAAGCCATTATTTAATAATTAAGCGTCGACATGTTTCGAAATATTTTTTTAATTTAATTTAATTAAGCATATTAAATTAAAATAAAAATTTACTACTGGTTAACAATTGGATAAATTTGAAATTAGAAAAAAGTGTAAATAGTCAATTAAATATTATTTTTATATATTATATATTTATATAATATATATTTTTTTTAAATCTGTTAAATTTATTTTCACCTTAAAACCCGTAATCATAATAATTTTTGTAATTTTGATGCCTTAGTTGTTCCAGGATTTTGGTTTAATTTCTATTTTCGAATATGTAATAATTATAAATTCATAATAATTTTGTTTATTTTATATTACTATTTTTACTTTGCTACCCAATTATTTACTTTTCCCACCGCGTATTGTTACATTTTAACTATTTTTATAATTTTTTCATGCTTATAATATGCCATTATTTTTCTGTATACATTGTATTCTGAAACTTGCGGATATTTTTATTTATTTACCTAATTTAAGGTTCTGTTAGTTTGCTTAAAGCTTAAAGCATTGTTTATAGCGTGACAGTAGTTGTTTTGACCATCTAAACCATTATCAAGCCATAGCTGTACAGTATGCTATGGAAAGCACACCTCATACACGAGCAGGTGCTAAGGTAGATCAATAATGTTCAAATATATATCTTCAAAGACGTGCCTCGGACACATGCCGCGGAGCATGCGAATTTGGTCGCGGATGGAGGAGCGGACGGTCGAAGGGTTGTAGGGCGTAGAACATTTTCGTGGTTGAAGGACTTTGGAAGCGGACAGGTGTGTTCAAGGAGGAGCTCTTCCGGTTGACCGGTACCTAGACAACTTTTATTATAATACAGGAGAGCTTAAAGAAGACGAAGATACCTTTAATAATCTTTATAAAATACCTACCCATTTATTCATAAAATATATTAATTGCTCTTTTACAAAATCTTTTTCAAATTCTATCTAATTATTAGCTCCATGATAATATTCACATTAATATTGAAACGATATTTTTTACATGAATAAAATGTTATAATATAGATAGATATGTAAGTACATTTCATAACATAACTACACTCAATGAGTTGGGAAAATTGTATGGATTATAAAGATAAAAGAAAAATATATAATAAGTCACACGAATAATATAAGAATATTCTTTAACGGTCAGCACCCAAAAACACAAACTTGATGTCTGTATTCCCATTGTCTTTACAAAGAGCTGATTTAGTGATCCGGCTCACTAAACCGAGCCGCTTCGCCCACCACTATCGCAAACAGCTGAAATTTTTGAATTTGCAATGATGGACGACTTAGTTTACAGAGGATTAATCCCGCTACTATATGTTGGAACCAAACGCTTTATATCACTCGGCTATAATGGATTACAGAAGAAAGTATTAAATTCAAAACTGTAAATATGAACACATCACTTTATTCATAAGGACACTCGTATTAATGGCCAGCACCGAAAAATACACTCTTTCCAGGTTGTTAACCTAAGAAATAGTACGAATTACTTATCTGCAAATTCTATTCCGATATTTAGGAAAATGTACAAGGTTTCAAAAGATAAAAATCCTGAAATTGTAATCTTATAAATTCTGTTGGAATTTTAGGTAAAATGTTCAGAATTGCTTTAACTGGTTTTCAAACTGCACCTATTTTCAAACATTTTGGGATGTTTCTCATATAATTTAAAGATTGCAGTTAGAGGATTTTTGTCTTTTGAAAGCTTACATATTTTCTTAAATTCCCGTATAGAATTTACAGATAAATCATTGGTGGTATGGCTTGAATTAGCAATCTGCAAAGTGATATTTATGGTATTTTTTTATGTATAAGATATCTTACTAAAAAAATTATTACTTGTAGCATCAGTACATTGAGTAATTATTGTAAGGTGCGTTAAAAAAAATGAAAATTTCCGAGTTACGAAAAAGCTGACAATAATTGATTCTCCCTAATCTCAACTCCTATCATAAAATTCTGAAAATATTGCTTGTGCAATGATGGAAGACTTTGCTGCGGAGAATTGAATCCTAGATGCCTATGTAGCAATAATCAGTGGGTATAAACAGATATAGGCACATACCACACTATATTGAGTTAGTATTATATATTTATTAAGTGCCAAAACAGTGCACTATCAGCACAGGTGAGAATAAGGAGTTAGTATATTTTCGACATTTCACTTCTTTTTCATTCTTATTATGGTTTTTCTGAGAATAATAAAAAAAATTACAGTCAAATTTTAAATTCCACACAGGAGACCCTGAGGGAAAAATTTTCCCTCAAGGTGTATATCATCTTTGCGGATGCTTTGTGAGCAAGTAAATTTCATTTGATTAATTTGTGTCATTTTCACAATTTATTATTTTAAAATAACATAAATACATATATGTGGCACGTTCCAGAGTGGTAGATACTATCAATATCACCCTGGTGAAAGACCACCATTCAGAATCGAAACGTTGCTTGAAATGGCTTTAACCGTATTTGGTGACCAGATTTGAATAACCGGTACTTCTCCACCTTCCTCTGCCCTATCTTCTTCTCTTCCCCATCACCATCAGCCTCACAAAATACCTCAATTAGGGATGCCATAGTCTCACTGGCTCCAGACGGTCGCGACCAGTTGGGACTCTTGTGCGGTACTTACACAAAAAAGCATAACAATATAACAACAAAATGCATGATGTAACTATGCATAATGCATATTAGTAGAAAAGCCGGATAAAATAGCAACTGTAAAACTTTCATCTCTACACTTAAATTTTCTAATAAAACTGTGTTCATCTGAAGCGACCTGCCAGGTAAGTATGTTTTTCTGTATCTGTTTGTACATAATTAGTTATAGAATAGGAAGTTGTATTTATACAGCGCTCTTGAGGTGATTTTTCACAAAAACGGCGCTATACAAATCATCCAATTATTATTATTATTATTATTAGTTAAGAAATACAACAGAACAATGGAAAGTTTTGGTAAATTAAGAAAAAACTCCGATCGTTGTTATATTTATTTAAAAAGTTAATAAATGTATATTCACATCTACAAGCACCGCGCAGAGCAGAACTCTACAGTACAGATACAACACAGACGCGAGCATTCGCAATACACCGCGTAGTACAGCACAAACTCCAGTACGGCTGTCAACTGAACTGTCAACAGAGCGTTAGCGTCCGACACAACATGCTTGAGGATTTTATAACTTTGTTCCTATATTTGTTATTATTTTGTAACCTCAATTCCCTGAGAAATTCAAACAATTTATAATTATCCATTTTCTCGATTTTAGCAATGTCCAATAACGGTATGTGTTCATACTAACTGCGCAGGCGCAGGAGTCACAAGCGGCCGCCAGCACGTCAAAATGTTCTAGCTGACAATCTCGGCCGGTTCGGGCCGTGCATTTGCGGATACGTTACACTTACGTATTCTGTAATATGAATGTGTTCATAGATAATGCAGACAACTACTACTATACTGTACTGTACTGTTCTGCACTGCGCGAAGCTGGTAGACGTGAATAGACCTTAAAGGGGCTTAATTTGAAATAATAATCATTAGATTTTCCGTTTATCTAATAAGCATATAAATTGTGTTTTGTAATTACATAATTTTAAAATAACCATTGTTTCAACATTTACTTTAGAGCTTGTTGGAATAATGAACTTCTTCAATAAATGCAAATTTTATTTGTTTCATAATTTTTTATTAAATTAAAAAAAATGTTTTAGCCATTTTACATATATGTTTTAAAACCGGTGGTTTGTTCACCAGGATACAATGAACTGAAAATATAGGCATATAAACATAGACAAATAATAACAATGAGTGGTGGAATGACGTAGTGGCTAAAGAATTTATAAAATATATTATTTACTACATTGTCAACAAACACTGATTCTGGATATATAAGTTTTACTGTACATAATTAATTATACGTTAAATAAATTAATAGTTATATAAAAACTATAAACCGAAAAATATTTAAAAAGGCCCGTGATTGGTAAGTGGGTTCCGACAGAATTTAGGCCGCTACCACACGGGTCAGTCGGCCGCGTGCTTTAAGAATGCGGGCAATGTTGGGCAATGTCACGTCGCATGAACTCGCACACGGGTCACGACAGTTCCGTACAAATTATTTCAAAAGTGTTTTTTGATTTTTTGTTGGGTTTTTTTTTTTTTAGATGTTGATTTCATACCGACTCGTGTGCTAACGGCCTTGCTGTTATTAATTTGAACTATAAAAACGAAGACTTTTCCTACCATCGTATCGCATAGTTCATTCATCTTTCTTTCCATTCCTCCTCTGACATTCCACGTGCCAATTCGACATTGCTCACGTTCCTTCCTCCTCTTCGCGCTACCGAAGGGTTGGCAGTGTGATGGATAGCGAGCCTCATCGACACATGGTAGTGAGGCATGGAACTGGCAGAGGAAGGATGAAAGTAGACTGAATGCTGTAGAAATGATATCTCTGAGACGAATGTGTGGTAAAACCATGTATGATCGTGTGAAAAAAGTTGAGATTCGTAAAGAATGCAAGGCTGATGTAAGCGTAGTGAGCAAGATTAAGAAAGGGACGCTAACATGGTTTGGGCATGTAGAGCGAATGAACGAAGATAGGAGTGTAAGGAGAATAAGAAGTGAATGGAATAAGAAGCCGGGGACGTCCGAGGAAGACATGGCACGATCTAGTGAATCAAATACTCGAGTCGGGCCATGTCAGAAGTCGGAATAACCGAAGAGAATGTATGAGGCGTTGTATAAATGTGAATGAAGCAAGAAGTGTACGCCAAGATCTAGTTGTTTGGCGGTCCGTCCTCTCTGCCTACCCCTGCGGGGAAACGGCGTGATAGTTAGTTAGTTAGTTATAAAAACGACATAAAAAAAGATTAATTAATATTCATTTCAAATAAAATTGCATTTGAAAAAATGTATATTTTCCTACAGTCAACTTTTTTTACTCCACTTCCATTTGTATTTTATTTTTTAACCGGATTCTGTTTCTTTTATATTTATATGCATTAATAGCAACTCTATGCCATTTAATAGCGTTGCATGCTTTGCACTAATATAAAAAATGTCCCACCTCTATAATTACACGAGATTGTGAACATGTAGGTTGTGATAATAATTACCTTCGCTTTTTTCCTGGCATGTTAACATAACGTACTCATTACAGCGTTATTACACGGCGGTTTTTTCAAAAGATCATTTGATCCATTAATAACGTGTTTAAGATAAACACGCATCTGCGGTACAGCGCGGCGTCGAAAGTTTTTAAAAAGCAACTATAACATACAAATTTAACATAATTCTCAATATAATAATAACGATTGATAATATTCTCAAGCAATAGCCGACAAGACGGAGAAATTGACCGTAGGATGGGTGTGGCAAGCGGTGTGCTGTGTCCTCTTTACGCCTCAGTGATAAGGAAAGCTGAGCTAAATGATTAATTTAATATGTTTATCTTCTATCGATATATATAAAAATCAATGCAAGTTTGTTTGTTTGTTTGTCCTCGATTTTCTCGAAAATCACTTGAGCGATTTCGCTGAAAATTTTGTTTTTATTAGTGACGGGAAAGTTTATAAAGTAGTTTGAATGAAATCCAATATGTAAAACTGTTGCTGTAACGTTTTAAAATTAGTATGAAAAATATTGAACCTCCGGTTAGCCACAGATTGGATATTCAAAAGAAGAAGGTTTTTTGGGTAGAATATTTTCAAAATGGAAAACACGAGTAGGTACCTAATAAAGAACTTTATGGTTTAGATGTATTTTGAAAAAATAAACGTTTGGAATGAAATCAAATATTCAAATGAATGTTTGTTTATTTGGAGATGGTTACTTTCGCTGTCGAATCAATTATGGCACCCTAATGACAAGCAAGAATTCACAACTTCATAACTTTATTCCAAAACAAAAATCCTGACCAAGGCCGGGAACACATCAGCTAGTACAAGATAAATCACGGTTATCTAGATACTATATTATGTCTTAGCGGTATTAATAAATGTACCTAATTGCTTTCGTTTAAGACGCCATAACACATTCCACCCGAATACTTTCAGAAATAATATTGGCTACTTTAAGTCCTCTGCCTCAAATGTGCCGGATATATAATAAGACAGAGTGTGCTAATCTAGACATTTTTGTTAATAATTTTTAGTTTTACAAAAAATGTTCTGCTACTACTTAAAAACATGTAACAATGATTGGGTTTATTATATCATGTATCACTTGTGTCTCTCTTTGTGTATCTTGTTTCTATTGTATTATGTATCATTGAGTGAGTTTTTGTAATTTTGTGTTTTGTATATCCTTTGTCTGATTATTTGTAATTTGTGTATATTAACTGAGTTTTTATATCTGGATTATTCTCATGTAAGTGCTACAATGCTGCTATCTGTAAAAATTCAGTATAAATAAATAAATAAGTATCGAGACAAAGTTGGCAGTGTACGAATCAGTGTATCGTCCCACGCTTACTTATAGTGACCGGATCTGGATATTGAACGATTGAACACGTTCCAGGGTCCAAGCTGCCAAATGTGATTTTTAAGAGGATTTGCAGGAGTCATAAAATGTGATCAAATAAGAAGCTCGATGATCCAGGAGGAGCTAAACATCGGACTACTGCTACTTTTCATAGAAAAGTCGCAAACTAAGGTGGCTTGGGCTCGTATTTAGAATGTCAGTTCGAATTCCGCGGAATATTCTGAGTGGTGTTCCAGAGAGAATACGTCCAGTAGGCCACCCCAGACACAGGTGGGAGAAGCAACTCCAGAGGCTTTGTGAGGAGAGGGTGGACCTACTATGGACGCATGCCGTTGACGTAGCACAGGACATGCGATGGATCCCCGGCCCGAGTAAAACAAGGGGAAGAAGATGTATGCATGCATGTGATCATATTATGTTTAGTAAAAATGAAAAAAAATATGAAAATATTGATACAAATTACGAAGAACACAATTTATTTTTATTTTTTTATGTGAGTACCGCACAAGAGTTCCAATTGCTCCTTACCGCTTGGAGCCAGTGAGACTATGTCATCCCCCATTGGGGTATGTTGTGAGGTTGTAGGTAATGAGGGTATGGAGAAAAGGAAGGTAGGGAAGTACCTGGCTATTCAGATTTAGTGTCAAATACGGCTAAAGCCATTTCAAGCAAAGTTTAATGGTGGTCTTTCACCAGGGCGATTCTGAAAGTATCTACCAGCTTGTAACGTATCGCAAATGTGCTATACATTATTTTAACTGAATAAATTGTGAAATAACACAATTTACTCAAATAAAATTTACTTGTGCACCTCCGGATTCGTAGCCGAGGAGTGACTTGTTTATCGAATGGTTTGATCGACACGTTTCCAAAAACACGTCATTAAATTTGAGGAAACTTTAATTTAAGTATATTTGAAACGCCATTTTGACTTTAATTCACAATTGAAACGTATGTGAGTAGTCTACTACCTGAAAGTTTCTTTGACCCCGAAATTCCAAATAGAAAATAACTAAAAGGTACCTACTATAAATTTCGTAACACGACATTAAAATTAAATTAGATTTCATATTCAGACTATTCAGATTTGGTCACGTTAACATGGTCCATGTTAACATGGCAAAAGTGATTTCAAGTAACGTATCGCTTCTGAATGGTTGGTAATCGCCAGGGCGACACTGAGAGTACGAGTATCTATCACTGTGGGAAAGAGATGAAAATGTAGATACTATACACGGTGTCCATAAACTAGCGGTACAAGCGGTAAATTTGGTGAATC
The DNA here is from genome assembly GCA_022606495.2 of Halesus radiatus. Classification (NCBI taxonomy): domain Eukaryota; kingdom Metazoa; phylum Arthropoda; class Insecta; order Trichoptera; family Limnephilidae; genus Halesus; species Halesus radiatus. The sequence goes on from JAHDVE020007077.1 coordinate 10,587, forward strand.
TGCATCTCATAGGGAACTCAATAAAACTTTTTATTTTTTTTCTGTTTTTTTTTTTTTACTATATTCTTTTTTTAACTTCGGACTCGATTTCCTCAAAGGGGAAGCTCAAATCAAAAAAAGTTGCAACCAAAAATCGACTCAAAATATGATATGAGATTTATCGCTTTTCCTCTTATACCACGAGTTTCCGGACGCCATGTACAGTAAATAATTTTTTTTTTACTTAATGTAGGTACTGAATTACCATCAACATTGTACGTAGGTACAATATTAATTTGTTGCATACCTGCTTTGGCTCGATCGAATACATTTTTCTCACCTTAGCCGTCCTTTGTGTTCGCCGGCCGTCCTTTTCGCGCCACTTCCGGCCCGGATGTTGGCGCCATTTCCTGCAAGGTGCGCGGGAATGAATTATTATTATATCGTTCCTTTTTCAAACCTGCGCGGCCATTTTCCATCATGGCTGTCGGGGATGATGTCGAATTTATAACGCGGTTCTTAATTTGATTTATTAATTTAATTTAAATTTATTTTTACATTAAAGTGAGTACCTAAAAATGCAGAGCGGTAGATACTGTCAAGAATATCGAACTGGTGAGAGGTCATCATTCAATATGGAAAATAAATATAATTTATTTTTTATTATTACTCAAGCATTTGATACACTTGCTCGTGTCATGTCTTCCGTATCATATATTCTCCGTACTCTCATTTCTTCGTTCATTCGCTCTACATGCCCAAACCATCTAAGTGCCCTTTTCTTAATCTTAACCATTACGCTTGCATCAACATTGCATTCTTTCAGGATATCCTCATTTTTAGCAAAGTTTTATCACACATACGCCTCAGATATCTCATTTTTACATCATGCGCTACTATCAAATCAACTTTCGCCGATCCTCTGCCAGTTCCATGCCTCACCGCCATAAATCAGGGTTGTTATCAGCACTCCATTGTGGACTGCGAGCTGCTTTGGATATTTTTCTATCAGTGCCAATTGCGTTCAGTTCACCATTAATGGAATTTCCTACATCTACACTTATTTCAATATAACTATTAGCCTCTCCATCTCTTGTAAACATCATTTAATAGTCGAAAGTCATGTTGTTCGAAAGAGAGAGTACGAAAATAGTGTGCAATATATTTGTGAATGATGAATACCTGGAGCAGGTGGGTGAGTTTGTGTATTTGTGAAGTATGTTTACTATTTATAATCACCTGACCGAAAGCCTCTGTAGTTGAGTGGTTACGATCCTCGACTACGTATCCGGAGGTCGCAGGTTCAAATCTTGGCGTGCGCCAAGTATATACTTTCCGTATCACCCTAATAATAATAATAATTGGATTACTTCTATAGCGCCGTTTTCGTGAGAAAATCACCTCAAGGGCGCTTTACAATTAATTAAATAACATATACAACCAATACCTTACAGTTAAACTTTATTACTAATGGCTTATAAGTAAGACTTATGGCTAGGGACTAACTACTGAGACTTATAATTAGTGACTTACATCTATGGCTTATAGGTAGTCACTTACCAACTAAAAGTTATAGTTAGTGACAATTTAAACTTACGTAGGCATAACTAGAATAAAAACCTAACACATATATAAACCTAGTACCTATTTAAAACTAATACATATCTATGACCAAGTGCATATTGTGTATACAATACTGCAAAATGACGTACAACTATGGCTTAAAACTAGAGTCTTACAACTAACATACCTATTTATAATAATATAAATACCTGTATGATTATTGCTCGTGCTGTCAGTGGTAAAGCACACACCATTCAGAATTGAAACGTTGCTTGAAATGGCTTTTAGCCGTGTTTGGTGACCAGATCTGAATAGCCAGATACTTCCCAACCTTACTTCTTCTCCATCACCATCTCCTCCACAGTACCATCAGCCTCACGACGTACCCCAATTGGGGATGCCATAGTCGCACTAGCGCCAGACGTTTGGGAGCAGTTGGGACTCTTGTGCGGCATTTACAAGCTACGATTCAATACATAATTGTGATCGTTGACCAAGGCGATACACACAGGATGCCCTAAGGGAAACAGTTTCCCTTAGGGTCTATGTTGCCTTTGTGGATGCTGTATGGAGACTCTTTTTAAGGGAATGAAGTTCTGGTAAGATAAAAGGTATGAGTTATGGAGGAGTGGGTTAGGAATCTGGGTGTAAGTGTGTCTACTATTCGTGTCCACCACGCAGCTGGTGCGCAGACCCTTCCACCGCCTAGACCTGGACAAAACTCTCCCCATGAACCCGGGCACTCCTGCTATCTCACCAAACGTAGCGAACTACTTGGCGTGACCTATAGCGTAGGCGTTGGGTATCCAATGAATGGTTCTCGGGGCTGCGGTACCCATACCTACCTCCCAAATTGAGAATAGTTGTCATAATATTATCAGATTACTACCTTTTATTATTTTTTTAAAAGACAGACAAACATTCCCGCAATCTTAAGAATATTTCGAAATCTCCTACTACCGTCACACTAAGCAAAGGATGTTGTTAGTATCGTGATGGAGGACTTAGCCATCCGAGGAATTGAACTCACGACGCCTGTGTGGGATTCAGAACGATTCCAACTCAACCACTGACCTGTCTTAAGACTTGAATATAATAAATGGTCAATTTTTCTGAGCGCCGTTTATTGACTAAAATGACATCAAGGGCGCTTTACATCTTGTTAAAGTTTGTATCCCCTTTTAAATAGATATGTTCTTAAACTTTTCTTAAAGGTTTCGAGATTGCTTTCTGACCTGAAACTAAATGGAAGGTCATTCCAGGAATGTTGACCCAGTACATAGAAAACTCTGTCCCCAAATTTAGCACCATTCATACGAGAGGGTTCAACTAGTCTATTCGACTCATCAGACTTGGTCGACCTGAGAGTGAATTATCTCTGAGAAAGATTATTCCCCACGCAGAGATCGCTAATGGTGCCAGCCCGTTCAGTGCCTTACATACCCTAAGACAAATTTTAAACTGAACTCTTTCTGTGACTCAAAGCCAGTGTAGGCAATCACATAGAAGGGGAGTAATGTGACGGCATAAGGTGGCACTGCATATTAGACGATCTGCGGTATTGAACAGTCCTTACAGGCTGTTCAAATGTACTTTGGCAGACCAGCATACATACTATTTCAGTAGTTCAGTCTGGAAACTACTAGAGCATTTCCTAGAGTCTTAGCAAAATCTGTTGGGGTCACCCTCCTATGGATTTCAATTGTCTTAGAAAAAATACACTAGACTTTACCGTATTCCCAAGTTGAGTATTCATTGAAACAATATTTTGGTCCAAGTTAACACTAAGAAAGAAACTATAGTACCTGCCCAATGAAGACTTTTTTTTATTTGATACTATACAAGTGTGCCATCTGTCGTGACCTAAGGAGCAAAATCATCCATTTCAAGTTAGGAAGAGAGTCATAAAAGAAAATTAGAAAATATGCGGGTAACAGTTTAAAAGATTCATTTTTTAGTTTGCTTTGAATGGATTCATAATTTTTCATTAGTTGTTAAAGATTCGCTTCCTAAAAATGTCAAACAATCTTGAATAGGTACTGGATGATACAAGGGTAGGGAGAAGGAACTAGGAGGCTACAACAACCCCCGCCATCGAGATGCGCATTTTTCCGGCGGGGTGTTCTCCTATCAATCATAGCTTTTTTGAATTTAATAAAATAAAATTTGTATTTTGTCACAGGATGGCGTTCAAATCTGGCAACCCCTTACAGAGTACAGGGGGGTACTGGGAACCAGAAATCATAAGTTGGGTAAAGGTAGGAAGGTAGGTATAATAGGTCTCTCCGCGTTAGTTGACTTCAACACAGTACTTACACACATGCATTTTTTTATATGAATACCGCATAAGAGTCCCAACTGCTCCCAAACGTCTGGAGCCAGTGAGACTATGGAATCACCAATTTGGGAATGTTGTGAGGCTGAAGGTATTGGGGAGGGGAAGGAGAAGGGGAAGAGGAAGATGGGGAAATACCTGGCTATTCAGATCTGGTTACTAAACACGGCTAAAAGCCATTTTAAGCAACGTTTCAATTCTGAATGGTGGTCTTTCACCAGGGCGATACTGAGAGTATCGTCCACTCTGGAACGTGTTCAAACATACTATATATAACTTAAATTATAAGCTTCGATTTAGACTTGATGATTATTTCACAATTCAGCGTTCGACGCCAAAGCGTATTGAAGTCGGTTACTTAAAACGCATTTTAGCTCTTGTTTATATTATTATTGTAAATATTGTTTTATTTCAATGTCATTAAAATACTTTTTTTTAGCTAAATGTGATCATATTCACGACTGAATTCAAATGGGAATTAATAAATAATGACACGGTATTCAGTAATTCGCAGTATTTCTCGATAAGAGAGATTGAAATTTCGTGAGCAGGTCATTTCCCAATATTATGGATGTTAAGCACGTTGTGTGAAAGTGAATGAAGCAAGAAGTGTATGCCAAGATCGAGTTGTTTGGCGGTCCGTCCTCTCTGCCTACCCCTGCTGGGAAACGGCGTGATGGTTAGTTAGTTAGTTAGTTAGTTACCAATTCATAAAAAGATCGCCGAACAAGTTACCGAACATCGTAAATAACCTTGCAGGGAAATTTAAGCTTTAAAAAAAGTTATTAAGTCCATGGAAATATATCTATATTGATAAATATGTACGTACGTATTACCTTCATCAGTCATTATTTATATGCATATTTTATACTAGTATATTTAGTCCAATAAATGAGCGAGATTAGAAGTAAAATAAACAAATGTAACAGAATAATTGATACAAAATTAATAAAGATGGTAATTTAAAATAATGAAAACTGGGAATATTTCATACAACCGATCGAACTGGAACCGATATGAATGGGACACGCTGTGGGAGCTCAAACAATATTCTTTTATGATCATCGTATAAACATGCTGTCCTTTTTCTGCCAGTGACAATAAGTGGGTGTAAACAAGACAAAAGACTGTTGATCGCCGGTGGAAGCGTGTACCGAAGCACAAATACATTCAATTCTAAGCGTGTGTTGTTTGTTCCAATTCTCGTCGAGTGACCTATACCAGTTAAATTCTTAAGGTAACTTCTAAAAGTTTGTTTCTTTGAATTAATCAATTAAACACTTTTCTGTCTATTCACGGCTAAAATATGACTTTAACGAACGAACTATACTATATCAATTCACAACATCTACAGCTGCGGTGCCCCCAACTGTACAGTTAAGTTTGCAGGTATATTTCTACGATCTTCTTCGAACTAAATCTATATCATCCATAGAAATCTAACAAATCATTAAGAATGTAAAAAAGGTGTCACCCGTGGGTAGTCAATCATATTCCTAGAAGAACTTTATAGAAGGAAAAACTATTTAATCCCGCAATGAATCTAAAAAAATTAGGGTTTTTGTAAATCAAACACATTTTTTAAATCTGCCCATAAATACACGATCAAACTAAAATTTAAAAAAAACCTCGGCATGCAAATCCGCGAATGAGACAGTTTTTCCAAAAATAATATTTTTATCTAATAAGCAACTCTAGTGACAATTATTTTGGTTTAAAACAATATGTATTCATATAGATCAACAAATGCCGATAGTGAATACGCAAGTTTTACTATATATTAACGTAGAAATTATAAAACGCTACTTAAAGGTGAATAAAAAAACATCTCATCAAAACGCCCTGTTTCGTTGAAACGATGTCACGCCGTTGTTCGAGCATAAATTCATTCTGTTGAAATTCATTGAGTGAGGTTGTATGACGATTGTGTGACGTCATGTGGCCACAACTACTTACTGATCGAATTTCGGCTATTTCGATGTGTTTACAAAAAGATCTAAATTTGAGAATTAATTCAACTATGAAAAAGAACTAAAAAAAAAATACTCGTACTTGAATTAGAAGGTCAAGAATATATTTTTTTTAATGGACTGGAGTTCCTTATTTGATTCGTAATCATTTTCTCCTAGCATGTTTATCAAACAACAAAACATTTTGAATGTTCGTTTTTGACGAAGTGTTACTTACCCTTGTGATTTCCAAAAACAGTACCGCATATTTGTCATGTTTTTTCTCTCTCCAAAACAAATTGTTCCATTCTAAATTCGCAGTATTCCATGCCAATGACGGTTTGATATTAATTCATATACATCAAAACCCAGAATTCCGGATTTGCTCTCGTTATCGGTTGGTAATTTATGACTACCGCCATGTTGCTTTATAATGAATAAAATATATATTATTAATCTAAAAATCTGTCTGAAGATGCTCGTAGCCAGTGACATGCAGTCCATAAAGGCTGATTAGCTGTGCCTACCCCAAGACAAACAACGAACCACGTAGATAAAATTAAAGAAAACGTTTTTTTTATTAAATGTGACAAATTCCTTTAAATAATAAAAATAATAATAATAATTGGATGATTTGTATATCTCCGTTTTTGTGAAAAATCATCTCAAGGGTGCTGTGTATAATGATAATAAAATGACAATTTTTAAATACTCAAAAACTTCACACAGCCTACCTCAGGTCGTAGGGCGATGCACGCCACTGCTCGTGGGAGGGTGAAACCGGCCTTCTACATATCCTCAAAACGGGAATATACGAGTATATACGTGTGGTAGAATTCAGTCAAGTCCGCTTCTGCCCAATGTCACGTCAAGGATAGGATATGCGCACTACATCTGTCGTTCTTCCCCACCCCTCTGTCCTCGCTCCTCTTGTTCCCCTCCCCTACCTTATTAAACTCTACTATTCTTCTTCCTTCTCCTGTCCATCTATCGCACTGCTGTCACGTGACAACTGTACATTTACTGCTGGGTGTGTTATTTATTTATACGTATAGAAATGTTCATGAAATCACTGTGGATATGTGACACGTGAAATAATTCTTAAGGTCTAGATTTGGCACTACCTAGTAACCTAAATGACTAATTTAAAAATATTACGATTAATGGGGTATTTTCACTAACTAGAGATACCGTTAAAACTGTGTGGAAGATTTAAAGTTTATTTTTCTGTTTTTGAACATAGTATTAAAAATATATAACTTTCATATGATATAAACAAAGTTATTGTTTTATTTTTTAAATTATAATGTCACATCACGAAGTTACCGCTTCATGTGAAAAAAAATATATGTATATGAGTATATATTTTATATATTCATTAATAATTTTTGATTTTAACAACGATCTAATACTGCACATTACAATAGCTGCTACAGTTGCAAATGTTATGACGTAGATAACGCTAGTGGCTGGTAAGACGGCTGTCACTGACGTTGGCCGGCGTGACGTCGCTAACGTCATATTCACAAAAAAAAACGAATATGTCGTTTTGGCGGTAAATCAAAAATGACACGCTTACGGATATGAAAACGATTAATTATGGACATTTTTTTCGTCGATATAAAAAAAAAAACTGTGAAAATAATCCTATTAAGAATTTGATCATGACATATATGGCACATAACTAGTTTATTTTTCTTATAGTCTGGAATCGTGTATTTTGCACAGATAAAATACTATAAAACCTTTTTCTCCTGAATGCTGAAGATTTCGTGGTCAAAATTTGATTCCATCGAATAGTTTATCATTCGAAAATACGTAAAGCACGAGTAAAAGTCAGGCGTTGCGTAGTTCGTCACCTACCTAAGTACAAGCAAACGACAACCAAAATTGAGAGACAATCACTTCTGATTGATAGGTAGTCTGATTCCCACGTTACGTTGCTCCACTTTGGATACACAGTTCCGTTCTACGCGACGTATCGCATGCGAGTATGAACATACCGCTGAATGCTACGCTGGAGGCGTCAACTGTCCCAATCAATCGCCTGTGATACATCAATGATACAATAATAATTGAACAATGAGTGTAAAAAATGGGCGAAATTATTTTACCGAGGGAAAGACAACGATGAAATGTAGAAGAGGATGTGTTACATAAGTCTGTTTCGAGAGTATGTCGTGAAGTAGAACGGGGTTAAACATACTCACGGTAACCACCCATCTCTTTACATTTCTAAGGCCTTTGACCGGGTTTGGCACCGAGGACTTGTCAACAAACTGCCTTCTTACGGACTTCCCGTTTCCTTGTGTACGTGGATTGCCGACTTTTTGAGGGAGAGATCGATTCAGACGGTTGCTGATGGTTTCATCTCTTCCTCGTATTCAATAAATGCTGGCGTCCCACAAGGATCGGTTCTGTCTCCGACATTGTTTTTGTTGCACATCAATGACCTCTTGACATGTGCACCAATCCATTGTTACGCGGATGACAGTACAGTCCATGATTGCTTTTTGTTTGACAAGCCCCCAAAGGGCACAAACTCCAACGGCTCGGAGGGCTTTGAAACAGAGAATGGACGGTTACCTTGAGAGGGTCTCCTCTTGGGGTAAGAATAACCTCGTCGAATTTAATGTTTCAAAGACCCAATAATGTCTGATTACGTCTAAAAGGGATCGAAATGACAATCTAGTCTCCTTTAATGGAAGCAATCTTCCCAACAAGCCCTCCATTGATATGCTTGGTGTAACCTTAATTGACCAGCTCAGGTATGGGGGCTCCATCGAAGCCCGAGTAAAGTTAGCCTCAGAAGCTGGGCGTATTATACAGAGCCCGCAGATACTTTAATAGTACACAACTGCTGACCCTGTACAAATCGCAAGTGCGCCCCACTGTAGAATTTGGCAGCCACCTCTGGTCGTGAGTCCCAAAATATCTGAAAAAAACCCTTGACTCTGCAGAAACGGGCGGTCCGTTCGATAGATTCGCCTATCTTAACTAACGGGTTGCAATCTTTGGAGCACAGACGTCAGGTGGGAATGCTGTCCTTGTTCTACCGGTATTTTAATGGAAGATGCCCCGAGGAACTAGCGTCATTGATCCCTTCGGCACCGGTGCATAGTCGGGAAACACGCCAAACGCGCGCCCAACATTTGCACACGGTTGACATTTGTCACATGAGAACGGGTCGCTTCTACGACTCGTTCTTGTGTTCAACAGCCCGGCTGTGGAATGATCTGCCGGCCTCTGTGTTTCCTCCATCCTATAACATGGGTCTCTTCAAGACCCAAGTTCACTCCTTCCTATCCTCTAAAAGATCCTCCACACAGCATCCCCAAAGATGATATAGGCCTTGAGGGAAATTATTTCCTCCTTGGTCTCCTGTGTGGAGTTACTGTAAAAAAAAAAAAAAATCTCTGCTTCAAAGCTTTTCAATCCATTGTAGTTTCTGTGCCCTTCGGGGGCTTGTCAAATAATAAGTTTTCATAGACAGTACTGTTATCTAGGTAGAAATTTATTCATGCAAATAACAAGAGGTCATTAATTTGGAGCTAAAACAATGATGGAAACAGATCCAATCCCTGTGGGAATACAGCATTCATTCATTGGATGTGTGGAGGTGATGAAACCGTTGGTAACCATTTGATTCGAACTCATCCTTTAAAAAATTGACAACACACATAAGCTATGGTGCGGAACATCCGTAAGATGGTAGTTTGTTGACGTTTGCTAGGTGTCAAACCTGGTCCAAAGGCTTTGAAAAAATTGGTTGCTATCATTTAGGTCTCACTGAAACATTCAAGGCACCATCCCCAAGTATGCGTCAGATACGTAAGAAGATCCCGCATGAACGGTTCGGCCGGAATCCTTACTGGCATCCACATATATTAAAGGGTTAACATAGTCGAATGAGAATGTGTCGCTTTTACAAATCATCCCTATGTAAAACAGCTCACTGAGTGTCCTTAGATAGACCCTGCATATAGTATTCCCAATAATGACAGGGAAATTATGAAACGAGATAAAAAAATGGTTTCAGTACTATGCTGAATCTTACATAGTTATAGAATCAAAGAAAGACGAATACATCCGATCAGCAATCAGCGATCAATCAATCAGTCTTCGGCGACAATAGATGTCGGTTCAGAGGGCAAACTGCAAACTGCTGACTGGCGGTTTGTGATTTGCTGTTTGTAAGTTGTGATTTGGGCTGTGTTTTTATGCACACATTTGTTATTGTATTGTCTCATAGACTTGGTGGGCAGGAGAAAATTGGCACAACGCATTGGGGTCAGACAATGCATTTTTTATATGTTGAAAGTTGTTCTCTGTATGTCCGTTGTAGTAAATTGGGGAATCGTGCTTTATTTTACTAAGGATTTCAAAATTTCACGATGATTTAAGAAGTGGGTAGTATACGTGTTAGTAAATAAAAAAAAAAAATGAAAACCTATAAATCAGAAAACCTGTTGAAGCATTTAAATTTCTTAAACAGAGTCATGAGATTTACACAGAATGTCGAGTCTGAAATTTCCAGGTCAAAATCTTTTAAAAAACTACATTTTGGAGTTACGAAATCTTAATTAAAGTGTCAAAAATAATATTAGACACAATACTGTTGTTTGCATGTTTTTTAATTGTTCATCAAAAAAATGGTTTCGACACCCAGACCTGGCAGTCTCCAGTTAATTAATTAAAAATCTTTTTTTTTTAATTGCTTTGGAATCAAACTTAATCCCCCTGACTTATAGACAATTTCGTATGGCAACAAGTTACGAAATCATAAATATTATTACATTTCACCTTTTCTAATTTTAATCATTGTAGAAAATAATATTAACATAACCTAAATGAAACATGAAAACGGAAAAAAATGACAGAAATTAAAAAAAAATCAGTCGCATCTGGGACACGAACCCAGGACCTCTGCCTATCCGGGGCAATAGCTTAACCAACTTAGCTAATGAGACCAGTTCAATTTGTGTCATCTTCATCGATATCATATCTCAAATTCAAGATTTGTCAATATTATTTTCCATTTTTAACCTCATATTATTGGCAGCTATCTTTGTAATGATTACAAAGTTCTTAACGAACACAATTGCAAACTAGACGGTGTCTCGGATTAATATCCGACTTTTATTTATATAAGACTAGATCTAATGACTTTTTTTATAAAAGTCTAAAGAATATATTCAATTTTTAATTATTAATTATTTTTATTGACATTTAAAAACCTCATTTTAATATTTAATCAATGCAGAAAATAATATTAACATAAACTAAATAAAAAAAATTTTAAGTTTCATTGTCCTAACCTTACAAGTGATCGGTATTTTAAAATGTTCCTACTCGTTTAATATCAACCTGAAATTAAACAAGGAAATATTACATCGGCACAAAACACTATACAATTGAACTTATAAATTTTGTAACATAATAAAATCTAAAATATCGCTATCAACACGACCTTCGAGTAATAACCTGCCGAAGTATGGTATTGTTTTAATTATAACTTTGTTTACTAGCCAAGATGCAGGTAGGTGAGGTAAAACTTGATTTTAAGGACTAATATTAATCAATGTCAGGATGGTTCATACCAAATATTACGTTCACACCTCTAGACCTCGGATCCGGAGGTCAACAGGGAATATCTCACGGAACTCAAGTTATGAACTCGTATTTTAAGGAGTTACCAATGTTAAAAATTCTTTAATAATTTTTAATTGTTTTTTTTTTAATTATTTTTTTATCAATAATTATGTGGCTTGTAATAATTTTAAAATATCGAAAAAAATGAGAAAATTCAAAAAATAAACTTGTTATATTGTGAAAGAGCGCGCCAATATGAAGATCGTTTAGAATAAATGGACGTAAGTGACATTTATATAAATATTAATAAAACACGACATATTTAAGATAGTAGCATTTAAAGAAACACTATGAATTTTTTTCAAACCCATAGCATGTTAAATAACAGAACAAACCCGTTTTTTTTTTAATTTTCGGAGCATACATTTCACATAATTACCTGACGACTGATTAGAGATTATCTTCGAAAATGTTAATATTTTTTTTTTTAAGTGAATAAATCTCCACTATTTACGGAATGTTTGTAATACTCCATATAAATTCTGTTTTGCAAACCCTCAATAACGCCCCATTACCACGCTTTGGAAACCTTTCAATTCATCCTACAAACAAAGTGAAACTATTTTTAATTCGATTCGTTTAAAAAATAATACATCAATCTACGTACAATAACAACTCGACCCTATTAAAACATATTTTTGAATTGTAGCATGTTTCCATGAATACCACGCTTTTGATTTATCCATTCCTATGGCGATAAGCAACTGTAAAGTCCCACTGAATGCATAAAGCTGAATTAAACGATTAATATCTATTCAATGGAAAAGAACTCGGTTCTGAGCTCATCCTTTCAACTGTGATTTTCATCTATAGTGGCCACAAACGAGAGAGCGTTTAGTGTTATAACTGATTCAAATGCTTAAAGATATTGTTGAGCAGTCAGACAACACACAGCAGACGTCAGCAATGCAATACAATTATAAATGCACCTAATAAATCACTTTAATAAGCCACACATTCAACGCGAACGCGAACAAAGTCAATATGCCTTTTCAATTAAATACTAGTTACGACAGCGAACCAATATATTAACAATACTTATTGAGTGAGCGTTTCAAATTGTGGCTACCACATGCTGCATTTTAACTGATTTGTCGATGCAGAAACTCAGATCACTAATAGAAAACTATAATCAATACACTCATTGAATCACTTTAATTTGCCACACATTCAAAATAAATGCAACAAAGTCAATATTCCTTTTAAATTAGGTACTGGTTACGACAGCGAACCGATATATTAACATTACTTATTGAGTGAGCGTTTCAAATTGTGGCTACCACATGCTGCATTTTAACTGATTTGTCGATGCAGAAACTCAGATCACTAATAGAAAACTATAATCAATACACTCATTGAATCACTTTAATTTGCCACACATTCAAAATAAATGCAACAAAGTCAATATTCCTTTTAAATTAGGTACTGGTTACTACAGCGAACCGATATATTAACATTACTTATTGAGTGAGCGTTTCAAATTGTGGCTACCACATGCTGCATTTTAACTGATTTGTCGATGCAGAAACTCAGATCACTAATAGAAAACTATAATCAATACACTCATTGAATCACTTTAATTTGCCACACATTCAAAATAAATGCAACAAAGTCAATATTCCTTTTAAATTAGGTACTGGTTACGACAGCGAACCGATATATTAACATTACTTATTGAGTGAGCGTTTCAAATTGTGACTATATTTTAACTGGATCGTTCTTTATTAAATAAGATGCAGAAACCGAGATCACCAATAGAATACTGTTGTAAATACACTCAATGAATCACCCATACATTCATCGTAATGATTTATTAAAACTATTTTTATTTTTTGTACTGACCGGTTTCAGCCTATAACCGGTTTCAGCCCAGACTAGTATAATTTTCCTTAAACTACGGTATATTTACAATTTTTACGGTATCAGGGGTGGTAAACAATGATTTTATATAAATTTTATTAATCATTTTTGCTATATCCTGAAAATAATATTAACATAACCTAAATGAAACATGAAAACGGAAACAACGACAGAAAATAAAAAGATTTCAGTCGCATCTGGGACTCGAACCCAGGTCCTTAACCAACTTAGCTAATGAGACCAGTTCAATTTATGTCATGTTCATCGATATCACATTTCAAATTCAAGACTTGTCAATATTATTCTCCATTTTTTTATCCCATATTATTGGCAGTACTAGATCTAAGATGAAAATAATTAGATATCATTCATTCTAACTGATAAGGTATAGGTTAGATAAATTATGTTGTAAAGCGCCCTTGAGGTGATTTTCTCACGAAAACAGCGCTATAAAAATAATTCATTTATTATTATTATCATTATGGCTAACGTAAGCTGATTTTAACTAAACCTTTTTCATTGTTTATCAATTAAGAGTCAGAAATCTAGATCAGCTATGCAATTCGATTAGATTTTAACCTGATATTCATAATAATAATAATTACAAAGCATTTATATAGCGCAGTTTTGTGTTATTTCTCTTCAAGTGCGCTTTACTATAAATAAACTTTAAAAAAATTATAAAATAACTCCATTCAGTGGTATTTCTACAGTGCTACTTTTACATTCTATTTATACATTCTTAACATATTACACACATTCTTGCTTATTCTTAATATTACTCCTACAGTACTCCTTAGGTGCATATTCATTTAATAAAATTACAAAATATTATACAGTATATACGTAACGCATTCACAATAATACTGCAAAAATAGTAACATTTTAAGACAGGAGTCGGGTTATGTGCAGCAATAACTGACTTCACATAAAAAAATTAAAAGTACATATATGGAGGAAACCGAAACCAAACAACTACCAGAGGCTTGAGGAAATGACTTTTTACAATTAATTGAAGAGAAATTAAAATTTATAGGCAGTTGGATTTTTTAAATAATTTTGTTTTTAAATCCAGGTTAAATTCAGTCAATTTCTTGATATTAGTAAGAGGTGGGGGAAGTTTATTCCAAGTAACCATAATATGCTACTATTGCAACAAACGTTACATCCCCATTTCAATTACTAGTTAAAAAATTAACGTTTCAAGGTTTATTGAGTGAAAGCTTCAAACTGTGGCTATAAGATGTGACTGAGTTTTGCTTTTGAATATTAGCTGCAAATACACTGCAAAAGCAACAAAGTCAATTTGCCTTTTCAATTACTAGTTATGACAGTGAACCAATACACCCTTTCAACAAATACATCGACAAGGCTTATTGAGTGAACTTTTCAAACTGTGGCTACCACATGCTAAACTCCAAACCTTTTTTCGTTGTTTATTAATTTAGAAACAGAACGCTGGCGGGCATAGCTTGGAGCATAGAGCCAAGACGAATCGACAACAGTTATGATATTTGCGGGAAGTTATAAAGGCGAGGGAAAAAACCGAGGCGAGTCATATTGAAGAATGTTGTTTGGTCCGAGTCCGCCTAGGCCTGTCGGAGGCTGGTAATCTCACGGAGCCGAGGACCGGACCCGCTTATTTGGAATCATTAATCATTTATCTCGACCGGGCGGCACAGTTTTGAATTGGAGGAAACAACCCTTTTTTGTTTTTCCCCGTTTTTCCCTACCCGCTGCGGATTTTTGTTTTCTTTCTCTCCTCTATCTCGGCTCCTTTCTTTTGTGTTTTGTTCTCGGACAGGCGGCAGGACCAAGGGCGCCGTTTAAACGCTTTTTTAATCGGCTTACTTGATAATTTTTTGATGTAAAACTTCGAAGTAACATTTTATTTACTCATCGTAAACATTCCATTACCTGATTTACAATATGTGTTACATTATATTAAATTTAATATAATTAGTTTGTTGTTATAATTAGTTAGTGTATTTTTTAAATCAAAGTCGTGGTGTAAATTTCAAACTGATTAAACTGAGTATTTTAACAAATTAAATATGTCGATTACAAAAATAACCTATATTTATTCAGTTATTTATTTTCACATATACACTGTACATGATATTATAAATGATGTAATCGGTATATAAAATTGTAAATAGTTAAAATAAGTACCTATTATGTATGTTCAAACAATATCTTAGTTATTTTGTCTGGGATGTCCCTTAACTTATGAGTCCCGGTATAAGTAATAATAATAAAAAGGAAGAAAGTGTGTGGAGAGATGACGTGCAGAAGTTTAGAGAAATTATGATATCAAGAAACATAGGCTGACGAATTAAAACTGATTTTGAATAACAGTGTTTTTTTTAATATTTAAAGGTTAAAAAAATATTATAATTCCTATACGAATTTAAAGTCGTCTATGTATTCAATCCAAACGATTGATTTGGATTTGATTTGATTTGATGATTTTTATCAGTAAACTATATATATAAAATAAATAATATTTGTCTGTCTGTCTGTCCCCGATTTTCTCGACAATTACTTGACCGGTTTCGCTCAAAATAGCATAGTTTGTTCTTATCAGTTCCGGGAATTTTTAAATAGTAGTTTGAATGAAATACAATATTTAAAACTGTTCCTATAATGTTTTAAAATTAGTATGAAAAACATTGAACCCGCCATCTTGTATTGATATAAGCTCATAGATATAACACTGTGGTTAGCCACAGATTGCATATTCAAAAGAAGAAGGTTTGTTTAGGTAGAATATTTTCAAAATGGAAAACACAAATAGGTACATAGTTAAGAACGTTTATATTTAGGTATATTTTGAAAAAATAAATGTTTGGAAGGAAATAAAAATTTCAAATTATTTCTTTGTTCAGAGATAGTAGTCGTCATAAGGCATTTCTTTCGCTCTGAAATCAATTATAGCACCCAAACGACAAGTAAGAATTCACAACATCATAACGAGGAAAAAAAATTGGTTTCCACAATTTTTAGATTTTTCTCATCAATAGGTTTTACTTTTAAATTACATTATTAATCATGAAAACATAATATATTAGATTGGAGGATAATAAGTATTTAATATTGTATTCGCTTAGATTTCTGTCTTGATCTAAAACTACTTCTAAGAAAGAACTCATTAATGTCCATATAATTTGGTGAATGCATACTTATCTAAAAAAGTATTGACATCAAAGAAGGCCTACTTAGAATCAAACCTCTGATTATGAATACAAGGCATCAGAGAAGAACACAGTATGTGGATCACCATTAAAGTTTAGGCGGATGTATCTTGTTTGTTTTCGGAGAAGGCTCTATTCTTAATTGTAAACGATTAATTTAAATTGTGATTCATATCCGCTTACAAAAATGTTTTGAATTAAAAAAAAAAGAAGAAAACCTTTGCGGCGGAAATCCTGAAAAATCAACACGTATTATGTATGTTTCCTGTTTTTCTTGGTAGATTGTTATTATGATATGTACCTATATTTAAAGATCTCTCACCATTACCTTGTAGATCTAAATCAGTTTATTATATTATATATATTGTATTAGTTTTTAACCTATCCGTTTTATTTTCACGACAGATGTCCAACAATATTTCAGAATTAAGTATATCTATCTGCCTTAAAGAAAACACAGTTTTTTTCTTTAACCAGTTAATCATTAAACTATATTAAAAAGATTTTTTTTATTAAAAAAAACCATAGATTCAGCAAAAAAACACAATGTAATCCGTCTTCTAGAGAGTAATAAAACAACCCGAAAGTAGTTTTTAAAAACATGAATAAACAGTAAGGTCAGGAATAAAACAAATTTTATGTCATAAATAAAATCAATATTAGAAAGCAGGGGAACTCACTCCTGACATAGATGTTATATATATTCCATAGATTTAGTATTCATTGTGCCAGTCTGACGATGCCCGTGATAGGGTGAAACCGGTCCGGTCCAAAATAAATAAGCTAAAAAAAGTTACAAAGGTTTTTTAAATTTAAAAAACATCATTTTAATATGGAATTCCACCATGAATTGACAGTTTCAAAATTAGAAATAATTGAACCATACATTATTCTGTTTTTATGACGTATGTATCTACTGATAGCAGAAGAATAAGCCTTGGATATTAAAATTATGGGAGAATAGGTAATGGCGAAGACCTAAGGTACAAACGAAAAAGAGCTGTTGAAAAAATCTTATAAATAAAATCTTTAATAATAAAACAATTTTTGGTATCTTCGCTTTGAGATAAATCAACGCATTTTAATAAAAAATAAAAAAATACAAGTACATAATAAAATGAAAAATAATATGCTTGCCGTTTGCAATTACCCAAAGTACACGGGGTAATTGAAGACATTAACGGTTTCTGCAAAAAGTACATCCGTGTGATAAAAAAATCACACTGCAAACTTTGATTTCGATTCACACTGTATGAAAATGAAGGTGAGTCAGAATAATAAAGATAATATTTGAATGAATTGCATAACACTATATTATGATAAAAATAAATTCCACTATTTTGGAAAATTGCAAAGATTACATTATTTTGAACATAACTGTTCTTACTTTCAAAGACTTGTTCTCTGCGTGAAATGCAGCTTGGTGCTTACGTGCGAAGAGGCTTTGCATGGCCCGGTAGGTATGTGTGTGGAGGTATCGGAACCTTTTAGAACTCGATCGTTTGGAGTTACCCGCAGTTCGCCATTACCATACTGTCCCCCACTGTGGAAATAAACAGTCTAACTTTGTATGAAACACTATTTAATATATGCATTTCATTGGAAATGTTATTAAAATCAATAAATTATGAACATTTCATGGTAGTATGTTTTTTTAATAACGTTTATCTATTTTTGGTTGATTTTAGGAACCGGGAAAAGTTCCTTTCCGAATGAAAAATTAAAAACATTTAGCAGTGTTTTGAAAAATGCAAAATTCCAAAAAAATGACAAAATTTTTATAAAAATGTAAAAAAATACAGACAACGCTAAAATACGAAATGCCAAAAAATCGCTAAAGGAGAAGCAAAATGCAATGATAAAAGCCTACGCCTCTATAAATTTACACAAATAGTATTAAAAAAAATGCCACCACGTTTAAAGGTGATCATAGTTATGAATCGACGTGGCTTTTCATCGCCCTGTATTTATAATTTTATCATTCTGTTAACATTGGTTTCTAATATAAAATAATGCTTTATTTAAGATGTAACTTTATTGCAGAGTTTTGTAATACCCTTGGGACGGTTAATCCCGTTTTCTCAAATTATAAAATAATTCGTCATATCCGACATGAATTTATTTTCTAAACATATATTTTTCCCCCCGTCACTGCGTTGTTTTGCATTTGTACCGTTGGCCGTGTTTTATTATGGCTGTGTATACTGGTGCTGTGTAGATTCTTTCGTCTTCTTTTTCGCAAAAAGAAAATAACTAACCGCTTGAATGCGGCGGAGAAAATCATAAATATGCAGCGTTCTGGAAAATAAGAATTCTTGCCAAATTTCACGGGAATATTCTAAATAACAATGGAGGAAGAATTTTCTTCATTAAATTTAATACATAATGTTTTTGCTTCCAACTTATATAGACATTGTCGGATTTTTAAATAATATAGGAACTTGTTTATGATTTGTATTCTGTATTCTGATGTTACTGCTTTTACTCTATTAAAACAACTGTTTTTTATTTGGTAAATATAGACAAATAGCAAAAATAACAGGGTTATTAAAGCCACTTGCACATGTACCTTGTTTGGAATAACTTATTGAATCTTGGAAAAATTCAATGGCTGTCTAACTAAATAACCATTACGCCGTTTCTCCGCAGGGGTAAGCAGAAAGTACGGACCGCCCAACAACTCGATCTTGGCATACACTTCTTTCTTCATTCACATTCATAGATCATCTCATACTTTCTCTTCTATTATTCCTACTTCTGTCATGGCCCGACTCAAGAATTGATTCACTTTGCCATATCTTCCTCGGACGTCCCCGGCTTCTTCTCTCATCAAAAAATAATTAAAAAGAGGATGGGTATACCAGAGACACTATTTAGATAGATTTAAAATATATTCGGGTAGGACATTGCGATCATAAACCAAAAAGGAAATTATTTTAGAATAATTTTGTTAATTCTTAATAATGATAAATCTGACGAAAAATAATTACGTCTCACTAGCTCAGTGGTTAGAGCATTGTCCCCGTTGTCCAGGAGGTCCTGGGTTCGTTTCCCAAATGCGATCCATGCCTTTTTATTTTGTGTATTTTCTTTTTTTATATTTCATTTGAGAATTGTTAATATTATCTTAAATAATTAAAGTTTTTGTTTTAACAAAATCATTTAACGCAATTTAAAAATAATTACGTAATATTCCTATGAATGTGTGTATTTATTAAGAATATTTTTTAATAAAAAAACTCAATGTTTTTCCCCAGTTACCAAAATTATAAAATTTTGTTAAATGGTGAGGTTTGAAATGGTCTAAATTATATTAAATTGTTAATGCCTTCAGATATTAAGTTTTTTTAAATATCTCTGTTTCATTTTCAATTATTCTGCAAATGGAAATCATTTTGTAATGAAGTAATATCCATCCCGTAAGAATAAATTAAATTTTCGTCAACATTATATTTTTATCTGGGGTCGAAATATTCTTGTTAAGGTACCTATTACGTAAACTTTCTCACTATACCTAAGTATCCAATATAATTTATGAAAATTTCCAATTTGGTCAACTTCATATTTTATTTACGGTGGCTTCACGTGGTTGTAAAACCTAGAGTAAGTCGCCACTTGTCTCTCCCAAGACCAAATTACGAAGATGTTAAATTTAATTAAAACAATTCTGCATAGGTAGATAATTCCTCCGACATATAATTTTTACTACTCCATTTATCCGCGGTCCTGTCTCCAACTAGCACCAACGACGTCATCAATTTTCAAAGAAATCTGGAAAAAAAAACTAAAAAACCGTTTAATGGAATAAAAGCAAAGGTGACTCGTGGAAAGCATACCAAAAATATTAGACGGAGAAAATATATTGCCACCTTTCTAAAGAAAGTTATGGCTTTATTGGGGGGTAGGTATCTACTCGTTAATATACATCATCATAAGTCTAATGACTCGCATATTTATTTGATTTAAAACATTTAATTTCTAAACATTAAACATATTTATATAATAATAACAATGTTTTATTATCTTTTTTTTAAATACAAAATAACAAATAATGATATCCTCGCTGGGATTTCTCGTGCTGAGGATTTCATTTACAAAATATTAAATGACATTATATTAAATTGACGTGTTGATGAAAAAAATAAAAATAATTCTTAGGTATGGTATTTTAATTGCAGTTGAGTGGTATTTAGCGTTAATATATTTTCTATTTCAGATCTCCCTATATAACGTATCCAGTGTATTATTTGATTTATTATGGTTGTTGTGATTTTTGAAGGATAGTGGGATTTTGTTGTAGAGTTTAGTACCATAGTGTAGTGTAGTTTTTGTCCAAATGTCGTGTTTGTGGTTCCTTGTTGTATGTATTTTTGACTCTGAGATCTAGTGTTTATAATATGTGTGATTGTTGTTATCTCTTGTTTTTTGTATTTATGAATGTAAAGTAGTATTGTTTTAGAGTATAATTGTTTTATTAACATGTAATGATTTAAAGTGGTATAACCAAATATAAACTATATTACCCATAGGATGGGGCAAGGCTATCAAATAATATAAAGTAGTAAACACTAAAAAAAGTCTTCATAGAGACTAACTTTGTTACTGAAAAGTTTTTTGCTTAGTAGGTTTAAAAAAAATGAACCGTTGAACACTGACCCGATTTAAAAAGAACGGCTGCGCGGCCTGTTTCATACAAAACTGAAGTTTGTATTTGAAGCCGAAATTCTCACCAAGAGCGAATGATCCTTTTTAATCAAAAGGTATGGCAAATATCTGTTACGGATTAGAAGTACATTTTTATTTTAATTTGAAATAATGACACATGGGCTTTAGAGACAACTTTATCAATTATTTGAGAGTTATTAATGATAAAAAAAATGCCTCATCTATTATAGAAATAAAATTAATTAAAAATAGTTAACACAAGCACTATGATGGGCTTAAATTTTAATTAAAAATGACTAAATTATGTTGAAACACAAATTAGTCGTACTTAATTTAAAACATCGACCCGAAAGAACGTTTTTTTTGGATGTTTTTTTTTTATTTTTTTATATTTACCTAGCAAACATAACAAAAAAAATACCATTAACCCGCAAATAATTTCCGAAGTTACAACCGATTTCTTTAATGGGCTATGTTTTATGATTTAAAATAAAAAAAATAAATAAAAATACTTCTAATCCGTACTAGTTATTTATTATATCTTACTTGTAAAAATATCAGTTTGGGTGGGTATTTTGGCCTCAAATCCAAAATTAAGTTTTATATGAAACAGGCCGCGCAGCCTTTCCTCTTAAGAGTAAATTGATTTATGTATTGTATTCGTTATCGAAGAAAGCAATCACTTTGTGTCTTGACAGTATAATTAATTGAAGTAAATTATAAGTTTAAAACCATTTTACTGAATTTATATACATGTGCCTACCGGTTTCGGTTAATCTTAACTTTCTTCAGGACCGTTATCATAAAACATTTTATATGATCACTGTCCGCATGTAAGAAGGTTAAGATTAATCGAAACCGGTCAACACATAAATAAATTCAATGGTTATAAACAAGCAGAGTAGAATTTCAGTCGATTACATCTGATTTGATACTAGGTACCTACCCACTCCTAATATGTTATCATCTACGTGCTATAATTTAGGTTCTCCAAAAATTGCATTTTCCTAAATCAGCATGCGCCGAGTAATGAAAATAAATAAATAAAACATTTTAATATACTCTTATCCATATTCATGCAGAATCCAAAAGTAACGTCCACCTCTCCAAGCGCCGCAAGCTTACGAGAAAACCCACGGAAAATATTTCTGGGCTTCGTAACCGCTGTTATAGGAATTAAGCGAAGGGGGGAATGGAAAGAAGAGAGGGGAAAGGAAAGGGAAGTCGCGCGCAGCCTCGCCCCGCCTCCAAAATCCGCCCAACGCTCCCATTGGCCGGCACAAACCCACGTGATCGCTAGACGGAAAATGCCATAGAAAAAAAACAAGACAGAAAACGCCTACCAGCGACGCGCCAGTCGCGGGCAGTTGATCGCCGCATTCGGCCGGTTTGGTCACATACCCACTGATAAATACATAAATAGACACTGCAGCAGATACAAAACGTCAAGTTGACAGGTGGCGCTCTGAATTCGAATTTGACACCTGTCAAATGATCCGCGAAATTTCGCAATCGCGAGTTCTCGACGATGAAAGTAAGGAAATTACTGTAGTGCGCCATCGATGGTGAAACTTTTTGTTGTTGTGGGATTCGTCGCCGGCGGTTTGCGACAACTGTTTTTGTGTGTGGGACCTTCGTAGCCTTTAATTTGAAACATGCAGTAAAAAGAAAATAAATCGAGTAAAATAAAAATATATTGAACACAAACGAAAAAGTGCTAAAAAAAACTGTTCGAATTATATTTTAACAATGGATTCATAATGTAAATCAGTGCGTTAGATATAAAATTGAAATAACTCATAAATATATAATGATATTGTGAAAAGTGAGAGTGCTCAAACTATGATTTTAAGTTAAAAAAAGGTGGTATTAGCGTTAGGTACCTACCTACCTTAACGTTTTGCCTACCCTTGTAGCTAGGTACCTACCTACCTGTAAAGGTACATAACTACCTACCTACATTATAAGAAAATTGGTTTCAAACAAGTTTCTAAGATTTAAAAAATAATTTCACACTGTGGTAATTAGAATTTTCTTTACTTATGTAAGCCTTTGTAAAAGTTTTTCATCTTTTTATATGAAGGGTTGATATGTGAAGGGTCTCCAATACGCCTATTTTGTGAGGTTCTATGTACCGAGCACGCCCCTTTTGAATAAAACAGATTTCAACGCGTGGTGCAGTCCGCTGAATTCAGTTTGCATTGTAGATAAAGGTAGGATAAAATAAAAAGTTGAAAGAAAATCCTAGTAGATATACTTACAAAAGAATTGATCAGAATCGCTTATACTGGTTGAAGGTGTTTTAAAGAACCGTTATTTATAAATATATCCTCATAATTTTTATAAAATAATAATTCATAAGGAGGAAAATATTCCATAATAATTGCTTTAAATAAATACCTATAGTGTATCGGACATATTGAATAAACCTAATTATTGAAAACATTTGATTTTTAGGTATTTAATTATAAAGTAGGTATATACAAATAGGTTTTACCTACGTTTTGGTATATACTTTCATGAAAAAACGTAACATTATATTTTTATTTAAAAAACCTAATAAATTTGTTGCTTTGTCTTTTAGGTAAACACCTATTTTATTGTTTATCTACTTGGCAATAAAACATAGACAATTAGTAAGGTGGATAATTTTTCATTTTTATGGCAACACCAAGTAATTCAATTTATCATTGAAATTTGTTCTACTCGTTTTTGATCACATTTGAATTTGACAGTTCGTTTTAAGGAGACAATCCAAAACAACATAACTCCTTTAAATTAACGTTTTTTTTAATATATAATTTCGGCCAATGAATTAGATTCTGTTTAATTTCGATATAACATCTGATACATGGTTATTTTGATACATACTTTTCAGAAATACAATACAAATCGCCTTTTCATTTAATTATTTTCTTTGCAAATCGTTAAATGAAAAATAAAAAGTTTAATCTAAAATTGTCGTGTTTATTGTCAAAAATATGGATTTGTACGATTGTTGTTTTTTTAAATTTATTTTCATTTCTTATGAGCCATCTTGGTGTTGTAATTTAAAACCTTTTCGAAAAATGGCTGCGCCCTAAATTTTAGTCTACTTTTTATTGTCAGACTATAGTTAGGTAGTCATACATATAAGTCCCTTAATATTCGTATAAAACACTTCGTGTTAGACATAATTAGAACAGATTCTGAAAATTGTAAAACGTTAAGACTATTTCTAACCAGCCACATTGACTAAAGAGAAATTTCCCAAAAATTTCGTATATTTTTAATATACGATTATACTTATAGAAAATTAGAGAACTAAGGACCTGGATACTTATGCATACGTATTCGTGATTCAGTGTGGGATGAAGGAGTCGGGAAAATCAACATTGCACGATCAAGTGAATCAAATATTTGAATCGGTTCATATTCAGTTAGTATTGAAGAAAATCAATTATGATAGAGTTACATTGTGGACTATCCTCAACTAGGATATGTTTTCAGGTTTTCACGACCAAAATTATTTTCTTGAATAGTTTTTGGAATATTATGCCGTATTGCGCTTCTTCCTCCTTTAGACAAGGTTTCGGACACCGTTACAGTGTGCATCATCAGGGCAGATGTGACATTGTAGATATACCACATCTGCCCTGATGATGGATACTGTAACGCTGTCTGAAGCATTGGCTAAAGGAGGAAGAAGTGCAACACGGTATAATAACCCAAAAACTATTCAAGAAAATATCCTGTAATCTATAATATGCCCACCAATACTAGTTCACAATGTCAGAGATCAATAAATATAATATTTTTGTACATTGTAATAAAATCTATTCAGGAAAGTGATAGGTACCTATATATATACCAACACAACGGTAAGAAAAAAGTATCTAGGTACCTACCTTTAACCATCGAAGCCTTTTTTGTATGAAACTCCATTGCCTATTTTTATAATTGCCCATAATTTGTCGTAATAAAACATAGGGTTCCCTGAAATTCGTCGGTCGCCCCTCCCAGTCCTATCTTACATCTCCCGTCCACTCGCAACAGCAATAATATAACATAAATACACTGGCGGCCATATGTTTCATGTCAAAAATTACACGTAATTCCTGTGTGTGGAATAAACACGATAATAGCATGTTTCGTGCATGCGATTACCATCTCTGCACGCTATGTACCCGGATCTACATATGTACCAGCCACATGGGCAGTGCTGCGATGGTAGAACGGAAGGCACTAGCGAAGCGATGGACTTTTACAAATTGTACATTTAAAAAGGCTTTAAAAATTGGAAATATTTTTTGAAAAAAATTAAAAAGGGGTAGCAGTCCCCGGTCACAAATTACCTTAGAATACGAGTTTTTATAATTGTTAATATAGCACCAGAGTCCCAACTGCCCCTTTCCTAACCGGAGCCAGTTAGACCATGGCATCCCGAATTGGGTTATGTTGAGAGGTTGAAGGAACCATAGAAGGGAAGAAGAGGGAAAAAGGAAGATGGGGAAGTACCTGGCTATTCAGATCTGGTCACTAAACAGGGTTAAAACTATTTCATGCAACATTTATATTCTGAATAGTGGTCTTCCACCAGTAAAGTGGGTATCTACAGCTCTGGAGCGAGCTGCAGTGTTCCACAATTTAATTAAATAAAATGTACTTGCTGTTTTATACCGAGAACTCAAATGTTGTTGTCCAATGATTGAAAACTTATCTAACAGAACCCGACGCATTCGTCCACTCGGCTACCGACCTGTCGATATAAATAATACATCATAAAACAAATTTATTGCATACGAATAGATCAAGATTTCATTCCGAACATGTTTAAATTATAAAACAAATATGAAGCACTGTAGCCTTGTAAAGGAAGGAATAACAGTTTACATTTTAACAGCATACCAACCGGTTTCGGTTTGTGTTTAAACTTTAATAAAGATATGCTTGTGCATAAGGTGTGTAAACGCGCCTATAAAGAAAACGCTTGGAAATCCAATTCCAGAATGTTTTTAAAATTATCGCATGCTTTTGTTCATTAGCATGCCAAAGAAGGAAATAATTATTCTTAAGGGATTAAATGTTTATTAAAATACAAATGATAAAAAGCTTCTCTTAGGTTTAAAATTAATTTTAATTTTCTTGTATATTAATCAATAATTTTGTAAGATATTCATATAAATTTAAAAAAATCAAATTGAAATTTTTTCCAAAAAATAAAAATATTTAGGTAGTTTATTTTTGAAGGGTTAGGTAGTAATGAATTATTTTCTTATGCCAATCGTAAATATAATTCTTTCATCTTGGGAGTGTATATAGTTTCTATAGTCACCCAGTTGTTATTATAGCGTGTATTGTAGTTATTTAGGCGGTTGCTAGCCTCCGTTGGGCGGCTTCAGCGGAGGGCGGGCTGGTTGGGATTCGTTGCTCCCCGCCCCGCCCTACGGAGATCCGCCTCCTCCCACGACACGCGGAGCCCTATAAGGCTTTAAACCCGTACATAAGGCTTCACGATTTGATTATTAAATTGATCCCAAGGCGGCCATTTTAATTTTGGACTGTTTAACTTGTTTACTTGAAGCAATTTATGATTTGGACGAATGTCTATAATCACTGGAGAGGTACTACGTGGATTTCATACAGTTTACTGTACGAGGAATCTATTTATTTATTCAAAGTAAATCCTCTTTATATGTATTGAATGAAATGCCTTAAACCCGTGCAAAAGGCTACACGATTTGATCATTAAATTGATCCGAAGGCGGCCATTTAATTTTTGGACGAATTAACTGGTTTATTGGAACCAATTTATGATTTGGATGAATGGCTGTTTAATTTGTAGTAGTATAGTAGTAATAGTACAATCAATAGACATTTAATATACCTATTTAACTGTATGAGGAATCCCTTTAATTAAAGTAAATAAGTATCCGTAAATAAAAAATAAAATTTCTCATACATTCGTATCGATAAATATGTAGGACTTTTCCAGATCGATTCCGACGGTAGTCACCTATTTAATTATGAACTTAGGCAGGTAGGTACATGCATTCACACCTTGTAAAATATCGAAACAATAGAATGAGATAAAAATAAATAACATTGTTACCGGAAAAATATTTTCGAATGTTATATATAGTTTAGCGTGTATTTAATTTAATAAAATTTCGATTTGTTAGTAAATAACTTTTCAGGGATATATACTCAGGTGGAAAACTACAACTACCGACTTAGTAATTATAAGAGCATAAGCTAAGATCTTTAAACCTTTTACTAATCATTCTATATTCAATGTATATTTTGTAATCGGTATTAGATAAGTGCATTGTCTTAGCTTTCAAAATAAGTACCTACTTGTGTAATAAAGTATTAAAAATATCTTAAAATCCTTTAATTCACTTGTAATAATTTTCTGATGAATTAAAAGTGAGTTTCCTCTCAAGTTAATATGTAGCTCCTGTCTAGACGCCTACTTATTTTATCAACTCGAAAAGTTAACACAGGTTGCAAATCTTTTGAACTGCCTATAAAAATGATCGTCGCTAATAAAATAACGCATCCCCTAACAGATGAACAGATCCCAAGTGAGCTGCCGCAGTAAAGGCAGTAAAGGCTGTAGAGGTGTAGAGGGAGCTTCCGGCGGAAGGCGGAGGTTTCGACGCCGCCTGAATGTTAATTGGCGGCGCTACTGACGCTATAAAGCCGACGCCGCCGCCGACGCCTCACGTCGCTAAACCTCGGCTATTCCAGTGCTTCCCTCGCATTCCATTCCCCGTTAATTGGCGATAATTCCACCCCTTCTCTGTGCGAATTGCACGGAGCTCATTGTCACAACCATAATTAACATATTTTATAAATGATTCCCTCTCTTTCCAGATGATAAACAGAATTAATCAACTTTATAAACTGTAATCTAGAATATAAAACTCTGAACAATTTCATTAAGAAATAATATCATGTGGTGAACATTCGACGTCGTGGAAAACTTAATTAATAAAAGTACATTAGCGTTTAATTAAAATTTGAAAATGCAAGAGATCTGCAATACAGCTCCGATGCCCCTGGAGGCAAACCCGCTAACAAGGAAAATAAAATGTGAAGAATTTAGTAATATGCGCGGGCAGCAAGTCATGGGGCCTGAAGATATGGGAGAAGAGGACTTTGTTTCTATGAAGCCGAGGAGTCCGAACGGGGGACCAGGTCCAGAGCCAGGTTTCTGGCTAGCCGCTGTGGCCGGGGGCCCAGGATGCACGGAGACAGGGTTCATCAACAGTCAGCCCTCTATGGCGGAGTTCATGACCGCGCTCCCGCCCTTGCCGCCAGCGCTGAGAGGGGGGCTCAGCCCTAGCAGGTCTCCGCCCCCGAACATGTACCCCCACCCGCACCAGATGCAGGGCCCCGGGTCGCCAGGTCTACCGGTGCCGGAGTACCCCTGGATGAAGGAGAAGAAGACCACGAGGAAGAATAGCCAGCAAGGTGAGTCAATACTTTTTTATCTACAAATACCTTCCTGCAATATCATCCCGCTGATTTTTCAACATTTAAATTAATTCAGAGAAATGATAAATGTTTTTTTATGTGACAATAGAAATAAAACTATACCGAGCTAACTTCGTTTTACCCAGCCATTACAAAAAAGTTGTTTATCATAATGACCTGATGTACACTACCTAAATTTAATTCAACCATGTCTACTAATAACAATAAGAGTTAATTTCTGTTTTGTGAAGCTTCACCTCAAGTGCGCCTGTATTTGAATGTCGTTAATATTAACCTAGGTTATATTTAGGTTCGAGCAAATCCCGGACAGCATTCAAAATATTAATAATTGAATATACAGCGTATTAATTTAAGGAAATCCACTTCGTAAACTTCGAATTAAATCACGCACTCCTTATGCAGGTGGCGAAAAGGTTGAAATTTCCGTTTACCACTGGCCGAATGTTTCGATTTACGCCAAAAAATTCACTAAACGTTTTATTTTATTTTGTAGAGCTCAGGCATAAATATTGAAATGTTTTTCTAGCATATTCTAAAAAAAATTATATATCCCAAAAAGGGTTCGTAAGTAGGAGATTTTTCACTTTTGACATTTTTTATTGATAAACCAACCAACGTTAACAACGTTCTACTTGCGGTATTTAATTAAATCATCTATGATATTTCTAAGTCATCAAATTTTCAAACCAAAAACACTTGATTTTGAATTACTTCGCATTGCATCAAGATTTAGGTATCAAGAATTTTCATAATTCTGTATTATAGCTGAACGTAAAACTTGCACTAAAGAAAAATGTGAACCTAAAAGTTGGATTATTCTCTTTACTTAGGTAATATACTGACAATCGAATTTCTCAACAATCAGGCATGCAATCGGTTCAGCCTGCGATTATTCACCAGCAAAATACACTTTTCAAAAGGTTGTGCATACAATGAAAAATGGGAACAATCACTTCGTTTTGACCTCCGTCCAATTATTTTCAATCATTATTTCCATGGTGCTTAACTTCGGGAACTGGAGTCGATTCTTCTGTTTGTATTCTGAACAACGACTGTCCGTGGGAAAACAATGGATCCAATAACAATCTGCCTCCACAAATGCCATCCTGTTTATTTTGAAATGGCCAAATTTGATTCGCCTTTTATTTGGTTAAATCATGTAGATTGATTTCGATCTGTACAACCTATAATAGTTTGAAATTACATTCATTAAAATTAACTTAATAATTTTTTATTTAAATATGTGCATTTATGAAAAGCATTGCAAAATGACACGGACGTATTTATTTTGGTTTTTATTGGGTAAACTGTAAGAAACAGGGCAAATTCTATAATATAAACCCGTTGTATCAACATCATTAAACATTATTGTAGAATGATACAGATTTTAAAAAAAAAGACTATTAGTTTTTGTGTTCGGCATCACATGAGAGTGGATTGTGTATTTATTTTATCCTTTCTCCATATTTTTTTGAATATAAAACCATTTTTAATAATCAATATTCACTTTAGTGCTATAGATGTTATGTAAAAAGTCTTGGAAAGTAAATAAAAAAGCATTTACTCTTAACTTACTCACTTAATATAATAAATGTTAAAATAATATCATTTATATTTTGACAGAATACTGTAGATATTTATTATTTTGGAAGTATACAATGTCATTACTGTGGCAACACCAAGGTCTTTAACATTTTGTTGTTTGTTGTCAAAAATCCACATTAAACTATTATTACCGATCACAATTTCTACTTTAGTTATTTATTAATAGTTCTTATTTATTTAAAATGAATAAACCAATTAGTAATGGAACGAAGGAAGTGTATTTCAGTGCTCTTTAGCAGATTATCAAGCAAGGAAGCTAGTGTCCAACTTAGACGATGTTTATAAGCGAACTGTTGAAATGACTGGCATATAATAATAATAATAATACTTGGACGATTTATATAGCGCAGTTTTTGTGAAAAATCACCTCAAGGGCGCTGTATATAGTCTGTCAACGGATATTATTAATTCCATACATATTTAAACAATGTTTTGGTAGGTTTATGGTAATTTTGAAACAATTATAACCAAGAACATGCTGATTTGAGGCTATCCATGACATTCAAGTTTGACAGTTTATTAGTAAACAAAGAATAACGTACAACAGAAAACATCATAATTCATTTTTAAATATTTTTTTGTTATTTATAATTTTGATCTGTGAATTTGACTTTGTTTTTTTTTATTTTATTTTTAATCTATCTAGCATCGAATACATTTATTTATTTTGATACATACATTTCAGAAATACAAAAAAATCGCATTTCCTTCGTTTTTTTGCAAAACGTTAAATAATAGAAAGGTGTCAATTGACTTAAAATATGATGTAGAATCATCTCCTTTCGAAAGGTACCCCTAATTTCTGAGCACGGTAGTTAAAGTAAAAAAAATGTACTTGGATCATTGTGTCTTTTAAAAATAACCCCCCTTTTCCTACGAGCCATCTTCGTCGTGCCATTTTAAACGATCGCAGCGCCTCCAATTTGTGTCCAGAATAAAATGTCAGATCGTATTCTACATTCTTTTTCGAATTACTCGATCTGCTTACTTACATTCTATGATTTTGGTTTTGTTAACATTTTTTAGTGATTTTTCATAATATAATGAAAATTTAAATTCCCAATGAATGACATAATTTCTGAGAATAATTCCTGAAATCTGTCTAAATATTTCAATATTGTCGGTTTGTTTTGCATTCGACTGTATGATATGGCGATATACTCGTATACCTAAACTGGAAAACAGTTTTGAATAATTAAAAAAGTGTATCTAGAATGGGATAGATTATCACAATGTTACCAACGCCATAAATTATTTTATTTTATTAATATCTATATAATTTAGAAAACTTAACAAGTTAGGTAAGGTATAAATATAAGAAACACATATATATTATAGACATATGTAGACAACCTAACCTCTATACACCTATATAATATCTTAAAACTTCTTCCATATCCTCATTTTAATATTTAATCATTGTAGAAAATAATATTAACATAACCTAAATGAAATACGAAAACGGAAAAAATGATAGAAAATAAAAAGATTTCAGTCGCATCTGGGACTCGAACCCAGGACCTCTACCTCTCCGGGGCAACCGCTTAACCAACTTAGCTAATGGGACCAGTTCAACTTATGCCATCTTCATCGATATCATATCTCAAATTCAAGATTTGTTAACATTATTCAGAATACAAGCTAAGTTGGTTAAGCGGTTGTCCCGGATAGGCAGAGGTCCCAGATGCGACTGAAATCTTTTTATTTTCTGTCATTTTTTCTGTTTTCATATTTCATCTAGGTTATGTTAATATTATTTTCTACAATGATTAAATATTAAAATGAGATTTAAAAACTTCAATAAAAATAATTAATAATTAAAAATTTCTTATTATTATGTCTTGTTCATCTAATTATACAACTTCTGTATTTTATACATGTGTTTTGACACAGGAATTTTTCCTATTAAAATAGGCATCGAACTCACCTTCGTAATTATGCTTTATCAAGATTAATAATTTGTTTTAATCCTCTCTTGGATATTCTGTCCTGATGCGAACTAGGTTTTGGGGGAGCAGGGTTTTCAGCGACTTCAAGGTTTGGGTAGGTTTCTGCCTTTCTTCCATTCCTTATTCCAAATTTTGGTTTATACTTTACATATGAATAGTTTTGCTGATTACTTTATTATATTAAACCATTTACATATTTTACGATAAAGGTTGGGCAGAACAACAGATTGATGCAAATTTAGTAAATCGTCACTAGATATTGTTATACAATAGGTTCCCCAATAAGCCTCCAATCTGCCATCATGCTGTGGTGACGCTCGCAGCAGGCGCCACCGACCGCTGGACACAATAACACCTCACCGCCAGCGGGAGGTACGGCTGGGACCAGTAGAACACTAGTAGTTATCGACAATCGTTGGTTATAATATTACTGCTAGCACTTAACAAAACTAAAAAAGTTGATTTCGGTGAACTTATCTAAAATGGTTCCATTACGAAACAATGACAAAACAGAACACATAAGAAAAGTTAAGACGAAAATAACTTATCCTAATATAAATTAGCTTTAGGTACAGAATAAATTGTTTTATCATGCTCCGTTTTTTCACTGATTTGTTTTATCCGGTTATCTGTTCCAATGAAATATGTGAAAAAAACAAGAGTCAAGAATTAGTGCCATAAGTGAATAGCAACGACAAAACATACATTGTAGTCCTGCCGCTGTGAGCTCCTCTTTAGCCTACATTATGTGTAAGCAACCTACTTATTTATCGACTTTGAAAAACGGAACGAAATACCCAAATTTTCTAAATATTGTACCAGAGAGTTTGACATGGAGTTTATGTTCATTTGTTTATTTATTTATTTTTTTTAGGGAAATCGACAAACATTTTTGTTTCATTTTGTACCTATTTGGATTGAGTGGTATATCAAAAATATAACCAATTATTTAATTCCTCGTTGTGACTACCTAATAGATAATAAAAAAAAAATCAAATGTCATACTGCATAATTTAAAACAAAAATAAATTAAATGCTTCTCATACGTAGTATGTATTTACCAAACCTTTAATTAAAAAAGATATATCATTCAGTTTGGATGGGTATTTTGGCGTCAAATCTAAAATTAAGTTATGTATGAAATAGGCATCACAGCCGTTCCTCTTAAAACAAGATATCACATTATAATAATAAGATATAAAATAAATAACAAAATTAACAAAAACTGAAAAAATATCTGAAATTGAGCTATTTTTCGGATTTTTGATAAAGATCCACAGGTCTGAAGAGGTCGAAAACTTCGATTTATTATTAGGCTTTCATCTTATACAACATACCAAAAAACCATAACTACCCCATTAGATGCAATGAGGATGTTCAAAGTGACTGGAAAGTTTAAAACATTACCGGAGTTTCAATGTTTATCTGACTGGTAGATTAGAACCTCGAATCCTATGTATTTTATCCTCTATTAAATTGGTTCTAATAATTTCTTTACAAAATTGCACTTGAAACGAGGTACTCACTAAAAACTAGACGTATTTTTTACAAATTTATATGCATTTTTATAACTGTGTATCTCAATACCTATTAGAGATAAGTACTGAAATATACAGTCTCAGGTGTACAAAATTGTTAATGAATAATTTGTAGGAAATTTTAATTTCTATTAAATTTGCAACATCTGCATTTTCCGAAATATGCATTGGAAACGAGATATTTGGGAAAACTAGATTTTTCCGCGATTTCGGCTTGTTTTTTCAAGATGGCGGCGCACGCACAGGCGCGCTAAGGTCGAAAACTTGGATTTTACAACAGGGGACCAATTTACAAAACATGTTAAAAAAATGAAACTACCAGAATAATTACGATCGCAACCGTATTTCTCGCATTAATTCCACCGGCCTACATCATACCTTCATTTTTGTGATTTTTTTTGTCGTGCAAGGAGATTTTTTTGCAGATGTATACCTGACGTATAATCACCAACCTATAAAGACTGATAAAGTTGTAACTACTCCAAAATCCTTTTTTTTATCTTCAAAAATAAATTATTACAAATCAATAATTGCCAGCCTACAAAGATTAACAAGCCCTGTACACTTTACAAGCCGACAGAATAATCTCCATCTCAGAGCTACAACACCGCTGGGCCCCCGCTGTTCGGGCAGCCACTGTAAACAATATGCCCACGACTCATTTTGTTAAGAGCGGGAGTCACGGTACCAGCTCCATATTTTCGTACGACGGCTCATTTTATAGCCGGCACATATTAAGAGCCGACTCCCAGTTCATGAGCTCGTCCCTCAGTTCATACGACTCCCAGCTCCTACGGCTTCCAACTCCCAGCGTATAGGTGTAGGTACAAAACGCCCAGATGCCAGACTAACAGGCGCCGTTCATGTACTGTACAGTGCCTACATATGTGTAAATGCGGTAATTATTCTTATCTCTATACACGAACGTGTGAACCCTTGAAAACAACCGTATTAAGATGCGTCATAGCGCCAAATATTAATTGCAAGTCCCTCGATCGTGGGCATAATTTAACCTTTTAGAAAAGTTAGACACCTATACGATGATTTTATATAAACAAATTAGAACAAAGTACTTTATTTAAAGATGCGTCATCGTAGTAATCCGTGAGAATACTATCGAATATCTGAGATACGTTTATCTTTTATAAATAAGCAATCCTTCTTGAGTGGTTCCAAGGTTTGTCAAAAGAGTCACAGTTCAAATGAGCCGTGGTACTGTTTACCAGGGGTCGTACGCTAACGTCTCATCAAAATGAGCCAGCTCAAATAAACGGCTCGTTCATGAACGACTCATCACTACACTATATTCCCACTATGGCTACTGCCACCGTAGTCTGGGAGCCCCGACACTTCGCCGCGAGCCAAGTGCACGAATAAATTAAACCTGAACCGAAGTGCACCGGAAAATAAATTCATAATTAGAAGTCTGTAATGAGAAGCGTTTTTTTCTGTACTGTGCTGATTGGTTATTTAACGCCGGGAGGTACTACTGATTCTGTTGTTTCCCTGACAGTAGTCTGATAGTTGAGACTGTTGGTAAATTAAATTGTTCATACAGACATATGGAAATAGGTGAGTATTTCATACAAAAATGTGAATGTACCTAAGTACATACATTTTTAACGTGTTGACCGCCTTTGAAAGTGGTCTTTCCTTTTCTGGACAAAGTTCTACTTACTTAATCAAATATAATTGAGTGAATATTAACGTTTTTTTTAAATAACAAACAATTTGTTTAGAACCTATAATTTATTTTAAATTTATCACCAACCGATTTCGCTTATCAAAACTTGGTCAGGATAAATTTTGTAAATAAACATAAGCACATAGAGTGAGCATATATATATGAGACATGATACAAAATAGAATAATAGGGAGATGGAGCAATGAGACAAAGGTAAACTTTCATGCAGTAGAATGGAACAATACATAAAATAGAAAGAGACAGAACATCAAATGAGGAAGGGATTAAGAGGAAGTAGGAAATTTTGAGTTAACTGGAAATATATCTAATGCAGGACTGTAGGACAAATTACGTTGATTATCAAAAATATTAATATCAATTTTAACGGCAACTCTACGTATTTTATGTTTATTTTTAAATTTTACCCTGACGAAGCTTGGAATAAGCGAAACCGATCGATGATAAGTTCAACATAAATCAGTGGTTTAAAAAAAGGTGCTTTTTAAAAATTAAATATGTTAAACCACAAAGAAATTTCTCTCTGCGAAAACAATATTAAAAATCTTCAAAGAACATAAATACAGGAAATGACACAAAAAATTTAAGACTATATTGTGGCAGAGACGTAACGAAGCGCAAAGTTTTCAAATGGTAAATATTATTAAAACATATGTTTAGTGTCATTTCATTTGATTTGGTATTTTCATGTGCTGTTCTTTTTTAAACCGTTTTTAGTATGTGATTGCATATCATGTTAAATTTTACTCAATGAGAACGCAACTAAAAATAGACAACTTATATTAAATAATGCAAAAATTATCTACATTTCTTTGCTTTCAAATGTCAAACTTATAAATAATCGCGACTGCTTTATTCTTTCTTCCTTTCTCACGAAATTCTCATTAAACAACAGCTTTCCCCAACTTACTGTAAAGTGATTGAACCATCGTTAGAACATTAATGTATTAATCATGAAAAAATATGTAAAAGTGTTAACAACAATAGTGTTTTCATTGATGAGATAACAATAACCCACCTACGTTAACTTTATCGATATATTCAATCCATTCATAAAGTCCAAGTTTTACAACCTTGGGCTAGATCGAGAACTCCTGGCGTGGACAACATATTATATACAAAATATTTCAAATGAATACTTACCTAATCATTGAGACCTGGAATGGAAAATGATATAGCGGGAATGATGTGCGGAGGAAAGATAGTGATTTACGGGGAACATATTATTATCATCCCCCTAGAGGTAAAACTCATTGAGTACCATACTAACTGCATGACACATAGTGACTTTTACTTCTACTTCTAATGTTGCGTACTCTGTGTCATATAGTTGAATTTTACCTCTAATGTACGATATGAAAGAATGGGATTTTGCCTAGTTATACTTTACATACTGTCTTAATTAATTTTAGAAGGTTTTATCGATAACAACTTATTTATTTCTTTGGGACACGTGAAGGACATTTATGAAAAATGATTGTCTCACAAAAATGATTAAAAATTGGCACGGTTTTTAGAGGGTGACAAGAACACTAACAAATATGTAGATAACAATATAAAGTTGCATTTAAAACCAGAAAGAATGAACGGTAGAATGGAATATTTTGTAAAATGAAACAAATCACGTAGTAAGATTTTGGTAGGTACCTACCTACTTATCAATAGAACGTCCGCTTGATCAACACATCAACACCTACTTGAAATATTAAAATTCTATGTAGCTAATCATAATAAAATAAAAATAAAATCTGCTCCCCGAATTAATAACCAAAAAAGACATTGAAATTCTGCTACTTGGGTACCTATTTAGGAATAATCCATTGTCCCACTTCGAAGCCTTTCCAATTTCAAACGCTTCCATTCCCAAATATTATTATGATTTTCTTTTATCCTCCTGCGGATGTGGATCGAATCAGTATAAAGGGTTTCGATAATCGATATAAGGGCGTTCAAGATTTGGACCCCAGAGATAAAGGGCTCCCCGGGGAGCGACACGGGAGCCTTCGCTTCAAAATACTCCCGAGTACCCTACCTCGTCGCTTTTCTAAGGACCGAGAGGAATGGACGATTTCCTTCATTTTTCAGCGATTTTATTGTTTGTTGATGTGAACTGTGCTTTCATCTGTGAAGCTTTGATAAATGGAGTTGAATCTTATTGGTACGTCTCAATTCCGTTGATTATTGTGGAAGAGAGGTGTGAAGTTTTTGATCGACCTAGTTTATTTTTAAGTGATACTCGACTGAGTCTGGAGATTATTGAAATCGAAAAATTGGTATGTATTGCTATTTAAGAGCAAATGATAGTTTTCATGTTTTTCTGTAGACATTTTTACTGTCTGTTATCTGTGTTTTACGTTATGTTTGTTACTCGATCTCACTAGAAATTCCGCAGTAGGTATACGTCGATATACCAAGGTTCAAACGCTTCTACCTTATTATCGGTTGCTTTTGTGAGAGTCCATACTTCTGCGGGTAATACAGCATCTTATTGTCTTCTTATCACCCCATGACCTCATTACTATTCGCAAACAGAGTTGGTATAGGTACTTTAGCGATTTCTACAGATTTCCACTGATTTTCTCTTATACTGATTTCTTGGCTTTTGTCCAATTGGACCATTCCTAACTTCATAATATTTTCAAGTATTATATGTACCAACATACATGTTTTTGTAAAAAATTCAATTCTTCCTTTTGATATTTTGATGAGTCATGGTTTAAGAAATAACTAATGACTTAGCTGTTCCAACGCTTTATTTTACACTCGATATAACATAAAAAGCGCATGAACTATTTGGAAGTCAAAAACTTTACTGTATTATCCTCTTTTAGCGCAGAATCCAACGAATTCATCAAAATGATATCTCTATGTATGAGAATATAACAAAACATACAACAATGTCTGTATTAAAAACCCTCTCCAAAAAATGCAGTTTGTCATCGCGCCAAAAAAACCACCCGAATATTTTAGATTTCCCACAAGGAAGCGAAGAAGCAAGCACAGTTCACAGTGCCATCGATTACCATATGAAAGGTCGATACCACAAAGGGAGCAACAATCGATTGGCGCGACCCCGCTGCCTGTAGCCTGTAGGATGTCACTTAATTTGTGATGAGCCCTTTAAAAAGGTCCGCCGGGGCCGCGGGGCGCTGGGGTAGGGTGGGCGCAGTCGGGGGAGGGCCACCTCATCAATCAACGTCACGCCGTCTCCAGGAACATGTGATCAAAATGAGATCCGCAAACAGACACGGAGCAACGGTATCGCGGGCAAACAATGCAATTTGGTCGCACGATTGATACGAAATAAGATAGATTGTGGATTGTAACAAGGAAAATGACAATCTTGGATCTTGAACAATCTGGAGAGATGGTTTCGTGGTTCTCGCAATTGTATTGGTTCACTGAGGATGAAAACGATTTTAACCGAATCGTATAATCATTTATCTGGACTTATTCAATTCGCATAATTTAATTACATTTTCGTATTTTTTATGCAAATGATTAATAATGTGACTGTACGTATTCAATTCTGTCGAAGATTTAGCGACCAGCTGTCTGCCGGGCGAAGTTTTCACTGATCGCCAACCTTCTATAAGGTAACTATGAAAAGTTAGCAATGTGACTACACGCAGTCCCTGAAGAGTGTACATGCCTATCTCATATCTATAGATCTTCCTAAGTACATTTCGAAGTTAGTTTTTGCGAGAATTGAAGAAGCAATATTCTTAACTGAATATACAATTGAACACTTGAATTATTCGCGCATTGGAAGAAGCCTTATCAAATGGTACGTATTGATTTAATTCCACAATCTTCGCAGAATGCCCAATTTCTTAGCATCTTGTCTTTGGACTAAGATCTGTGTTTCAACAATATATTTTAAACCACTGTTTACACTTTACCAGTACCAGTTATAAGATGGTAGATATTACCCA
Organism: Halesus radiatus; assembly: GCA_022606495.2. Taxonomy (NCBI): domain Eukaryota; kingdom Metazoa; phylum Arthropoda; class Insecta; order Trichoptera; family Limnephilidae; genus Halesus; species Halesus radiatus. The sequence goes on from JAHDVE020007077.1 coordinate 49,995, forward strand.
AGGAATATTACTTTGAGACAAAAATATTGTAATAGTGATCAATATATTCTACAAAAGATAACATGCTTCTTGGCAATCAATTGGGATTTAAACTCATTATTTACCTACATAGTTTAACAGAAATATTTCTGCAATTCTGTTACCTGCATGTGTCCAATAATATGTCAGTGGTTTCTCTAGTTAATTTTATATCAACTATTGCTCGCAATATTCACCATAGCGTTGCAAGCATTTGAGACGTTTTGTCAACCGGACGGGAATGTGATTGAACTGTTTTGGTTGAATGAAAGGAATTATCTAGTTTTTTTCACAAAAAAATCCACACACAACGAAATGAACGGGTGTTTTTTTTTTGTAATTTGTTGCAATATGTAGTGCGACCATAAAAAATCGATCGATCTTAAAAATGTGTAACGTAGGGGTGGAAGATTCTCAAAAAATGTATGTAATAATGTAATCATTTACAACACTTTAATTTAGGACCTCTCAAGGCCCCCCGCAGGAAAGATAGGTAAAAACAACTTCATTTTTTAAAAACAGTATTTTAAAAAGTACATTTCCAGCGGCCAGAATTGGGTCACAATTAATTTAGAAGGATTTCAGTTTTTTAATCCATCCTATTTATTCATAGGTAGGTGCCTAAAACCAACATCTCCATCAAATTCGTAGGTAGATTACGTCACAACTCGAACTTGAAAACATTTTTTTCTTTGCGTACTTTTTATTTGTGTTTTTATTTTATTATAAGACAGATATTACAGCAGTGTTAACAAAAATAAGAAAAGTAGTCAAGGAAACCTGCCACATGATAGCTCGTCTGCAAGTTCTATTAATTTTCTTAGTTAATAAAGAAAAAGTTTCTGTACATAATTTTGTATCTAAAATTCAAATAAAACGTCCCTCAAATCGGCGAGTCCATTTGTATAAGTTTGCGAATTCGGTCTTTTGAATTTTTAAAGTTTGAATTCTCCTAGTCGCGCTTTGGGCGAAGCTTACGTCGGCAAATTCATTAGGAAAATTTTGATTTATCATTGAATACCTTTCATTTTGCATAGTTAAGGCAATATTATGGTGCCTACAGCAATTTTAATTTTGGCTCCTTTTGAGAGAAAAAAATTCACAAATTGTGACGTAATGAAAAATGTTTTCTTATATACTTTATTCAATTACACGAACTAGTTCGAACAATATTGAACAAATAATTAATCAACCATATTTCCATGCTTTCTTTACAGCTCAATACTTGGGTATTTCTAAATATCATTCACTTTTAATTCCTCTTGACTCACGATGGACATGACGTACTGAATTGAAAATAGTTGCCTATCATACATATTTCAGACAAATGTAATTTACAAAATTCATCACCCCAGAACTCACCGATCACGATCGAGAATGTCTGCTTTAAGTTAAGATTTATTATATGTGTCATGTAATATTAATAATAATTTAGTACCTATCTAGTTGCCACATTTTATTTCACCAGCTGGCAATTTTATACAAGTCATTCTTATATACCGAAAATACCATTCGTATAAAATCTAAACCAAAACATAAATAAACCCACAATATTATTAAACATTTTTCCTAAAAAACTTTCAGCCTAGTCTCACGACGGGCTATTACCAACTCTACTGGAAGCTAAATCTTTCAAGCAGGTGCAGTGGACCCAACAAGAGAAGCAATACACAGAAGAATAACACTAATTTGTAGCTAACACTGACTTCTGAATTCTTGTTACTGGCGCTGGCTGGCCACACATAATATTATTTGTAACTACCAGGTTATGAGAACGATTCTAGCACCAGTCCAATCTTATTTCAATCAATGTTCACTATTTATATTGTACTGCGCTGCATTATGAAACTGGGAAATGATTGAACATAACTTGGTTTCGTTTCAAATTTATATTTTGGACACGGATAGGGAAAAACCTAAACTTTTCAAATATAAGCGAGAAATATTTAGTAAAGATATTATGTTAATGTTTTTTGTTGGTATAAATCCGTAAAAAAATATTTTGTAATGATATATTATTATGATTAATATAATTATTAAAATGATTAAACACTGAATTCGATTGTTCTTAACTCCTGCAATTAATCAATCTACACACACCTAAACGAACGACTAGGCATGTATAACTATACATACTAACATTAATGATATTCTTATACATTTTAAATTCCTTAATAACTTCATAGACTACCTTCAAATGTTAAGTACTATAAATATCCGTGTCCCTGTTAGATCTACTCGACTCCATCATATTTTCCACTGTGACAAAAATGCACAAACTATTCATATAGCTCACCACTAGCGCGTCTTCAATACCTGTACAGACCTTTTCGACATATTCCAAGCCTCTCCGTCTTGCATCAAAGCAAAAATAATTAGTTCTGTGTGTATCTGATATGTATTATGAAAAATTAAGAAACTACTATTATTTTTGTAATGTTAACTAACGAATGTACCTACTCCCAATCTATTCTATTATTGTACGACATATATGTTTGCAGATTAGTAATATCAAATAAATCAAATTTTGTCAAATCTAACAATTATTTTTATAAACAATAATTATTAGCCTGAAACACTCATCCAAATTGAAAAAAACCTTTCCGAGCAAAGATAAATGTCGCCGACAGGACACGAACCCGCACCCTTCTGATGTCCGGTCAGATGCTCTACCGTTGAGCTACGTCGGCTTATCGCAAACCCGCCAAGTTAATCAATATATACTAGTGTTTCATTCAATAATTACTGTTTTTATTATATTTTCACCTGTAAACAACCAACTTCATTAGAATGAGAAAGGCTTGTAACGGCTAAATCCCTCAAATAGATGGCGTCGAGACAAATTATGTTTACATTTTATTGGTGAAAATTGCTTTGACTTGTCAAATATTTATTAATTGATAAACTAAAGTTCTTAAAAAACTTAAGACAAGATTTTTGTGCATAGCGCAAAGGGTAACAATTATTTTTATAAACAATAATTATTAGCCTGAAACACTCATCCAAATTGAAAAAAACCTTTCCGAGCAAAGATAAATGTCGCCGACAGGACATTTAATTTATTTATCAAATCTCATTGTAATTACGGTTTACATCCCCAATACAACCTTTACACAGTTTTTGTAAAAAATATTTAACGATATGGATGTATTTTACAATAATTTGAACACAGCAAACTTCAAAAACCGTATGAACAAGCTACTTCTACCTAGTTTATAAAATTATTGTTATTTATGATTTTATACGTTATTATTCATATTTATCGTTAATTTGGTGGATATCGGGGGTATATTTCTTTTTTTTTCTATTCGTTAACTCTTTTGCAATTTATCTTAATTTTTTAAAATTATATCTTAAAATATTGTGATTTCTCAAAAAGGTGTAAATACGATAAATATAATTGTAGATATACTACGCAATTTAGATTCTTAAGTAGGAAGCAGAAAAAATGTCTATGAAAAAGGAAAAACTCTCTGCGCTGAAAATCTCGTCATACAGATATTTTATCTAGATTTTTTACGACAGCGCAATTATTTTCAGCTTGCGTCACAATTTCAATCCAACTGCCAAACCGTTAAGGGTAAACGTAACATAACACGTGATCACAGATGGAGCCAATTTAAATATTTTAGATGAAAAAAACAAGAAGTGTTTTTTTTTTCTAAAATCTTTAAATTAACACAATCTACGAGCGCGTAGCATTGTAATCATGTTTCGAGTGTCCTTAACCGCAAAAAATAAGACAATGCTCAAGAATTATATTACATATTCTATATTTCCATATAGTTAAATCCTAAAATGTTAATATTGGAAATGAGAATAAATAAAACATGACTAAATTTTATGACGCAATAGCTTACCGTAAGAAAGTTTTTACAAATTCAATCGAAATCGAGCTATATATTGTAAAAATTAAATATTGCAATGGATTACTAACAAAATTTTTAAAGATCGTTGGTTATTATTTTTTTTTTAATTCAAGCAATATTGAAATCATTCATTGATCGCAAGTTGACCGCATGATCCCTCAGCCTGCTATCCGACCGCTTCACACACGCCGTGACTGTGCACAACCTGCAATCCGTACAACAAAAATAATTTTTATGTGTGGCCCCTTTCTCACCAGTCATCGCCTCTGTGTAATCCCACCCGCCCTATTCACGCCAGAAGGTCTGTATCGATATTTTAATAAATGAATTTACATCTTTTGATTCATAGGTGGCACTAATTCAAAACCGGTAGCCGCGCGAGAAGAACGGAAAATAAATTCAAGAATATTATTTTTTATTGTATTTTCGTACCTGCCTACACAGTATGTATTATACTCGTATGTATGATTTTTATTAAAACTGTTTTGTATTCCTACTTATTTAAAAGCGGGAATAAATTAGTAGATATGTTTTAACGGTCAGCACCCAAAAATACGCACTTTGCTAACTGAAGAAATATCATTAATGATTCATCTGTTGATGCGGGTAATTAGTAAAATGTTTAAGGTTTCAGAATACAATAATCCTCAAAGTGATTACGTACACAATATGGCGAATTCGGTATTTTGAATTTTTGAAGTTTGAATTTTCCTAGTCGCGCGTAAGGCGAAGCTTACGTCGGCAAAATAACATGATTTTTTTTAAAATTATTATTGAATACCTTTCATTTTGCATAATTGAGGCTAATGGTGCATAGGGCAATTTAATTTTTATCACTGTTTGAGAGAAGAATTTCGAATATCTGCACAATTTTTCACGTGGATCGACGATATGTAAATTTTATAAATAGTGACGTAATGCTAACTGTTCTATTATAATACTATTTATTCAATTAAACCAAGTAAGTATTCCATAATTTAGGTAAATCGTTCTATATTGGTTTTCGAACTACGTCTATTTTCAAACATTTTAGGTCATATTTCATGTAATTTAAGGATTACGTCATGAGAATTTTTGTCTTTTGAAACCTTATATATTTTCCTAACTACACATATAGGATTAAAATATAAATCATATGTGGTATTGCTTGAGTTAGCAACCTGCGAAGTGATGTTTAATTCTATTTTTAGTGCTGTTCCTTAAACGCATATACTCGTAGATGAGTATCGGTATATGGCAATATACGATAATTATTTTCTATGAATTGAAGACCGTCTATTGTAGGACTAGATTATAGGACCAGACCAGCGATCTTGGGTTCATTTCCCTAAGAAGTCGAAGTAAAAGTTTGTATGTATTTTTTTAAAAGGAAGAAAATTTTCCAGGGTTACGAATAACCTGACGATATTAAAAAAAACCTCTACATTTATGATTATAAGCGGAGAATGTTGCTTGTGCAATGACGGACGACTTAGCCAGCAGAAAAATTGAATCCGCGACGTCTGGGTAAGAACCAGACGCATTAGTACATTCAGCTACTAACCTAAAGAAGATACAATACTTGTTTCCTTGTGATTGGTCGTCATGAATTTTGCATTGTTTTTTATCTATTATTTCCAGGTCAACGTAATCATTAACTGTACGTACGAAATTTTCTTTCCATCATGAGGTATGAAGCTGTGTAATATCCATTACAACACTATTTTGAATATTTAAAAAATTACAGAATGAAGAATAGTCGTCGAGGAAAACAGCCATAAAAAAATAACCAAACGCTGACGGGCCGAGAATCGAGAGTTGTGATGCTGTTATATGAAGTGACAAGTATCAAAATATTCAAAATGGAATTTATATAAGATTTAATGACACTGTTAAATGTGACGAGAGTTACATAATAAATTCCTGGACGAATCCTTGGGGAGTAAAAGTATTATTACAATAATAATTAAAGAAATTTAAATATTTTATGACACGAGTACACACATTATTATGTCGTGCTGTACTGTGCTGGCAGTTGGTCGCCTTAGAGATATTTAAAAATTATTTACCATTAATTTATAGACAGATAGAGGTCTGAACATCAAAAAACTTTGAAGGACGTTAACTGGCGACACAAACATGTACTTAAACATACATGAATACATATTTATAAACTTGTAATGTGTTTAAAATTAATATAATAATTACATAATAATATTTATATCTATTTAAATATGTACATTATTTATAAAAACTTTTGAAAATGGAAATTTCTATTGCATTCCCAACCAACACAATTTCCACAATTTTTCAAATTACGTTTGCCGCAAAGCCGCACACTGTAGATCTGAAATCGCTGGTAAGTGTCGAAACAAATGAAATAATTACACCATCAGGAGCTGATCGAATCTGGTACATTGTAGTTCATGCTACGTCTACGTATAATGCACGCCACACACTGTAAGAACTATCGTCAAACACACCGAGCAAAATTTTCTGGGGGCTTATTTTGGTGTGATGATATTTTTAGCTCTGTTTTGCGTGTTTAATAACTACATGAACTACCTACTGAATATTTTCAATTTTTCGAAACCTTTGAAAGTACTATTAGGAAGCATAGCACATATTTTACAACAATATGCCAACCGGTTTCGACACATCCTCGTCTTCATCGAGGAAGATATACTTAGAATATAATACACATTTTATGAAAATATGTGGGCTCTCTAAACATAAACTTTAAAAACTCACATTTCTTTGTGAAACGTTGCCGGTTGGCATTTGTTATTTAAAAAAGTGCTTGCTTTTTTTCTTGTCTTTCTATGTATTATATTGTTTTACGTTTATTATTTAGAAATGTTAAAACATGTTTTTTTAATTAATTTTTGTTATGTCTTTTCTTATGTGTATGTATCTTTTATTATTCTTTATGTTATATTTCCCTTGTTTCTTTTTATTATTTACCATCTCTACTAAGTGATAACGGTAACAAAAAACTATGCATCCTTTGAGCATTTTTAACTGGATTATTAACACGTATTCACTTCTCATTGCTAATTTTATGAATATGATCATGCTAATACTCTGTAAATGTTTCAAAGCAATAAATAGAGTGCTCTAAGTATATGAGGTTATGGTAATTCGTCTATTAATCTTTAAATTATATTGTTAAGGTTTTTTTGTGATGTTATGTTACTTCTGCAATAAAACTACTCCACTTTTTTTTTAAACGCGCAACACGGTTGATATAGCAGTCAAACATTTGGACCATCAACCAATTTCTTGTTGGACGACAGATCACTAGGACGTGTATACCCAACATTACGTGTATCGTGACAACCAGTAGAACGGTAATTATTATTACCACGTGAAGTCGTACGCCGCTTTGATGTTTCGAACGATCTTACGAGAAATCTCGCGATTCAGAATTTAGATAAAAGGCTCTATTCGCATATAATTTCAGAATACGAAATCAACCAATTGCGTGCTGAGAAATATTAAAATAATTTTTCAGAGCTAATTTTCCTTTGTGAGTTATTATTATTTAGAATTTTTCGTGTTGCTGGGCTTTGAATTATTATTAACCCTGTTATGTTCTGAAATTAAAATTAACTATTGAAATTCTTTGGCGTAAAAATATTACGTATTCAACTAATTTGAAAGGATCATAATGGTTCCCAAAGTTCGTGAACAAAGCAATATTCGTATATATATATATTTTTTTTTTTTTCATAATGGTTCCCAAAGTTCGTGAACAAAGCAATATTCGTATATATATATATATATATTTTTTTCATAATGGTTCCCAAAGTTCGTGAACAAAGCAATATTCGTATATATATATTTATATATTTTTTTCATAATTGTTCCCAAAGTTCGTGAACAAAGCAATATTCGTATATATATATACTTTTTTTTTTCATAATTGTTCCCAAAGTTCGTGAACAAAGCAATATTCGTATATATACATATATATATATATATATATTTATTTTTTTATTGTAGCTCCTGGGGCATGGTAGGTACAATAAACATTAAAACACTGATATTATTTGGAACATGTCAAATAACCATTTCAAGAATGAAAAGATAGTCTAAACGAGTAAATTTTTCAATAAGTTACACAATAAAACTAATTTTGTTGAAACCACTACTTACTGAAAAAATATCAACATTTTTAGAAACCAATGGTTCCGTCGCCAGGATACAATGTACAATAAAAAAATAACGACATATAAGAAGAAGAAATTTTTGAATATTCACAATTTAAAGTTTTTAATAAAATTGGATGATATAGCGACAGTTAGGTACAAAACAATGGATATTTCTTAGTTTCTTTGATAAACACGTCATTCTGGTATTTCAAGAATTATTATCTCAAGAATTAACTCAAGAAGGGAACAATTGACTTGTTCCATTCTTGAACATGGAATTTCTGCAATCTCTCTGTGAGAAGAGTTGTTCATTTATAGAAATATGTAAATTGACATTTGATTCCGAATGGTGGTCTTTCACCAGAGCGATACGGAAAGTATCTACCACTCTGGAATGCACCGCAAATACACTACATATTATTTTGAATGAATAAATCGTGAAATAACACAAATTTACTTGCGCACACCGGGATTTGAACCCCCGACCTCCGGATTCGTGGCCAAGAGTCGTAACTACTCAACCACGGAAGCCGTCAATGCTAATATAGGAACAAATGTTCTGCTTTACATTATGTTTATAATATACTAGTACGAATATGTGACTTAAACAAATTTTGTCAAGAAAGCCACCAAAAACTTTTCAAATAGCGTGGAACGGGTATTAAAATTTGTCAAAATCTACCCGTATCGCTGCGGGAGAAGTGATAGAGGGGTTCTCGTTACGTACTTGTCATGTATGTATTAGTTAGAATTCAGCATTTTTAACAAAAATTGATATCCACTCTAAATGCATGTTTCTTCTCATTTTATGAACTCGATTTGTTGAACATTTTGAAGCATCAGATTCATTTTTAAAGCACAGCACATAAAATCGTTACAAATACAAAAAAACTGCATGCGATGGGCGGGCCCCGACTGTACTAATGAACTGAACAGAATATCGTATGCGTGACCAGTGCTGTACTGGGCCTTGGTAGGCGTACCATCCCCGCCCACTGATGATGCATTGATATTGGATATTGCGAGGAGTGTTCGTATTGTTACATCACGTCGAATGGCCCGGGGAAATTTGATAGATGATGAAATTAAGTTAACAGACAACGGTTTAATATCTACTGTTTGGAAAAACAAATCTTCAGTCATCTATTTTGACTAACTAAACTAATTTTGATTTTTTAGAAACAGTTTTAAAAACAATGTTCAAATTTGATTAATAATGCGAAACGACCGTGCGACTGGTGTCTAGTATGAAATAAACGGTCCGAGAAAGAGAGAAGACGATAGAAGAGTGTGACCGTTTGTCCCATGTCTCTTTTTCATCAGCTGTCATGCGTGGGTTACACGTAGCCAGTAGCAAGGGCAGTGAACTATTAACTGTCCCGAGAAAAGTGATAAGTGCCGTCCATACATACATAAGGATACAATTTTTTACAGAATTTTGTCCAAAATACAAATTTGTTACTTAATTATTATATTTTGTAAGCTAAATATTTTATAAATTAATTAAAAATTACTTTGTATTCACCACATTATTAATATACACAGATATCTAATAAATTAATTATGAATAAATCAATTATTAATAATTTAATTATGAATAAATCATTTATTAATAATTTAATTATGAATAAATCATTTATTAATAAATTAATTATTTATAAATTAATTATAAATAAATTAATTTATAATAAATTAATTATTAATAAATTTATTATTATTAAATTAATTATTAATAAATTAATTATTAATCAATTAATTATTCATACATTAATTATTCATAAATTAATTACTAATCAATTAATTATTAATACATGAATTATTAATAAATTTAATAATAAATTACCATAATTTATTAATAATGGCGCCACAAAGAGAATACCAATCTTTTGAAAAAATTATAAGTATTTTATCTATGTGTTTTTTTCTTAGTCCTTCTCACCAGGATATCCTGTACTGAGGCGGACCAGATTTTTTTAGATTTGGTGTCATCTAATTAGGGTCATCTTTAGTGCTGTTTTATGGTTATTTCATTGATCTCTCAGACAATAATTCTTAACTTGTACTCATTAATTTTTTTTAGTAATTTAATAAACTCTTGTATTTATATTAAAACTTAATTGTGTGCGTGTCAAAACAGGGCGACAATAGCCCCCCACCTAACTACACAGATGCGCGTGCAGCGTACTTAACCACATAAATAGAAAATATTCTAATATTGGCAACTGAATTAGTACTTAATGCACTGTCCACACGCGGACAGCGACTCAAAATTATCTAAACGATTTAGTTACCATCTATCACGACTGGCTGCGTATGACATAGGCATTTAAGATAACAGATTCTGTTAATTACAGTCTCTTGACTATTATTCCGCCATCCCAATCATCAGTTTAATACATGTTATGCTTTTCACTCGCCATTGATTATTGTAACGAACGTGCGACTGACGTCTTGTATGCGAGAGATAGTACGAAAGAGAGACAACAGTGTAATTACCATATGGTACACTGAATAGATAATACAAACTAGAAATTCCTTCCATGTAGATGTTAGTGGAAACCGATGTAGTCAGTACCTTTCGATTCTAGCTCTTAGAGAGCCAATGAAAATAACGCGCTCTATCTCTCTTACACTGCCTGCATTGTGTATTTCCATTCCATATAATGAAATTAAATGATCGCTAACTAACTAATCATCACGCCGTTTCCCCGCAGGGGTAGGCAGAGAGGACGGACCGCCAAACAACTCAACCGTGGAAAACACTCCTTGCTTTACTCACATTCATACATCGTCTCATACATTCTCTTCTGCTATTCTGACTTCTGATATGACCCGACTCAAGTATTTGATTCACTGGAAGGTGTCATGTCTTCTTCGGGCGTCACCGGCTTCTTCTTACATTCATATTCGCGTCATATATTCTCCTTGCATTCTTTTCTTCGTTCATTCTCTCTACATTTCAATGGTGATGAAATAATTTTTAGTATTAGAAATTTAAGGCCCAAAAGGCCAGACTTTTGGATTACGAAACATGCCCACATCATATTTCTTGTGTTCTTCTTTATTATTTGGTAATATTAAAGAGCATGCAAGATTGCCCAGTGTCTCTTCGTTGACATCCGAAATAATACATTGTGCTAATTACAGTTAATTGACTATTATACCTCCATCTCAATACGGCTATAAAACCTTAAATGTTAAAGCCCATTATTCAAAAGACATTTTAATTATTCAATTTTATCCTTGATTGATATTGTTTGTTTAAATACATTAAGCGTTACACCAACTGAAAACTAATTTTCGCCTCGTTCGAATAGAGGTATATTCACATCTACCAGCACCGCACAGTACAGAAGAGTACAATACAGACACGACAACGCTAGTTGCATACATTATCTACGAACACATTCGTATTACAGCGTACGTAAGCATAACGTATCCGCACATGCACCGGCCAGCATTGTCGGCTAGAATATTTTGACTTTTCTTGTGGCCGCGCCTGCGCAGTTAGTATGAACACATACCGTTAGCACCGACATCTTTATCAATTGGCGTCATCAGACTCAGATGATGCTAAAACCGAGAAGATGATAACGATAAATGGATTAAATTAATCAGGGAATTAAGATTATAAATTAATAATAAACATAGGAATAAGATAAAATCCTCAAACATGTTGTGGCGGACGCTAACGCTCATTTGACAGTTCATTTGACAGCCGTACTGCCGTCTGTGCTGTGCTACACAATGTAATGTGAATACTCGCGTCTGTACCGTGCCTGCACTGTACTGTTCTGCACTGCGCGGCGCTGGTAAATGTGAATAGACCTTAACACCCAGTAACTAAAATGGCTACGAACACGATCCATGCAATAATAGGTCGTATTTAAACTGCTTTGTTTCACCGCACGAAGGTCTTTGTTTTAAAAACTTTCCACGTCGGTAATCTTACCTCCCCTACGGTAAAAAAAATAATACCGAGTAGAGTGGGGAGGGTTGGACCCTCGCGTGGCTGCGGGCGATTTGCCCCAGACACGAACTTACCCCGTACCAATCATATAACAAGGAAACATAATCTAAAGTTTGTAGCGACTGATATGACGCTTGGAGTCTGTTGCTCCTAGATTTATGTCCGGTGAAAAATGCATTTAAAAAAGGTTCAGAATTTTTTTTCATTCTTGGCATTTTAAACTCGTGGCTACGTGGATTTTTTGTCGTACAGTCGTCTTCTGTACTTGATTACAGGGTTTAAAAATATCGTCTTCTATTATACAAACAAGTATGTCCCGGGAGGACGGTGTTTGTTTCTTTTGTATGCAAATCTACGAAAATGAAATTTAAATCTATGAAATTTTGTACACTTGACAAGTGTACAAAATTTGTTCTTTCGAAATAAGAGGAAGATTATTTTCAAAATGAGATTTCTAAAAAGCGCCCTCTTTCCTCTTTCCCACCCCATAAGGCAGATTTTCGGTACTTCTTGATAAAATTTCGCATACATAACGTTCAAAATAATAGAAAAACATCTTGTTGGGGGTCGGGGTAGGGGAATGGGAGGGGGTAGGGGTAGGAGTAGGGGTAGGGGTACCGGCAGGGGTAGAGGTAGGGGTAGTGGTAGGGGTAGGAGTAGAGGTAGGGGTAGGGGTAGGGATAGTTTTAGGGGTAGGGGCAGAGATAGGGTAGAGATAGGGTAGGGGCAGTACGCCGGGTACTTCAGCTAGTATTTATATAAATGTAGAAATATCCGATATATGCATATCAAAAAGAGAAATAGACGTCAAAAATATAGTTTACGAGTCAGCACTTAGACAGGCGCTAAACGCCATTTTCTAAATTCCCAGTACAGTAAAACCACGGACAAACGTGGAAATATAAATTATTTTAACAAACGTTGAAATGTTTTACTGGCGTGATATACATCCTTCGATCCTGCTTCAGTGCGATTTAAGATTTATTAACATATTCATTAGAATTCACCAAGGTAGGTAGGTACCTATTTATTTCAAAAGTAATAAAATCGACAAAAATGTCAATGGAGAATGCAGTACAAACGAGAATGTAGTGTAACGGAGAAGTACGGTAAGTATGATGGTTAGTAGTCGGTCAAAGAATAAAAGGTTACGAGTTTAAGTCTCGGCTGCGTTAATAACCTTTTTGCTTGTATAACTTTCTAATACATACCCTAAAAATATTTCTATAGCTAGATTATACCTGTGTAGAAACTGGATATAATTATTTTACAAATTCATACCTTCAGTGATTGAATTGAATCGTAACAAATTTAACCGTAAATAACAAAAATGAACCGCATTCTAAATTTAACCTGTGAAATTTGTACTAAATTAATACAAATGTAAATAAATTAAATCATCCCACCTCCAAAAAACACTAAATCATAAACATAAAATTGCTTCTGAAAAATCATAACAGTATTTCACAAAATGCCTCATTATACCATAGTAAATAGTATTTTTCCCCAATACAAACACATAAATAATATTTTTCGCACTTCTGGTAAACATAATGTGCACTAAATCAAAAAAGTGCAACGCAATGGTCAAAAAAGCATAATAAATTTTCGACCATTGTGGTTTCTATTGACTAAATTAGGCTTATTAGGACCCAGCGGCTTGGGTCCTCGCAAACAGACCCAAATTTATGGCCATTTTTCGAAAATAAATCAACGTTACCTGTCGGACGTTGATTCATGAAGTGCGGACCCACGGGTCTAAGGGATCGGTCATTTCGTTTTAACTTTAGAGTAGCCGCAAACGGATTGTATTATTTACCTGTGATAATTGAATTTACGGTATACCTAAACATCTTGGAACTAATCAATTCGTGGTTCGTGGCCTACCTCATTGGGAGTTCAATCGGAGATTAACAAAGGAAGAAAAAATCCCTCATGATAAAAATTGTTCGTATTTTCCATATTACAAATATTTTTCCCTGGATCTAAAGGAATTTCATCATATCATTGCATCGAAGATTAGATACATAGCAACAAGATTCTCAGAAAAGAATATAATGTCGTAGGTTACAAAAAATATTATAACCTATTTTAGACACGATGATCACAGAAAAAAAGTCTGTTGATTCTTGCGAAATACTATTCCGTACAAATTTTGTGTTTTAGGAATCAGTAAATTTGATGGATTTCTATAAGTAGAGTGTATTTATACTCAATGTAATGATTTAATCAAAGGAGCTTAACAGGAGTTGATTTATTTGTATAACTGTTATAAAAGCTGATAATTAAATTTACACAATGTAAATGAGAAAACACGAAATAACAAGTAATATCAATTGAATACGGAATAAAGAGAGATAGTTTAATTAATGCAGGACGAGAATGATTCTATTAGGAAAAACCGGCGACTATATATGAAATGCGTATGTCACTACTGTCGCCGTGCTTCAGATGTTTGACGGCTTTCAAAATGCCAGTTCAGCAGATAGAAGCAGGTAGCTACATTGCTAACAAATATCATAGTCGCTGCACACACGATCATCTAGTTTCACCCACGGTTTTCAGTTCTACCGCTCTGGCGCCGCTAGTATATTTTATTTTTATTTTTTTACATGAATACCGCACAATGAGTCCCAACTGCTCCCAACCGTCTGGAGCCACTGAGACTATGGCATCCCCATTTGGGGAATGTTGTGAGGACGAAGGTATTGGGGAGGGGAAGGAGAAGAGAAAGAGGAAGGTGGGAAAATACCTGGCTATTCAGATCTGGTCACCAAACACGGCTAAAAGCCATTTCAAGCAACGTTTCAATTCTGAATGGTGGTCTTTCACCAGGGTGATACTGAGAGTATCTTCCACTCTGGAACGTGCGCAAATATACCATATATAATTTTTAAATTAATTAACTGTGAAACAACACAAATTAATTAAATAAAATTTACTTGCGCACGCCCGGATTTGAACCCGCGACCTTCGGATTCGTAGTCGAGAGCCTTACCCCTCGACCATGGAGGCCGTCAAAAGTATGTTTTATATGAACTATTTATTAGAACAGAAAGTCGCATAGTCGCTGAAGTTATAACGCACACGTAATATTAATTTCGGACTCGCTTTTAGGCAGCGTTATTCTGACGGGTGGATTTTTTAGCACAGAATTTGAATAATACTGTTTAAAGTGTGGTAAAATTATCATAAAAGTTTGTCTATTTTTATGGGAGTTCACTGCACAAACGCCATTGGAATGAATAAGTCATGAGTTCATAGGTATGGAGTAATGAATGTGACTAATGACTAATAACTAGGTAATCCCACCCTGCGTTTACAAGTTAGTAATGCATAGATACCGTATCGTATGCATTTAGTAACGTGAGATTTATCCATATATTAATGCATTCATAAAATAAACATACATATCACCTTTGTTAAGTACGGGTAACCTTTAACGTTCATATACGTACATCTCCATACAGTGGCGTGCATTGCTCTATGACCAAAGGTAGACTGTATAGTTTTCGAGTTATTTAAAGAACTATAATTTACATTTTTAAGACATAAATTTTTAAACTAAAAAATACATTTTTAAGACATAAATTTTTAAACTAAAAAATACATTTTTAAGACATAAATTTTTAAACTAAAAAATACATTTTTATCAGAAATTTGTTGCATTTTCAATTATCTTGGGGTAGACACAGCTTTTCAGCGCTCATGGACTGTTCGCAGATATCTCCATAATAGTCGCCGTCTGCAAAGTTAAACGTCTCAACCAGTAAATCATTTTAGATGGCTTTAAAAAACGAATTCTCCTTATTTTTACTTACAGGATAAAAAAAACTGTTTTATTTGTTAAATTTCATCACGATTCTTCCCACTTTATCCTAATCAATACTCCATTCAATAAATCGATTGTCAATATAAATATAATATTGATTCATAAATTAGGTACGTTACTATGCAAAAATCAATCAATGAAATATACAATCAGTGTGGAATATCTAATGAATGAATTGATTCCTTCGAGTATACTATATCAATGTATAGTATATATCGCTAACCCTATCCACTATTCATCAAACATTATATTTTCAAGTGTATCAGATAGGTACGTATATGTATAAAAAATCTGTATTAATGTAATGTGATTTTGTGGGTGTATATGTTTTAGTAGGGTTCTGTTTGTTAATTGTCTGTATTGTGGCACATAATACCCATGTAAGGAGATTGGGCGCATTTTACACAATAGAAAACAGGTATAGGATCCGAGATGAAAAGGGGGCGTTTAATCCTGTTTGCGGCGCAGGTAAATCATTTTAAATTTGGCTAATTGCTGTAAAAATCATGCAACAATGGACCGAATGGGAGCGTTACGCAAAGAAAGGAAGCCGCCCGCGCCGATGAGCCTCAAAACCCAACAAAAACCACATTGAAAAACCAATCCAACTTCTTCTGTTTGAAAAGTGAAAGTGATTTATTGTTGCCAGGTTTAGGTATGACCTGCCGTGGTTTTTTCAGCATTTTTTTTTTACCTGGCCTAACTAATTTACGGTTCGATTTTTAATTTGGACGGATATTTAAACTAATTCGGCCGGTAGACTGAGTCAAAAGGAGGCGCCGCAATAGGAACTGAATAAATTGGCTAATCAATCAGAAATAGTTATATTATATAAAGGAATATGTTATTATTTCGTTGCCTGATTTCCTTGTGCAATTTATCATTTTGTTTTTTTATTATATAAAGTGTAAATCTAACTTTAGAGCTTGTTTGGAGGTATATTGTTGAAGGTTGTGGGCTGTGGTAAGTGGGCACTCGTGAATATATTTTAATTATCATGGTTTTCTGCTGGGTTTTGAAAGATTTCCGTGAAATAAAAATATGATTATTATAATATTAAATTTTAATATTTAAACATTGTAGAAAATAATATTATCATAACCTAAATGAAACTGGAAACCCGAAAAAAACGACAGAAAATAAAAATAAAATGACATAAGTTAAACTGGTTTTATTAGTTAATTTGGTTAAGCGGTTGCCCCGGATTGGCAGAGGTCCTGTGTTCGAGTCCCAGATACGACCAAAATCTTTTTATTTTCTGACGTTTTTTTTTTCCTTTTCATTCTTCATTTACGCTATGTTAATATTATTTTGTGCAATGATTAACTATTATAATATTTTTTGCAAAAAAAAAACACTTGTCTCTAAACTGATCAATAAATATTACACTGTATCGTTTAATTTTGAAGGGGGAGAGATATTATTTATTGATGTTGAAATAAAAATATTTTTGAATTTTTTGGAATAACTTATTGAACCCTGTAAACCTCATTGTAATACCTTTTAATGTTTAAACATAATATTGACAGCACTAGAATGAAACATGAAACCGAAAAGACAAAGAAAAGAAAATAAGAAAAGCTAACATTACCAGCTGAGACTCGTTTCCTGGGTTCGTGTCTCAACTGCTACCGTTTCCTTTTTCTTTTCTGTGTCTTTTCGGTCTTGTGTTTCATTCTAGAGTTGTTAATATTATCTTCAATGATAAAAAATATATTAAAATCAGATTTATAAACTTCAATAAGTTATTCCAAAAAAAATTATTTAATCCTGGACTTGTAGAAAAAGTCTACAGTTGTCCCATAAAAATAAAAGGCGGATAGGTATATCCGATACACTGTCTAATGATTGCAAATAAATTCAAGTAGAATCTTGTAAACCTACAATAACAATTTATTCCATTTCATATTCCGTATGTACACCCGCCAACAAACAATTTATATCAGTATTTAAAAGCATTACGTCCTAAAAGTGCTTCTTTCTAAAATATTTAAATTATCCCCATATGTGAACGCGTGGGGTTATAATTATGTTTCGAAAGCTCTTAATACGTTATAACAGAATAGTACAATAATATGTTTATCGTCGAAGATTGAAATACGTACATAAAAAGAAGATTTTTTTCTATTAATCTGTCCCTTGACTTGATCAATGATCATGTTTCAAGTAGATACCTATTTGAATTACACGATCTTGCTATTATACCTTCCCGGATATCCCAGACCTCATCTTTTAGAGACTGACTCCGTTCCCGATTAAAAATCGTGTGTCGGGCGCCTCTGTTAACGATTCTCGGTAAGGAGGTCTCGGGTACGAATCCTGGCGTGGCAAGAAAAAAATATATGATTGTTTTGTGTTATTTCACAATTTATTCAATAAATATTATGTATAGTACACTATACTTTAAATATTTGCAGCATGTTGCAGAGTGGTGAAACGGCTTTAGCTGTGTTTGTTGACCAGATATAAATAGACAGATACTTCCCCACCTTCCTCTTTTCCATTTCCGTCGTCTCCCTCCTACATTCAGCCTCGCAACATAACATATTCCAATTGGGGATCCCATAGTCACACTGGCTCCAGATGGCCGAAAGTAGTTGGGACTCTTGTACGGTACTCACATAAAAAAGTGGATTTTGTTTTTGTTTTTCTTCCAATTTCCCAAAATCGTGCATGAATAAATAGCAAATTTATCGCCAAGCCAATAACTTGAATGTATTATTTTTGTAAATCTCTGATGTTTTTTCCCAAAGTAGAATTTTTTCTACCAACGAAGGAATTAAAATTTTCAGAATTTATTTCTCCACCACTCCACAAATCATAATAAAACGTAGTTTACAAACAACGACAACCAAGAAGCTTTCAGGATTCCCTGCGACTGGGAGACACCGAGTCGAGAGATTGGCGGGCGGGCGGGGTGGAATGGGGCGCACGTCAGCGGACAAGTGTGAATAGTTCCATACAAACCTATGAGCGAGCAAGTCACGACACGTTTTTTAATCGTGTGCTATGCGCTGGCAATCTGGCCGACAAAACGTGTCGTGGACGATTTTTTATCGTATCGTGTAAGTGTGAACAGCTCCATACTCTTCAACCACTAGAGCAGACGATTTTTAATCGTGTCGAAACACGACAAGTACGAACGGGCTCTTACGCATCATTCTAATTACATTCTCTTGACGCAACTTTCTTTAGAATAAATTATTTTTTTTACAAATCAATTAAGTAATCAATATTTGCACATAGGCACTTAATGATTCCGATAATTCATCGCTAATTTAGTGGTGTTCAGTAAATCCATTCTGAAATTGAAACGTCAAGTAACGAATCAATCCACCCATTGTAAACAACACAAATTGGGATAAATGCAAATGAGGAATGTGGCTAATGAATGGCCACGACCTGTTGTTAACCAGGCAAGTGATTGTTGGAGCCCGGATCACACAATATATCACCCGGGATCCCAAACAGGGTACTGGATGCACCAAACGAGGGTGAGAAATGATGATGAAACTGTAGGGGCTAAAGGGATATTGGTCACTTCATCAATTCATAAGCGTTTTCTTTGTAGAGAGAATAAGTGAAAAAATTACGTTGATACGTGAACACCTCACAAAGTCCTATGGCACCCTCAATTGGGGTATGTTGTGAGGCTTAGAACTCAGCAATACTCTCAGAGTGGAAATTGAACATTGTTTCAAAAGAAGATATGTTAATACGGAAGAGAGAGGGAACGCGCTAATATAAACAATGCTCAGGGCGTTGATAATCGTTTAAAAAAAACATTAGAATAGAGCAAAAATCTCAAGTCTAGTGACTTAAGAAGTATTTAAAGAAACGCTGACCTTTTCAAATACCTATATCGGAACAAGGGTTCGTAAGTAGTAGATTTTGCACTTTAAACATTTTTTTAGGTCTGACACTTTTTTCTACGCTTATAAAAAATCTCACCAAAAAAACTTCGAACAAAAGAACAAGGCATGTTCTACTTGCAGTATTTAATAAAATCCAATTCGCAAACTAAAAACACATGATTTCGCATTGCATCGCAATATTAGAATCATTGTAATCAAGTGAGAAGACCATTTCTCTCAGGATATCAATCTTTGCTACAAAATTTCATGTTTGTTTTGCATCCCCTGCAGTGATTCAGTCTGATGTTGGGGGTGAATGCGGCGACCCCTACCTCCAGTCTAGTACTACGCTAATACTTACACTTTACGAGTTTACAGACCTCTTCTTGGCGTTTACAGCCCTCGACGGGTGACTTACAAAGACGAATCCCTCGGGGGTTGATTTCAGACACATTATTTGCCGAAATATATTAAAAATATGTACCCGATTTTTACAATATTTTTATTTATTTGGATTATATTTAAAAAAAAAAACGCTTTGTGTAATGTCTAAATCATTCATTTAAAACCTTTTAGGAATTTTGATGATACTCGTCGTGGATGATAGTAATTTGAGTTAGTCATCTGATACTGAAGCTGACTGAACCAATCTGTACGAACAACTCTATCACAACAATTTCAGGCACGCGACCAACTATAAATAAAACTGTGTATAAATCATTAAATTACTTGTTCAGACCATCCCGTAGTAAACACAGTGAAGCCGTAGGAAAAGCAGAAAAGGGAGAAGAATAAGGTGTTGAAGATGTGACAGTTCCCTGCTATTTCTTTAAAATTTCAAAAAATACCAAACACATAACTCCCTAACTTGAACTCAGTGGCAAATTCTTGTCGCTCTGCCGAGAAGGTCATTAATTAGTTTAATATAGTGAACCAAACTACCTTATTAAAAGAACTAGAGACTGTATAACTTCCATCTTCAACTCACACGATTTGGGAGGCGGATATGTATACCGCCGCCCCGAGAACCATTCATTGGATAACCAACACTTCTGGCATAGATCACCCGAAGTGGATCGATACGTTCGGTGACTTAACAGGGGTGCCCGGATTTATGGTTGAGGTTAATCCAGATCTTGGCGGGAGATGCGTCTGATCCGGATGGGAGAGGCCGGTTGAGTGAGACCCCTTGGCCTCTCCAGCTGGACTCTCTCGACCCATCGCATTGCACCGCAGTGGGAGTCACTCCTGGATACACTAATCCCAGAATTCCTACCCACTTACAACTTCTTACTTCCCAGAACTTTATCTCCTTCCTTTCCTTAAAAAAAACTCCTTTTCATAGCATCCCCAAAGATAACATTTTACATGGAGTTATTTTTTTTAAACGGATGCTTTCAACAGTCCAACTTCTTTTTCCTTGAAACGTCTTCAATTTTACATCCTTAAATATTTCGCATCAAGTTGTAACGCAACATTTATTTTATGTTTATTAAATAAATGTTTAATTAAATTAAATGAGATAAACAAGAGCTACAAAAAAAAGAACAACACATACATAATACATAAATGAAGCAATGACAAAAATACTTTAAAAGTATTTATTTATATCCCCAAAAAAGGCTTTTACATAAAGGTCATACAATTAAACATAAATATAAAGTGTACATTGGAGAAAATCCGTTTTATATAGAGAAAATAAAAATAAAATAAATATAGATTTTATTATAGAGTAGGTACGAAACATAGGTAGATGCAATTATAAAATATGTACATATATGAATATACGAATATAGCATGAATTAACATTCAAGTTAAAGCCTGAACAAGGTTTTGGTAGAGTCCATGATCTTAAACATATTATTAGATATTCTTCAAAGTATATTTTCGCAAAGCCTGACAAAAATCATCTTGACTGGTACCAAAAAAATCAAGGCCCTGGCTTGAGTTAACAATACAAATGTCCTTATTTAAACAATCATTATATATATACATGGACTACCCATGTTTCTATCTGTATCTCATTATATTAATTTGAATTGAAGCACAACCTACCCACATTAAACACAATAATGTAGATTGAATCGATTTATTCCATGGTGTACACAAACCCAAAGCATTATTTTTAAACAGTTGTTTTCCACGGCAGTAGGAAATCCTCACTTATTTCATTGTTCGTCCATGGACGTAATGTTAAACACGTTTTCACAATAATTATTAGTCGGGTAACTTTACCATTGTGATTTTCATCAGGAATAATCTATATCCACATAATATCCATAATATGGTTATGTAATAACTACATGAGGCATTTAAAGGAGTAATGTTTCATAACTAGTTTGTGATTAATAAAATTTAATACAAAGCAAGTCGACGAATACAGAGCTAATAACGAAACAATAGTGAGCATTTACCCGCTTTCTAAATTATTTTATTTCATTTTATTCGGGAAAACATACAATTGAATAAAAATTCTGACGTGTTAAGTGATTACATGGTTGAATTAACCTTAGCAATATATATATTTTTCAATATTCACAAAATTATAGAAAAATGTTTATAGGGAGATGATTAAAAAAACAACTGGAAAATAGAAGAATAAAATACTACAATAAATGATCTATCAATCTAGTTTCTAATAAATACCAAATAAAACAAATTAAAAAATAAATACATAGATAAGGTTAAATCAAAACAAATAAAAATAATACATCATTAAATAATGTAAACAAGGGGACAGATAAACAAAATAAATAAAAACAGCATAATGAGAATAAAACTATTCCACCCTTTTTCTTTATTTTTAGTTTTTATTTAATGTGAACCAAATTTAATAATGTCATTATTAAGTTCTGCGAGTATTTTAGTTTTTTTATTATTGTTATAGCGTTCCCGCTAAATAAATCTAAATAAATCGGTTTTACCGGTAATACATCATTTTAAACACCGTCCAAATTAAAGTTGGGTGGGAGGCAATAAAATCATATAAGTAAGTCGTCGCAATGTGGCCTAACCACAATTTTAAAATGGCCTTGAACGCCGAAACAGCTGTCACAATAATTAAATCTATTTTTTTCCGAACTTAACAACATTGTTAAATTAGATTTTTTTTTAATTCATAGTTCTATAAACCAAACGCAACAAAAAATTTACATATTTCATAATAATTAACTTTGCTAATTTCTTCAAACGATTGGTAACTTTGTGGCGTCATTATTAATTAAATAATTAAAAATGTACTTTGTTTACACCTCTTTTATAAAACTAAATAAATATCTCTACATGTTTCGACAGCAATACTGTCATCCGCAGGAATATTATATTATTCATATATTCCTGATGATGACAGCATTGCTGTCGAAACTTAATTTAATATTTATTTCTTTTTATAAAAGTGGTGTAAACAAAGTACATTTTTAATTATATAATTAAGTTTGTGATTTAATTTTTACCCCTAAGCTTTTAGAACAACGTCCTGGGGATAAATGAAAAACATCATCGTCTGAAAAGATGTTATTGTACTTTGTGCACGTTCTTCGGAAAATTGAATGTTGTGTGTAGTTAGTTTTTGAGTGTGGGATGTGGAATAGGTAGTTTGAACGTGTGTTTTATATTGGACGGTGGAAATAATAGGAGGTAGTAATTTTCAACAGGGTTGTTGATGATTTTGAATAGAAATTTATTTTGATGAATATTGTTATCACTGTCTCTTCTCAGATTGCAACGCAATTTCCATATTTAGCTATGGAGCTTTGCCAAATCAATTCAACTGTAAAATATCAGGATGAGACGCCTAAGTATCATTCTAAGATAGAAACTACAAGTAAATTTATAAATACTGCCTTTCTGAATACGAAATATTTTTTTTTTTACTAAACAGTATAATTATCTTATGCACACGAGTTGTGAAAATTTTCAAATTATAAAACAAATCTTTTCAATTACAGAAAATCATGCCTATCTATATATAGTATATTTAACAAAAATTCCATATTTTAAGTGTGTAATATTGTTTTGATTCTGTAGAAAGAAAATTTCTCAGTTTTCATCTTGGCAAGTCAAGTTGAATCCCGTGATTTTTCAAGGGTAACAAATAGTTTATCTATACAAGAAAAAGGAGTAAGTTGTTTTATTTAATCTTGTGAGGTTTAAATCTAAACGTTCCATATTTGAAGTCCCGATGCGTTCCGGAAGTGGGCCCAGTTCCCAGAGGTGTCATGCTGACCCCTTCCGGATGACAAAGTGGTTATAAAGGACGAGAGGGCGTTGTACACTGTACACTATACAGGGTACGGTAGTACGCCCCAAATCTCGCACATAAATAACTCTAACAGACTCTGGACAATCTACCCGGTTTCCGTGGTCGAGGGGTAACGTTCTCGACTACAATTCAAGGCATCACAGGTTCAAATTCCGGTAGGCAATAATGAAAATTATTTAATTAATTTGTGTTATTTCAAAAATAATTATTTAAGAATATACATATATATATATATATATATTATGTTATAATATAATATATATATAAACAAAACATAATAAATATATACAAACATAATATATATATATACAAACATAATATATATTATGTTTGTCGAAATGCCTTTCTTCATCTTAGTGGGCCAGATTTTAATAGCCAGGTGCCTCCACACTTTCTTCTTACCTATATCCTTCCCCTCTCTACTACTCTTAGCCTCATAATATACCCCAATTGGGCATGTCATAGTCCCACTGGTTCTTGACGGTTGAGAGCAGTTGGGACATTTTGACACACAAACAACCTCTAGCAGCAAATTTTAAGGGATGTCGGAACTAGAAGAAAGTAACAAGTATTGGAAGTTTGCTTTTTGAGATTGTTTTGAAATGAAGTGAGTGCGAATATATTGAAGTGGGTAATGGGTACTAAAAGTTGCCTGAATTACATATAAGGGAAGAGTACGTAGCAGAAGGTTTTTTTTTTTAATTCAAAATAATGATAATATTAGTTCTCAAAAATAATAAAAAGATTTTTTCCAACGTACGAGTAAGCTTAGCATTTATCAAAATCAAATCAGATATTTAACTTTTGCTGACCGTCCAACGGAATATATATAAAATATTAAAAGACAAAAATAATTTTTAAAGTGGTCACAAATAATTGCAATCCTTTCCCGGTACGTTTTCCAAAGATAAACTTAACCAAAATGTTGTAATATGCATTTAAAAAAAAAACGTGATTGTGTTTATGAAAAAAAACATTTCGCGGCATTTAAAGATAAACCTTCAAGATATTTTTTGTTGGTTATTAATTCGAGATAAATAGGTAATAATTTTCTCGCGTAAAAGAAATATTAATCTTTTTTTTTCATAGATGACGACACCGCAAAAAAATTCTTGCTAGTCTTTAACCTAGAGGTACTATTGGAAACAAACAAATTATTAGTGGGATAACATTATGTCCCTAATTTCAAAATGAACAATTACTTGTATTAAAACTACTAGCAGTACAGTGTTTTACTATTTCACAACGTTTTTGCAAAAGCAATAGGCGGAGACATGATTAAGGAAGTTAAGTGTATTAATCATAAGACGGGTTGCAACTAAAGTATGAAAAATTGTCAAATATAAACAATTTAGAACGATTGTGACTTAAAATATGGTAAAATAGGCTTTGAAATTTAAAATTGTCGCATCTTAAATTTTTTTTTTTGCTTCGTTTTTCTTAGCATAGTCACAGCTTTTTAGCCTATGTGGACTGCTCGCCACTGCTAGTTAGGCTCTTAATAGAAAATATTATAATTTTCATTGGTAGTTGTACTTGTAGGTACTACGTACAAACAACTTGGAATATGGGTATTGAGAAATAGTTTTAATCCGGTTTTTTTAATATTTTATATTGTATAATTTCAATCAATCAAAACACCAGTACCACGTACCACCACAGAGATATAGAGAAAAACTTTCTCTAAGAAAATGTGGGTATATATAGGTACGTACATTAATGTGAAATTTTACGGTTTGTCCCAACCCCAAAGGGCCTGTTGAGAAAATTCCGTGAAAGGAATGCGGTCGGGTCTCGGGTGTTTGTATCTGACCCGCGTGGTTCTGTGTTCTGTGGGGTCACGTGGTGCAATCATGTCACTGCTGTGGTTGAACACGTGATATATTATCATGGAAACTCATTCATGAACATTTTCATTCATAAAATTTATACAAAATACGCAGTAGAACTGCCTTCCATTTAGATTTAATTGGAAGCCGGCGTGCATTTGTACCTTTCAGTTTTTGCCTCGAGAGAGCCAATGAAATACAGAAAATACAGCGTTCCATCACTCTTACACTTCCTGCATTGTGTATTGCCATTCCATTTGATTGTTTTACTTTATTCGTGTTTTACTTTATTCTATGATTATAATGCCCAAGAAAGTACTTATAAATCTGGTATTTAAAGCTAGTTGGACTGTAGTTCCACATTCGGAAGCATTTTTGGTGGAAAAGGGCCATGGGAATGGGATGTTGGGAAGTACGTGGTTATTTAGATATAGTTTCTGAACAAATATGTTTGAAGACATCACAATAATATTTTTTTAAATAGTTCTCTATTCCAGAAGGTATGCAGGGGTAGTGCGATGCAATACATTTCATGAGTGATAATAATAACACATATAAATTAATGTAAGAAACAATATGATGGTGGAAAAAGATTAATCAGTACAAAATAGGAAAATTATTTATTGACAGAGAAAAAAACGTTTATGGTGGTAACTGTATTTCTTTTGTTTTATTTACTGTATTCTTTCCGTTATAATTTTATGACTATTTATTTTATTATGTATCTTATATGTTTTTTATTACTAGATGTATGAAAATTTGCTTACATCTAAATAAAGCTACAAAAACAAACAAAAATCCAGGCATCCATGGCCTGTAATTATGGTATTCATGCTTTGACGTACTCTACGCCATAAGCTTCCCATGCAGCGGCGAAGTGCTCTGAAAGAGTGCACTCGTCCCTCCAGAAACATTTTCGTAGCGCTGCAGTATCTCGGTAGGCGGCATATTTGGGGATATGCATTATTGTAGGTTAATTTTGTGACGGATGCAATTCAATCTACCCACAGTTCTAACGTATACAGAAATGTGCAGAATGCGTTGAAAAAAATTTTTTTTTTGACATTTGTGCTTCAAAAAAAATAGACGATTTGATTCTAAACTGTACCCCTCTTCAGCTTAGTTTTATTGTTAGTTTTAAAAACCCTTGTTGATGATTTATATTTTTCTTCTTACTTCTCCAAATGTTGAACCCATAAATTCTAGGCATAGAGCTCTCATGGCTTATACACAGATGAAAAAGAAACTTGTAAAAACGAAATAAATATTTGTAAAAGAATTCAATACATCCAAAAAAATATACATTTATGCTTCACGTTTTATTGAAATATTGATAAAACAGAATTTTTTTTAATATCTATTTTACTGTGTTACTCAAAACTAGATTTTTACATAATCTAAAGTAATTAATTCTTGCGAATATTATTCTTTCGATAGAAAATCACGAACCAGTTGAAATAAGACGAAGATCTCTACAATTTTAGCAATTTCCTATATTCCGGTGTTTCTCCCTTTCATTTTTTTCTCCTACATTCGTCTTAATACTTCTTCATATCACCTATCCATCCCCACGACGATCCGGAATATCATCCCTTCAAGGGAGCCCTAATGAATCTTCATCCCTTAACACGATCACCCGAGGGGGGGGGGGGGATGGAGGCAGCATTTAATCTGGGAAATAAATGAACAGGTTTTGTCAAACTGCAACCCCCGCTAATAGAGCCCTCGCCTTATTTAAGGCAAAGCATTTAGTTGCAATAATATCATCACTTCTATCATTAATATAAATTCGCTTTTATGAGCTTGGATAAATGTGCCGATGTTTGAAATAATGACAAACTTAACACAATTCATTATTTTTGAGTCTTGTTGATTTTTTGAAATTAGAATATTTTATTTTCATAAATTTTTTTGATGTGTTCGAGCTTAATTTGTAGAACTCCATTATAATTTTAAAGTTTTATTTTTTAATTTAATCATATTTTTTTGTTAAAAATAGACAATTCATTTATATAAAAAAGGTTCAACCAGATAATTATTATTACACGTGAAAGCTGCTTCACCTTCCGAGGGTATTATCAAACTAGTGAAGATACTTACGGACGATCTATTAATATTATTTCTATATACTATTGTCGGTTATTTTAAATATTAATACCCTGTAAAGTTTCCCTACTTAAGGAATATCGAATAATATTGTTTAAATTTGACTAAAGGACATTAAAGTGGGTCCATTAGCATCCCAAATTAATTTGTAATTGGAATAGTTTTTCAGGACCGATACTTATGGTGCAGTATGCTTTCTTGCTTATTGTAAGCTTCACACACTTCTCTGAGATTGATCATTGCAAACAATTGTAATTTTTTTATTGTGATCTGACAAGACTGCATTTTTAAATTAATGTTTTGTATTTAAATTTGTTTTAACACATAGATACACAAAAATATCAACATTTTTTTATATGTGTAAAACAAAATAGTGAAATGTATCTAGGTAAGTTCAGAATTATTGGTTTAAAGTTCAGTACTTAATTACGACGCAGTTCAATTGAACGTACATATATTATAAGTATATATATCGCTAATTCGTTCACAATTATTCGAACTTTCGAATATATCGACACAATTTAAACGAGAAACACTTGCTGTCCAGCCACAAAAACGTTTTTCGCTGGAGAAACGAGCACAGTTGATGAACGAGTAAAATTTATTTCTACAATTATTTGAAAGTATAAGATATAAAATATAATATGAGAAAGGTGTAAGCCATAAAAAGCCCTTGATCATGTAAAAACAACAAAGGATAGAAATATAGAATTAAACAACAAAGAAAAAAATGAGATCCTCTGTAGATATTGCAATATTGTAATGATAAAATAAGAAAAAAAATCTCATTTAACATAAAAGATGACGTACATAGTAAATGCTTATAGGTGGATAATATAATAAGTAAGATATAATTAAAGTTGAAAAGATAATATTAAGCGATTTTTTTTTAAGTTTCCATAAAAAAGCCCTTACAAGCAGATAAAATTCAAGAACATATGTAAATAACAGAGCAAGAATATGCGCCTATTGTGGGTATATAAAATAATATATTTATCTTTCAATAATAAGTTCCGATATTACGAAGTTACAAAATATAAGACGACTCGTTAAAAATTTGAACGAATCATTTGATCCGTCGAATTCGATTAAACGAGTATGCAGGAATTGAACTAGTTCATAAAATTATTTTATATTTGTATCAGCTGTTCATGGAAGAAAATTTATCATAAGCAATATCCACAGCCTCCACAATGAACTTGAGTTCTGTATAAGGGCAAAGGTATAAAATAAGAATATGTAGGTAGCTGTATGGTAGGTGGGTGGGTGGTTAGATGGGTGAGGGGGTAGTTTACCCCATGCGAGAGAAGTTGCAATATTAAACACCGCAAATGACCGGCATCTGAGCTCTCCCACAACCCGACGCACCACAACACCCAGAACCCACCCAGGGCCACCCTTAAACACCCACAAAACATACAGACATCCATCTACCAAGGAGCTTTGGAACAGGGTCGTGGACAATTGTTTAGTAAAATGAGAAATTATTGAAAAACAAGTAAATATACATATTTTTTAAATTCAGTGCGAATCAACCAATTCTCTGTTAAAATATATAATACTCGTATGTTAAAACCTGTTTGCTTGTCTGAAGCAGACAATATCCTTACACCATGAGATCTTGTCATGAGATTCGTGTGAGTTTTTCTGTATCTAATCTGTAAGTACAGAAATTCCAGGGTATACTCGTATAGCCAACTGATTTAAGATCGCAACGCTTTTCTATAAAAAGCTATGGAGCTTTTAAGTAATTAGAAATACTTTTTTATGTGTTACCATACAAGAGTCCCAGCTGCTCCCAACCGTCTGGAGCCAGTGAGACTATGGCATCCCCATTTGGGGTATGTTGTGAGGCTGAAGGTATTTAGGAGGGGAAGGAGATGGGAAAGAGGAAGGTAGGGAAGTACCTGACTCTTCAGATCTGACCACCAAACACGGCTACAGCTATTTCAAGCAACGTTTCGATTCTGAATGGTGGTCTTTCACCGGGGCGATACTGACAGTATCAACCACTCTGGAACTGCAAATATACTACATTTTATTTTAAATGAATAAATTGTAAAACAACATTAATTTAATGAAATAAAATTTACTTTCGCACACCGGGATTTGAACCCGCGACCTCCGAATTCGTAACCAAAGATTTTTCTGTTTCATTTGAGATAGTAGTTTAAAAATGAACAGTGTTAAAATTCAGGCGAAGCCGGGTAGTAAACTTAGAACTTGAACTAAACCTCCGAAATGTAAAAAAATATTTAACCATATTTAAAGCTCTTGCAACAACTACCACAAATTTGTTATAATTGTCAATTTAAATATATGTTAAAAAAAGTACGAAAACAAACGACGAGATGTTTTGTTGTTGTTGATTTGCGTCAACCCCGGTTGTCTGATTCCACAGGCTTGTATGCCGCTAACCACCTACCCAGTGGAAAGACTAATGATGGAATGCACTAATAGTCAGCAGGGTTGCCCCCCGCCCTCTCTCGCGGCCCTGGGGGAGGAACTAATGGATGAGCGGCACGACACTATTAAGAATCATCAGCTGTTTGTGTCTTGTGTCGATACTGATACGTCTCATGGTCTCGTGGTCCTACTTACAATTACAAGCTAATAGTAGGCACATAGACAATACATATTATTTTCAATGTTGAATAACTTATTAGATAATATGTTTTTATTAATTGAAGATAATATTAAAAACTATCAAAATGAAACATGAAAGCGAAAATACATAGATACGAAAAAGATATCAGTAGCAACTGGGACTCGAATCCAGGACCTCGTGGTCTATCCGGGATCTTGTGTTCTAATTCACTGAGCTACAGTTACCCCAATCCACTCCAGCATTTTTATCGGTATCATACTTCGATTTCTGAGAAATGTTAATATCATCTTAAATTAATTCCCATATATTTTTGGCTGCTATCTTTTTGTCATGAGTACAAGATTATACCAGATTTTTTTTTAATCTTTTGATAGTGTCTCGGATATACCTATCCGATTTTTAATAATATGGAACATCTGTTTACTCTTTCTACAAGTCTAGGATTAACATTCAATAAAGAAAAAGTCAACAAATATTCCATTATATGCGAGACACTATCTAAATATTACAAATAAATTCGGGTAGAATCTTTTAGTCATGATAAAAAGGAAGTCCATAATATGATTCCCCAAATCATTGTCATATATTATTAAATAAGGGCAGAACAATTTTTCATTCAATTTTACAGAGATAATATAACAGAAGAAGAATCGTAACTACTCGTTTAAAACAGTACTTTTTTGCTGCTGCTGCTAACCGGAGCCAATGGGACTACAGCTTCCCTAATTAGGGTATGTTGTAAGACCGAAGGATATGGGGTGGAGAAGGAGATGGCTATTTAGATTTGGCCACCAAAGATGGCTAGAGCCATTTCAAACGCCGTTTCGAAGGCGATTTGAATAGTGGTGTTTCACCAGAGGGATACCACTTGCGTAAGAAACAACACTTGTGAGTTCTGGCATTGTGAAATCAATTATTTTCAATTGAACAATTAAATTTCTAGAAAAATTAAGTTTAATGTGAAAACTTTATCGTCACCGGGTAGTTATTACAAGTATTTTATGGGGAAAATATTTTTTTTTGGAAATACATAAACACGCTTTTTCACCTCATTTACAAATAATATACTTTTGAAGTATAATCCAAAACACCATAGAAGTGTGACAATACCTCCAGCTCCTGATATTTCCCATACATTGAGATGGCAACATGCTACACTAGCGCCTCCAGCGGCGCATTTTGGGGGAATTGGGGTTTTCCGTACATTTTAATAGATTTTCTGTGAAATACGTTCTCAATAAATTACAGATATTGAAAATTCCTAAAATACATATAAGGTAATGTACATATGATTTTGCTCCCTTTTGCTCATTAATGAAAAAAATAAATAAATAAGCAATTAGGTTTGTACTAACAGTTATAACCCTTGCCGCAAATCAGTCGCGCTCGGTCTGGTGGATTAGAAAAAGAATAAAACACTTAATAAATTGTGAGATATTTTCTTTAATTTCTAATTTTTAGACTTCTTTTGGCTTAACATATCACAATTCTTATCATTATTTTATTTATTGATGCTTTAATGAGGACATTTAAATATTTATATCTATTTAAACCACATAAATAAATATAAAAAATCTTCATGAAAAAAATAATAAGTGTTTTATTCCTTTTCTAATCCACCAGACCGAGCGCGACTGTCTTGCGGCGAGGCTTATAACTATTAGTACATGCCTCTTTAATATTTTTTTCTTCATTTATAAGCAAAAAAGTAGTAAAATCATATGTAGGTTACCTAATATATTTATTTATCATTTTAGATAACGTTAATTTATAAAATCATTGTAAGAATGGCACAAATTATTACAATATTTACACAAACTAACCGATTAAAACCCGCTCCCGCTGGTTTTGCTGCATTTTTGAGATTCCACACCTCCGTGCTGATATAAAAGAACGGTTATAGAAAACACGTAAAACGGACACAGCATCCTCATAGTGGTACGAATTGAATTGCAGACTCTTTTGCGTGTGAGGGAAAATTACCGTTTCTGCTATTCGCGTCTACACGATGATTAAAATAGGACTCTAGGACATTAATATTGTAAGATTAATTAAACTGAGATTTTATTTTAAATTATCTTCCCGAGACACGAAGAAAATTCTTAACATGTTTTCTCGTATCATTACAAAACTTCGCTTCCTAAAACTACATATCTACGACAGTTTCAATTAATGTTTGTGTACAAGTGTACATATATTTTAAGTAATACTTTGGAAAAAAACAAAAATCTTTTGATATTCTTTTACCGTTGCATAAATAATTCCGATTTAAAATAATGCAAAGATTCAGCTCGGGGAGGCGAATTGAGTCGCTTCATTTCATTATTCCTCTTCGCTTACTTTAAATGTTTACCCATTACAAAGGACGTTAAATCTTACATTGCCTTCCGTTATCTTTATTCAAAGTGGGAAAAGCCAATCAGAGAAAAACCCGATTCCTACGACTTACCCACTGCTGCGAGGAAACCAATTCGGGAAGTGGGGAAGTGAAATGGAAGGGGGGTGTATTATTAAAAAAATCGATGGGGACAAAATAAATTGAAGACTTTTCTTGCGTAGAAGGAAACGCATTTTTTTTTCAAATAATTAAAATACATTTTATTTTTAAAATAAAATAAATTAAATTCTGTGCTTACACCACTGTTTAATATATAAACATCGACATGTTTCGGAAGCGAAGCTTTCCTCATCAGGATATACAGTATACTAAAAAATAATCACAAGTATAGACAAATTTGACGGTCTCCGTATTTGAGTGGTTACCATCCTTGGCTACGAATTCGGAGGTCGTGGGTTTAAATCCCGGTGTGCGCAAGTAAATTGTGTTTGATTAAATTGTGTTATTTCACTTTTTTTCATTTAAATGTAATATTCTGTATATTTGCGGCATGTTCCAGAATCGTAGATGCTGTCAGTATTTCCCTGGTGTAAGACCACAATTCAGAATCGAAACGTTGCTTGAAATTGCTTTAGCCGTACTTGGTGACCAGAAGATAGCCAGTACATCCCCACCTTCTTCCCCATTTCCTTCCCCACAACCTCACAATATGCCATAGTCTCACTGACTCCAGACGGTTTGACTCTTCTTTTTTACGCTTAAACACCAATTCATTAATATTTTTTCTAAATCAGATATCAATTAAAAGCACGAAGTATTGTATTTTTTATCATATAAATTATCCGTACAATAAAGGTAACCTATATTTTCTCCCATAAAAATATAGCGATATTGAGCTTCAGTGCAAAAATTTTAAACCTTTTTTGAGATTGGCTTTTAGTTAAGCTTCCCAATAGACCATTTGAATGGGAACTTCTAACCCCCCCTCCGTCCCTGATCACTCTGATCAGTTTGCTTTCCCCACCCAACCTTCCCCTAGACCTATCGCCCTCCATCCCTCGCTGGTTCAGGTTCCAGACTTCCCTCTACAAATAACGGTATCAGTTATCAGTGAGGTGTTCCCATAATAAACCCTTGTGAACATTGGAAAAACAAGTGTTTTTGCATATCAAAGAGCCTTGGAAGTTTGCTTGCAATGTTTATAATTAAAATTTATTTGCAACATAAAATTATTACAAGGGATAAAAAGCTCAATGGATGGAAATGAGCAATTTTGTATATCTAATAAATGTTACATTTAACTCAAATGATTTACGGAAGTTCAGTCTTTGTCTTCAAATTGAGTGTTAGACGAAAACCTGGGCGTTCTTAATTAATATGAAATTTAATAATAGGCCAAACTTCTAACATCATAATGGCTTAAGCACTACTGCATTGTACATAATACAGTTATAACTAAATCCAATGCCAATATACGTTGCAATGCAAAAATACATCGGGTATTTTCATTGCAAGTATTGTGGATATTGCCTTTTTAAAACCAGTTTTTCGGCTGTTATACGATAATCTGCTTCATAAACACATTGTCACAAAAGCGCCAATAATTTGTTTTATCATTATGATAATTTTTAGGGAGGTGTCTGCATATGGTTCAATTGTAACATAAGAGCATTGCACTGTTATAGATACTTGAATCACTCATTTGGTGGTGAATTTACTTGACAAGTTAAGTGCTACGTTCCCTGAATCCCGAATGAGATCAATGAGATTATGTTGAAATGGATTTGAGTTATGAGGTCAGTCCGGCGTAGTACTAAGGTAATAACTTATAAGGAAAACATATTCCTAGATACATAAGTTCAAAGACAGTAAATATTATAGTTTCAACAATAGTATTGAATTATTTTATCAACAATGTGCATTTGTTACTTAAATTTATTTATTTGTTACCGGATCAAAACAAAATGTCTAGAAATTGTTATAGTTAATGCGCAAGAAATAAAAAAAGTGAATAATGGTAATCTTATTAAGGCAAACCACCATTTATTCGGGTATGTTACACTTCCTACCTTCCTAGAAGGACCAGCGAATAAAGAAAGTAGAATGTTCCCTGTAACCGCGCCGTAAATACACATTGAAACGTTTAATACTCGTAATTCGTTATCTGCGACGGATACTGGGGGTAGTTTACACCCTCGCGGTCTCTCTCGCACTTCATCACCCCCGCCCCACCCACAGGAAGGGGGGGAGGGGGAGGAAGGGAACCGATTTTCCCGTTTTCATGTATCTTAACGAAAGCGATAGATTAGACGCGAGATAAAAATTCATTTTGTTAAGTTCAGAGGTGCGGTGATGACAGTTCGTTCAGATTATACTACCCTTATATTTGAAATCATTTCTTAAATGTATTCACGTACGGAGCACGTTTTCAACGACCAAAGGGTACATGTCTAGAAGCACTGCTGAAAACCAACTGCACTCCGGATTCTGGAACGTATAGCTGAGCCCATTTGGTCACAAAAAAAACTGTTCGTTTTTAAGATGAATTTCAATTTGATTTCTGATTTGAGGTTGATACAAAAATACTCGTAGGACAAACTTTTTTTTTAAATACATCATATCGATGGTCCTGACGTAAAATTTCGATTATACGAAATTTCGATTTATGTTTTATTGTCTTGAACTATCTAATTATATTAAATGATGGTAAATAAAGTTGAGTTTTCGTCTAAATTCTCTTTTTCTTGGAATGAAAATGATCAAAACTGCATATAGCATCCGGCGTAGAATATCGAATTTAGCTTTCTTTTCACTTTTCCGTAAACCTTGCAAAATGCAGATTCGACACCTTGTGTTGGGATTATCGATATTATTAAGAGATCGTTAATATTTTATTTGTTGAACTATCTTATACACATAAATTAATAAAACTGAAGTAAAAATAGATACCTAAAAATTTGTGGAAGATATAGCTGTTAATGTCCAAAATGGTCCAACTGCGGTGATACCACTGCTACTCAACCGGTTTTCTGATGTAGCGGGGAAACTTCAAGACATTCATTTTAAGGTATTTAGAGAGAGAGAGTAATGTCAAAAACATGGAAAACAACACCTTTACAAAAGTGTAATTCTGTTAAGGTTGCAAAGCAACATTTTTGGTTTTTTTTTTGAGATTCACTCCTTAGATCTTCGATAGACTTTTTAGAAGTTTTGAAATACTTTTTACAAGAATTCAGTCGCTAGTGTTTAATTTCCCTCGTCCTTAAACACATATCAAAATCAATCAATTTTTTTAATAACTCATAAAACCTATTGTAATGTATTTTTTATCATTGAAGATAATATTAATAACTCTCCAAATGAATCATGAAACAGAAAAGATACAGAAAAGAAAAAGATTGATTAATTGAAAAAAAAAGTATTCTGCATAAAACTGTTATTCACTATATTATCATAAAATAAAACACGCGTCAGGATCACTGTACTACTCTCATTAGTTATTTACTGTAATGATGGTATATTATATGCAATCATTTACAAACCATCATTATTACATACTATCATTTGAGTACTTGCGCTGATCTCATTGTGTAGAATCAATTTCAGTAAAATAGACATGCTTATGATAATGGATTTGTATATTCCACAAACATGACACGTTCTATAACGTCCAGGTAATTACAATTGCAAAACATCACAATTATTATTACTGATTAAATTCATACAAAAGGAGATAATTTTATGTACATTGTTGTAAGCATAAAAGTCAAGGATAAATTATCAAATGAAACATTTAAAATAAAATACACAGATAACAGAAAGGCAACGGTGGCATCTGGGACTTGAAAACAGTTTTTTTTTCTGTTTCTTTTTTGTTTCATATTTAATTTTCTGTTTTTTTTTTTATATTACCTTCATGATTAAATATTACAATAAGGTTTATAAGCTTCACTAAGGGATTTTAAGATAAATTTAATGTTCATCCTAGATTTGAATAATAAGTCAAGAGATGTGATAAGTAAAAATCGGATTAGTATATCCGTGACACTATCTAGATATTAAATAAACTCGTGTAGAATCTTGCAGTTACACAGACATACAGCAGGCAAAAAATATGCGAATTAATTGAGATGATGTTGATAGTTCTTAAATTGAAATATTATGATATCGATAAAAGTGACAGACAGCAATAATATGGAATTAACTAAGTTGGTAAAGCGCTGGCCACGGATAGACCGAGAAGTCCTAGGTTCGAGTCCCAGATGCGACCATCACCGTTTGGTTTTATGTGTCTTTTCTGATTCTTATTTCAATTGAAATTGAATAATATTATCTTCAATTATTACATATTACAATAAGGTTTATTGGCTTCAATTAGGTATTCCAATATAAAATGAATAATTCAATAATATTAATGTCAACCTCATCATCCAGATGATAGTTTTTCGCCATTTTTTTTCCGGAAAGCCCGCAAAAACGAAACTACGGCAATCCTCACTACGGGAATGTTGTGAGGTGGAAATAAAATATATAGGGTGGTAAAGAATAAGGGAAGAGAAGGGTTGGGAGAAATGGCGTGAAGTTCATAAAGGGTGAAAAGCTGTGCCTACCCTAAGAAAAACAGACCATTAAAAGAAATTATAAAAAAGCGACAAATTACTGAAAAAAAAATCCATGAATTTGACAAGAAACTTGTACTCCCAGTTCGTCATAATAATCGTAAAAATAAGGTAGGTGATAATAAAATAGCCATTTTAAAATATTCATTGGACAATACATGCCCGAACTTTAAGAACTACACACAGAATACACAGGTCATAAACCAATGCAAGCCACTGGTTGGTAGGTACCTAGATATTCAGATGCGGTTAACCTCTTGATAACCGCACTATTGTTTCCACATCTAAAGCATATTTTAATGTTGCCTTTTTTGGCTTAAAGTTTCTGATTTTTTTGTAATTTGATTTTAATTATTTTTAGACCTGAAGGGGTTATTTTTTATTAATTAGAAAAAAAGATAAGACACAAAAAACGATTTATTAAAAAAAACGTTAACAGTAAAACATGAATAAATAAGAGTATAGCATAAAATAAAATCTATAAAATAATCGATACCCGAACAAGCAAGACCGCCGAAACTGGAACTGTCACTATATTTTTAATATTTGTCGCGGAATACGGATTAAAACCCAGCAGAAAAAATAGACGCTATAGAAAAAAATAGCAGCTATTATAAAATTAAAACTTAAAAAAAAAATCTTTATGGTTGAGGGAAAAAAATCACAAAGTTCGTATTATTTAGAATTAACACTGGTAGTCAAAGGGTTAATACTAAGCGAAACTAAAATCTTTCCAAGTAACTATTCATTTCTGAGGAACTAGGAGAAAATATTTAATATTTTATTTACGATTTTGTACGTAAATAACCAAATAAATTAAACATAAAATTTTTACTTACGCAGGGTTTTGAACAAGTGAACTTTTGGAGCAGTGCCAAGAATTTTAGTTCCTTATTAATATGTACTGTCTATTATTACAATTGAAACATTTATTTCCTAGCAATATTTCCTTATTAATATCCAGATAAATAATTAAACAACCAAAGTAGGACTCAAAATAAAAATAAAAATATATTTATTATATTAAACTGGCACACAGGATTCACAAATTCACGAAAAATGGCAGCACGGGCATTTAAACAGATGTAACCGGAAAAATATTTACTACCCATCTAAACGCTACTAGTGAGGGGTGGTTTAACAAATAATTTTTAAAAACTAGCACCCAAAAAATAACTCTATAGCGGAAGTTTGTGGTACTTTTTCATAACTTTAAAAGCTTTATAAAGACATACCGCTGAGAGATCCAGTGTAACTTCTTCCGTTTCTAATTCGGGACGCAGAATTAGAATTGGAAGGTTAGAATCATTGTATTGGTGGTAGCATCCTAGAAAAATATTAAAAAGGCACTTTTTCATTTGTGACAACACACAAGAGTTGCAATTGTATTTCTTGTCTGTACCCGCTGTGAGAATCAAACTATGCACCAAGGAAAACATGGATTCATTGGTACAGAATAATTAATTAAACGGTGACCGGAAAAATCAACACATGAATCGGCACATCTTTTAAAAGTGATATAAAGTCATTCAAGTACAAAAAAACTAGCCCAAACCATAATTCAATCTAACCTAATTAGTCTTTTTATTTATTTTATATAAAATCAAAATTATTAATTATGTTGGGTTGGATTAGGTTTTCGTACTCTTAATGGGTGTTTATCACTTTTAAAAAGTGTGTCGATCTTCCGTGCGTTGAATTATCATAGAGCCTAATAAAACATAACATTGTCGTAAAAAATATTCAGTTGGTTTTGCTCTTCAAAATTCTTACCATGGGCTATTCTTATTTGTTTTAACTTTACCACAGATATTCAGAAAATACTTGCCATAGAAAAGATTGTTTGATTTATCCATAGATGTTAAGAAAAGCGATGAAATCATAGATTTCCCGCTATAAGTTCAACCACCACTGATCCGCGGAGCAGTGAGCAAGAAGCGGTGAGCAGTGAGCACCCTCCGCTGGATGTCTAGTAGCGCGCAGAACCGCGGGGCCGAATTTCTTTTCGGCAATTTAGCACCAAACAGATAATAAAACGCTTTTAATGCGGTGAAGTCGCTGTACGCCACCGGGGGGCTCTTTAAATTTAAAATACTGCGCCTAAATGCCTCCGCGGTAACCCCCTTCACAAAAGGGGAACTCCTTGGGTTGGGAGAAGGAGGTGTTAGACTTGGGAGGATGCTAGGTTTAACGGTTTGTGTATACCAAAAAAAGAATGTCTAAATTTTTTCGCAACACGGAAAACATCTTATTTGCGTTAGCAGAATTTTTATAGTTCTTACTATAATTTTCTTATGAAATGCTGTAATTTTCATTGTAATGTGAAACGATGTACTGCCGAAAAAACTTAAGGATATCGAGTCCAAATTGCACTTTTTCGTTCGTTTTGAGCAAAGTTTTATTTTATTTTGTTAATTTGCTAGTTTTTTTACCTACCTGCATCCAAGATTTTAATATGAAACACTACGTCTCATCTTATTTTTTCAAACAAGAAATAAATATGTTAATAAGAGGCGTATTATTTTCATGGCCACAATGCTTACGCTTGAGAATTTTTTATATTTTGTTTAAAACGCCGCCATTTTAATTATTTGTGACTAAACTCTGAGCACGAACCTGCTTATTTGACAAACTATTTGTCGCTGAAGGCATCCATTAATTCATTATCCTTGGTTTGAACTCATTCCTCCTATCTAAATGCAGCTATTGAGGATTATTTTTCTTAACCGCCATTATCGCCTGGTTCGGGAGGAATGGCTGCCGCGGGATTTATGCTGATAGATTTGGGAGATTTTTCCCGGAAGCTGGCTTCTTGCAGTTTAGTGGGACGCGAACATTTACCTGCAATCGGTTAGACACAGCTGATAACGGCTGACAAAACTTCGTAGATGCTTTTTCAAGTTCTCGTTTTACGGAAAAGATATAATCCGTTTTGTAAAAGTATGGGAAATTTAAAAAAAAGTGTTGAGGAAAAGAATTATCAGTTGAAAACCAATTGCGGAAAGACATCTGGAGAGCGGACCCTCTGTAATACAAACTTAAACCCATAAGGTGTTAGTTTTATGAACCTTTCTATATCAGCATGCCATAGGATGTTGTGAGAGGTTGTATTCAGTTTCTTTTTTTTTCTTCGTAAAACTCTGTAAACTAGTTGAAAAAATTTTAGGTTTTTAATGTATTTACAATCGTAGTCGTAATCGTATTATAATGTGTAATTTTAACCATGTTCACTGGATGTAAATATATTTAAATTACGTCCCATGAATGTTCATATTGAATGTTTATTGTCTGTTATATGTACTCGTATCTATCTACTTTTATCGAATGAAGCAATCACTTTGTGGTTTGACATTATAATTTAAATGAAAAATGTTTTTGTTTTAAGTCACTTTATTTTATTTATATATATATATATATATATATATATATATCTGCATTCGACCGGTCTCGGTTTATATGTGTACATTTCCGAAGAAGGTTGAGTCCAACCGAAACCGGTCGAATGCAGAAATATATATAAATAAAATAAAATGGCTTAAAACAAAAACATTTTTTATTTAAATTCTCTACTTTTATGCTGATTTTTATTATTTTTTATTTTATATAATTGCATATAACTAAATATCGAAGAAATATGACAATACCTCCAGCTCCGCTTGCATACAATACATTGAAATGGCAACATGCCAGCACCCTCTAGCGGCCCGAGTTGTATGAATTGTAGTTTCCCATATATTTTAATAGATTTACTGTGAAATATATTCATAACAAATTATAGAAATCGAAAATTGAAAAAAATAGTATTAGGTAACATATTAATTGTTTTTGTGTTTAATTCGTTGAACTCCGTTTATTTATTTTTTTAATTTAATGTAAATCAAATTTAAATTTAAAATTTAATGTTATTATTAAGTTCTCCAAGTATTTTTAGTTTTTATTATTGTGACAGCTGTTTCGGAGTTTAATGCCATTTTCTGTCAACTGTCAGTTTGAAAATGGCCTTAAACGCCGAAACACTTGTGTGACTTGAATTTATTATTCCGTAATTTTAAATTATTGGTTGAGTTGTTGGATAGGTAGTAAAAGCAAAGTGTACTAAAAAGCGCAGTGTTGTGTATTGTAAGGTTTTAGTGTACTGAAAAGTGTAGCGGTTGGCCCGTTGTACCCGGCGAAGACGAATAAATTTTATTATCATTCGCAAACACTTTATTCTATGCTTGCTAACTGTTATTTGAATTTATTTTTCTTTATTATTCCTTAAAATGAGATCATAATTTGATACACACGATTTTATATTTTTACTTAATTTGTCTTTATTATTATGTATCGACATAAAATAAAATAAAAAGAAAAATAGACACAGGATAAATTTGATGATCCGCATTTTTTTTCTAACTTGCAACACTGTTGCCGCCACCAGCTGACATAATACCATTTTTATTTTTAAATAAATTTCTTCCAATTATTGTTATTGAATTAGTTCAGTTAACTAAACCCAACCATACCTAACTTAACCTAACCTAACTTTCCCTAAATAATCCTAACCCAATAAATATTGAGATGAATTGTTTGTTGGCGGGTGTACGCACGGAATATGAAATCGAATAATTTTTTATTGTAAGTTTAAAGCTCAAGTCCTTCAAGAAACTTATAAAACTACTGTATGTGTTAGTTTTACAATAATATATTGTATTTAAGTTTCTTGAAGGACTTGTGCTTTCAATATACGGTAACCCGCCAACAAACAATTCAATTCAATATTTAAAAGAATTACATGCTAAAAGTGATTTCCAAAATGTTTTAATTAGCGCCATCTGTGAGCGTGTACTACGTTTCGTTAGCATTAAATGAAAAATTCCGTACATAAAGATGTAAATCCATATGACAAATTGCCAGCGGTAACCATTTTCTATTTTTTTTCCTCTTCAGATAAACTGTTGTTGATTTTTTTTTTACTATACAATTATTATGCTTTGTTTGTCATACTTCATGTTCACGTTGTAAACGACATTAGAAAGTTCAATCGTCCCAAAGCTTTGGTAGAATTTTCGGTGAACCTGAACAGCGTAGTGCTTAAAGTTCGGTAAACCGGATATTGATTTTCAATTTTCTTCGACTTTGTTTTACAAAAATGGGTCAAGAGCCCTTCGAGCAATTATTTAATGGATATAATATAACAAGGGTATGTTTTCCATGTAATAAACTCACCTGTTTATGAAACTATGTCGTCGATAGATATGTAGTTATTTTGTTTTGAAACTATTTCATTTCGTGTAATACATTTGGCAGATCGGTAACTCGTTGTTAGTACTCGTATATCTCTGTGAATAAATATAAATGTGTACCACCGAAAAAGAACGCAGTGGGACTACGGAAACGCTGTTTTGTGAATAATTTGGGAAGGTAAAGACTCTTCTTATTCAGAACCAAGTTACTAAACAGCTATAGCTGATTGAAATGTGATTTTTGTGAATCGTGGTTTCTTTCCTGGGCAATGAAATGTCTTCTACTGTAGAAAAAACAAACAATGCATTTATTACTTGTACTTTTGCAACAGATAATTGTTGCGAAATGCAATTTTAATATTATATCTCGGAAATAAGTTATAAAGTTTATTATTTTTATATTTATAAAATATTAAAACAACATTAGTTTTACAATGCTGGTTTGCTAACAGAACCTCTGGAAAGGAACTGTGAAAAAACTGTGTCAACGATGTCGTTAATTTGTCTAAAAGAGTACTTACGTTCATAATATATATTTTTTAATGAAAAAAAGTTTTTTTTTTAAAACGACTTAATTGAATTTATACATATATCGACCGGTTTCGGTTCATCCTAACCTTCCTCGGGAACGGAATCATAATTTACTTAAAATACAGATATTTATTAGGATAAATTACGTAAAAGCATTAAGGTCCTATGGAAGGTTTAGATTAATCGA
The DNA here is from genome assembly GCA_022606495.2 of Halesus radiatus. Classification (NCBI taxonomy): domain Eukaryota; kingdom Metazoa; phylum Arthropoda; class Insecta; order Trichoptera; family Limnephilidae; genus Halesus; species Halesus radiatus. The sequence continues at coordinate 93,375 of JAHDVE020007077.1, forward strand.
AACTGATCGACATATCTATAAATTGCATTTCTTTTTCATTTAATTAACAAAGTTTAAAGTAAAACAACAAAGTGATTGCTTTCTTCGATAGTTAAAAATATTTGTTTTTCAGATTTGTGTCACTGGAAAACAAAACACATTGTTAACTTCCCGAAATTCAACTTATCTTGGTAATATTTATTATTCCTTTGAACCAACTTTACTTCTATGTGAGTACCGCACAAGAGTCACAATTGCTCCCAACCGTCTGGAGCTAGTGAGACCATGGCATCCCCAATTGGGGTATGTTGTAAGGCTGAAGGTAGTTTGGAGGGGAAGGAGATAAGAGAGAGCAAGGTGGGAAAGTACCTGGCTATTCACATCTGATTACTAAACACGACTAAAGCTATTTCAAGCAACGTATTGATTCTGAATGGTGGTCTTTCACCAGGATGATACTGAAACTATCTATTACTCTAGAACATTGCGCAAATATACTACATATTAATTTTAAATAAAAAAATTGTGATATAACACAATTTAATCAAATAAATCTTGCGCACACCGGGATTTGAACTCGAGATCTCCGGATTCGTAGCTGAGGATCGTAAGCACTCGACCGCGGACGCCGTCAAACTTAGAGCCAATATTCCACTGAAACAATGTACCAACCTCAAATCCAATGTTCATTAGAATAGATGTTTCATATATTTATTTATTAGTTCCCGTTTTAGAACATTCAAATTGACAAGCTTAATTTATCTTACATAGAAGTGATTTCTATATATAAAAATGTTAGTCAGTGTGTCCTCAATTTTCTCGAAAATTACTTGACCGGTTTATTTTTTCAAAATCATAAAGTTTTTAAGTATGTACCTTCTCGTGTATTCCACTTTGAAGATATTCTACCCAAAAAACCTTCTTCTTTTGAATATGTAATCTGTACCTAACCAGAGTGGTATAAGCTATCTGCTATCTTCAATACAACATGGCGGGTTCGACGTTTTCCATACTAATTTTAAAACGTTATAACGACAGTTTTACATATTGGATTTCATTCAAACTACTTTCTAAACCTTCCCGGAAACCGGTCAAGTAATTTTTGAGAAAATCGAGGACAAACAAACAAACTTATATTGATTTTTATATGTACAGATAGTAGGAATTTAATAAACAGATCCGATTTTACTTAGAACTAATGTTCTTCAATACAATGTTAATCAATACCCCTTGTAGTACATATTAATTAATAAGAATAATTAGTAAGTAAGTATATAAGAATACTATAACATCATACCATAAAAAAATGATATTACAGTAAGAATTTCAGAGCATTTGTATGTAGGAAGAACCGATGCTCGCTTTGACATTTAAAGACCCCAATCCCCGCTCACGACAACTCGGCTTTTTGCTAGAAGATTCTTCTCTAAATTATCCCACAATCCGTTTCGTGCTAATATAATAATTATTTTAGTGTTTTCCCGCATATTTCAGTAAGAGCAGAGTTCATTCCCTCCTCCCACAGCCTCATTCCTCCCCCACTGCCCCGTTCTCTCCCTCCCACTCCCCCTCTCGTCTCCACACTTCCATCTCCGCATTTCCCCCTCCCATCTGCCTCTCCTCTCGTCTGAAAAACCTCCGGCGTGACGGAAACCTGTCCAAACAGAAATCTCGGAATTACGTGCTCAGTTACAACATAATAAAATATCAATCTTATAACGAAATATCATTATTATAGCTGCCGTGGGATGAACTTATATAGAATTGGGACAACACTTCACATACAAAATACGTGTTTTTGTGTTACTTTTACTATTCATTATAATTACGTTAATTCGTGCGTTCCTTTCGTTTTACTGGGGGTCAAAGATCATACGAAGTTAATTTGCTTTGAACTTTATTATTATTCTACCTGAAGTACTCAGCGTTGCACAGGGTCATGAATGGTTTGGAGTAAAGTTTTGAGGTTGTGATGCGTTACCCCTACCCCTACCCTTGCCTAGCAATTTCCCTCTTATTTTGAACGTCAAGTGTGCAAAATTTCATTAAAAACTACCATAATTAAGCTTTAAGGGGTGGGAAAGGGAGATGGGGGTGGTTTTTCAAAATTTCATGTAGACAGTGACCTTCTTCTTGTTTTGAAGGTCAAGTATGTAAAATTTCATCTAACTTAGATTTGTATAAAAACAAACAACGAGACACTCTTTTTATAGGAGGAAAAATTACACATTTATTTACGGTGTAATCAGAAGAATATAATATAATTAAAAGTGGATAATGAAGAAGAAACTAAGAATGGTCTAGAAAAACATGGCGCCAACAATAGAATAAAATACCTATTTAAGTTTAGCCATGTCAAGTGTCAGAATAATAAAAGCGTGTAAGACGATGAATGAATGTGAATGAAGCAAAGGGTGTGTCCCAAGACAGGGTGGTGTGGCCAATTATTCTCTCAGCATCCCCTTGTAGCGACATTACGCAATTTTTATGTTAATTAGATGATATACTCATACAGTGGCATGCATTGCTATATGACCAAAGGTTGGCTGTGTGTAGTTTTTTCATAATATATTTAAAATTGGCTCATTCAGTATCATCTTCCGCTGATTTTTGTGGCCAACTGATGTGAAGTGCGTACAAGTTCCTAACCAAATTCATGAAAAAATACTTATCTGTCTATTTTCGGTTATTTTCCTTTTTTTATTCGTTTTTTAGGGTAGATACAGCTTTTCAGCCTTCATGGACTGCACGCCACTGATGGTATATGTATATGGTATATTATGGTGTTTGTGCCTAAACGTAAACTTAATTTTTTATTGAAAATTCACAATCACAGATGTCGTTAATTTCAATATTTTAGGAAAAAACTTCTTTAGCGTGTTGTGCTTTTAAATATTGAGATGAATTGTTTGTTGGCAGGTGAAAAATGTGCGTATGGAATACGAAATTAAATAAAAATACGACCTTTTATTGCACATACACACTGTATATGTGAGTATGATGTATTTTCAAAAGTTTCTTGAAGAAATTGAGCTTCAAACTTAATGAAATGAAATGAAATATATAATAATAATAATAATTTATTTAATTTCACATTCCGTACGTATGGTACACCCACCAACAAACAATTTATCTCAATTTTTGAAGCGTTACACGCTAAAAGGATTTTTTTCTAAAATGTAGAATTTAACGCTATCTGTGATGGCGAGTTTTCATAATAATTTTAAGTTTAACTTAAAATTGCAGATTTTTCACTTATTATTTGATTCTTGTAAGAACTGGAAGAACGAATTTATAATTTGAATATAATAAAGGGGATTCAAGTACATAATTGGAATGTTTCAATACAGATCTTGTAACTGAAGACATTACTTCCGCAATGTTAATTTTAATTTAAAATAAATGCAGCCTCCAAACTATATCGAAATTCCAAATATTTTTTATTGTGTTTCACCATAATGTCGACAGATATTTTCTCCCGCGGCGCAGGCGCCACCTGAAGAAAGACTCAAAGAAGAATTCGTTGAACTCGCAGCCGGAATAGTCATTGAAAGAAGTGAGCGACAAAAGATTAGAGTCGGTGAGGCAAGCGGCCACACAGAACTCACACCACACAGACCGCATACCACACGGTCTGACGTGGTCCGGTGCTACAGTCAAACCGCTTCAGTGACGGGGCGTTTGAGCAAGTGACCTTAGTTCCCTCAACCACACAGAAGCCAATCAGTGGATCAACTTGTGCTTTAAGTAATTCTAAGGATTTTAAAGAAAACTATTAGAAGACGCCAGGGTTCAATAGAACAATCAATTTAGAGGAGTTTTCTAGGAGATGGACACATAATTAAAAAGAATGAGTTAAAAAAACATCACTGTTCAAAGTCTTAAGAGTTCTCAAAAAAAAGTTATCTGAGTTTCTGAATATTAATTCTTTTTATCAAAAAGGGAAACTCAACTTACCTAATCTCAAATCATTCGAAAATAAGAAATACCACGTTAATACTTTTTCAACATTAACTTCACACAGCAGGCCCTGTACGTTATATTTGAGGATGTTGTGTGGAGGTTCTTTTTATCGAAAAGAAGGAGTGAGCACTGGTTTTGAAGAAATCCATATTGCAGGAGGGAAGAAACACAGAGACCGGTAAATCGTTCCACAGTCGGGCTGACGCCTGTGCTCTGAAGATTACAATCTGTTTGTTAAGATAGAGGAAACTATCAAATTTTTGCACCCATTTTAGCACAGGGTCAAGGGTTTTTTTTCAAGTATTTAGGGGCTCCAGACCAGAGGCGACTGCCAAATTCAAGAGTGAGGCCCACTAAATTATGGCACAAGTTCCAGGAAAACTCATCTATAGGTCTTCCTTACAGTACTGTCTGCACTATTCGATCTCTCTCTGTCACCTTCAATAATTACTATTTTTTTTTTTTTTTTTTATATGAATACCGCACAAGAGTCCCAAACTGCTCCCAACCGTCTGGAGCCAGTGAGACTATGGCATTCCCAATTGGGGAATGTTGTGAGGCTGAAGGTATTAGGGAGGGGAAGGAGAAGGGGGAAAGGAAGGCGGGGAAAAGGGGAAATACCTGGCTATTCAGATCTGGTCACCGAACACGGCTAAAAGCCATTTCAAGCAACGTTTCAATTCTGAATGGTGGTCTTTCACCAGGGCGATACTGAGAGTATCTTAGTATTATTGTTTTATTGGAATAACTCATTGAGGCTTATCAATCTCATGAAAATATATTTTTTAATCATTGAAGGTAGTATTAAAAAGTCTCAAATGAAGTGTGGTACAGAAAAGACAGAGAAAAAAAGGTAACGGTCGCAGAACGTTAGCAGCTAAAAATGTATGGGAATTAATTGAAAATAAAAATTGGTATCGATAAAAATGACGGAGAACAATGGGGTGACATTAGCTCAGTGGATAAGAGCGCTGGTTGCAGATAGACCGAGGGGTCCTGGGTCCCAGATACGCACGTTACATTTTTGTAAAATTCTGTGTGCCTCTTCTGTTTTGCATTTCATTTGAGATTTGTTAATATTAACATTAATGATTAAAAAAAAAACATTTTTTAGCAAATGTATTCATTTACATACAAACATAATATTTTAATAATCGCTTCATGAATAATTGATAACTTACATGAAAGCATTCATTAGAGAAATGAAATAACATTCACATTTATCTGTATTTAAAAAAAAAAAACTATATACCTTCCTGGAGGAGGTACAACAGTATTCAAAACTAGTTGAAATTTGAGTGGAACATATAATGGCATACCTGTTAATGAATATTCTTTTTAAATGGTTAATTTTCTTTGCGATTTGCCATTAGGAAGTAAAAATACGTCCTAAATTTTATTTCATATTGTATTTTTCAGTTCTACCATTTTTTATCATTGAAAAAATAACTCGAATGATATTTATTAAAAATTCACGATTTTCAGTGTTTTCCCGGATGTTCGATTGTCTCAAAAGAGACACGATTTCAATCCGAATATTGTTCCAGAACAATGCGAGTCGCGAGTCTCAAAACCTTCTCACAATACACCCACCGCCAAACTGAGAGACGCGATCCATTCCCACATCCCAACAAACAGTCGCGGGCACAAATGATTCAAAACCATCTTTATTTATATTTCATTCTCAAGCACAACACTCAAAGAGGAAGCCGCTGTTGGAAAAACTACGAAAAAGCAACGACAAAGATACAAAAACACTAAAAAGCGAGCCACCACGAAAAAAACACCCAACCATCAAAACGAAATCTGAACTTTTTTCATATTAGAGCTGTGAGGTTTTTTGCGGGGTGCCTTGTAAGCTTGCATCGTGTGGACGGATTGTTTGTCTGTGTTGGTATTGGTTCTGTGTAATAAAGAATGCCTCACTAACACATGCGCAAAGGCGATACCCTTCCCTCCCGCGGTCATTAGTACCCTCTCCTACCTTTCAACTTCCCCTTGGTACAATCTACTAAAGCGTCAGTGCTGTATTATATACGTATTATGCTTCATACGTATGTGTGTTTGTGTGTGTGTGGGTGTATAGGGTGTCTATAAAGTTCCGTGTTGTTTAAAACTTCGTCTTGGGTAGTTTACTTTTGACGCGGGGAAAATCGATATTTTAACATTCACAAGGGATATTTTTGTTGTTGACCGTAAGCAAAGTAGTTTATTGTAATGTTTTACAGGGAAATGTTCTGGACTCGCATCTCAGGGACGAAATCTGTTTGTTTGTCTCACTTAGAACGATGGGCTATAGCTTCATGAAATTCGCACAGCTCGGTATGTGTACTTATTATAAAATTAATAATACTATAGAAAATAGTGCACGTTCAGAAAAATTATTAATTCTCGTATCGCGAAAGCATAAAATGATTGATTTTCTGATTCCATTTATGTTTGATATTCTAATACGAATAGCGTGTTATATTTAATATCGTTTAAAGGTTAATTAAACTATGTTTATAAACAAATATTCATTTACCTACCAAATAATATTGTAAATTTAGGAAAATTGACTTTCTATCCCTTTCTTTTAAAACAAATGAAATGAAATTACGAATTAAGAAATTACGAAAGAAATACGCATATCCCTAAAATCCCTTAAGCGTGTGTGTAATAAAAACAATTAAAAAGTGAAAAGATCCAATAAAAATGGACAAGTACGAAGTTAGTACACTAAACAAGATTTAAAAAGGGACGCCTGTGTCGGTTGTACATGTAAAATTGTTGCATGGCAAAATAAGCGTTAGGAGAAAGCTTTACAACAAGCAAGTTGAAAAAGAAGTCGAGGATGTCTCACAAAGATACGCCAATATGAAATACACTAAATACCCAACTAGAATCGTGGTAGAGTCCAAATAATAATTAATTAATTTAATTTAATTTTTTAAAATTTTAATTGCTTTAAAAGAAAGATAAATATTCTCTGATTACGAATAAACTGACAACATTTGAAAACCTCTTACTGCCATCACAGTAAGCGGAAGATGTTGCTTGTGTCGTGATGGAGTAGCCAATTATTTAATTGAACTCATGATGCCTGGGTGAGACCCAGACGCGATGCCAACTCGACCACTGACCGGTTTAATTAAGAAAGGGGTGATGGTGGATAAAGCACGCTTGAAAAGAATATGAATCATTCCATCATCTCTGCAGAAAATTATGTGATATTATTGTTCGGAAGGCGCTGATTTAATTTAAACATCCTGTACATTCGCTTCGCATACGAGAAAAAAAGCTGCGATAGAATTGAAAAAAATATGGAATAAATCCGAGCTGGAAGTTGAAAAAAATTTAAGTCAAATCCGGTGCTAGGCCGGGACTTAATATCAGCGGCGAAGGACGCTGGCCGAAAAAAACAGCTTTTTGCGAAACAAATTATATTATTCGGAAATAAGCGGAGTTTTTTGAGCCACACAACCCCCGGGCAGGGGTAGATTTATTAAAATGGGGAAAAAATTACGTCGGATTTCTGTAGTTTTGCATTTTTTAGGAATATAAATTTTAATTAAAAATTTCTTCAGGTCCTGCCGTAATTTTTTGCTTTTTGTTTCACGATATTTTATTCGAAATCATTTCGTAACTCAATATTCTGTTATTATCTCGGATCTTTTTATAAAACTTTACATACTTGTTATGTGGAAGAGTTTAAAAATAATGGTTAGGTTAGGTTAGGTGAGTTAGGTACGGTAACCAAATCCTCACATGATAAAACGTTTCTTCACAATAGTGGACAGATGGTATTTTCCGTATCACCGATGGAAGCTTTCGGTTGGTAAAATGATACAAGGGTCTCGAAAGATGAATTTGTCTGAAAACCTAAAGAAAACTGCAAAGAATCGGTAAAACTGTTGACATTTGAGAAAGGCTTTGTCTAGAGATGATCGCCATAAGACTCACGAAGAAGAATTATAAAATATTATGTGTGTATACAATAAATAAAGCATCAAATCAACGCTCCAGGAAATATTCTTTACCATTCTCTAGTGTCATGAAATTTACACTGCTTTTCTGTATGGAGTTTCTAGGTTAACAACACTATTTTTAGCTGGCAACGATTTTTAGCTCCAACCATGAACTATGAAACCTTCAAATATCAATTTGCACCCAAGAAATGAGACAAATTTCCAAAACACCTGTAATTCACTTATAAAATGTACAATAAGAAAAACGATTCCATATAAATATATTTTTAGACTCGAGAAAAGCCGAGTAGTATCACATTACATGCAATGTATTTCTTGATTAGAATAATAAATAAAATTAATTAATTAAATAATTAAAAATGTACTTTGTTTACACCACTTTTATAAAAATAAATATAAATCTTCTGGAATATATGAGTACTAAAAAATAATTTCAAGTATAGACAAATGATAAAAAATTATTTAATAAATTTTTTTTACAATAAGTAACATAAAATAGAAATTTTAGAAATCGGAAAAAGTGTTAATGGTTTATAACTATTTTTTGTTTTTGTTTAAATAGCCACCTTTCAAATTAATTTTCGCATTAATATCTAAAGCAAAATAATTATTTTTAAATTGGTGACTTAGTTGTTTTTTGATTTTTGTTTGAATTTCTGGTTTCTATTACAAATATATTAAAAAAATTAACAATTACGTCTATTTATACATATTTTTTGTCCAGGTTCATATTTTTTTAAAGTTTATATCATTATTTTTCAGCATAAATTGTATCCCGAGGAAAGAACAATTGATTTTGAAACATATAGGAATTAAATTTATTTTTATTATTATTCCATCTAAAATGATGCCACATAGTGAATTTGTGTTTATTGAACAAGTAAAAAAATGGGTTCCTCATAGTTTTACTACGACGTGTTTATAAACCGGAGGCAAAAATATCTCCCGCGGAATCGTAGAAAATATATTTACATACGTTTCTCCCATTTCTTACTTCTGAATTCCTTCTTCTTATCTATTTTACTACTGGGAACCTCCCCCGTCTCTTATTCTTCGCTGCAAACACTATTTTCCTCCTGGCGTTTACAATTTTCCATTTGGAAACTGTGAATGTGCCATTTCACTACCGAATGGATGCTTTTTTAGGAAAATGCATTTCAGTTAAGCGGAATTTTAAACCCTTTCACTGCAAACAGTTTAACAGTTCATGCTATCTCATAAAATAAAAAAGGAGAATGTTATTATTATTCGATAAATAATGTATTGAATAAATTCGTTAAAAACGTTCAGTCCGTTCATCAAATCACTGTAACAGCATTCAGGCTTTCTTCAGTAGGTAGGTAGGTCCTGAGTTTATTTGTAAGTACTTTTATTTATTCAATATGTTTTGTTTCTTTACAAATAACTAGACATAAAATACATATTACATGATTAATACGGTGTAGTAAAGAAAACATAATATAGCTGTCTCTCAATATAAAGAAATAAAGTTTTTGATTTCTTGTGTTTGTGAGGGAATGCAATCTGCTTGTCTAAATTTAACGCAATTTTAGATAACAATAAAAACACAATCTTCAATTCGATTTAGATAAGTATTATTATTACGTTATTCGTTAAAGATTCCTTTTATTTTATATGGAATCTTCCACATAGTTTGACTTCCTGACACGTTTCCACATTTAAAAAAAATTAAAACATTAACGATCTCCGCTGTCGAAGGGTAAAGCTCGCGACTACGAATCCGGAGGTCACGGATTCGAATTCTGGCATCAGCAAGTAAAATTTATTACAGGTGCTGCCGTAATCGTTTTTTTCTATTTATTTTGGGTTTCTCGTCTCATTTTGAGAGTTGAGAGTTGTTAATATTATCTTCAATGATTAAAATACATATTACAATGAGGTTTATAAGTTTAATAAGTTATTCCAAATAAATGAATTTATTTAAATAATTTGTTTTGTTTCGCAATTTGTTAATTAAATATAATGTTATTTGAGGCACGTTCCAGAGTAGAAGATGTTCTCAGTATCGCCCTGATGAAAGACCACCATTCAGAATTGAAATATTGCTTGAAGTAGCTTTAGCCGTGTATGGTGACCAGATCTGAAAAGGCAGGTACTTCCCCATGTTCGTCTTCTCCATCTCCTTCCTCTCATCACTACCTTCAACCTCGCAACATACCCTAATCGGGAATGCCATTTTATCACTGGCTTCAGACGGTTGGAAGCAGTTGGGACTCACTTTCGGTGTTTCTCATAAAAAATGATGCTTTAAAAAGAATTTCTTTGCTACGTCATTTTTTTAGAAAAATAAATAAAATTACCATACAAGAACATAATTTTTACTATTATAACTTCATAGATGTAATATTGCGGCCATAAAACTTTTACTGCTTTGCTTTATCAAAGAATATTCAAAAAAGGACTTCTATCTAAATAAATTACAAAATCAATTTGGGTTTATGATAAATTATTAAAAAACGTTTATTTGGAATAAGCGACAATTCACAAAATCGTATTTAGGTAAGACCTAGCAGTGATTTTATCACTAAACATCGCCGTATAAAAATTACCTATCGTAGCATTTAAACTCCATTACTACTTACTTATTGACTCTAAAATAATCGGTGGGGTGCATTGCCCTATGACCAAAGGCAGGCTGTGTGTAGTTTTTCAAGTTCAGGTATAAATTGTGAATTAAATATTTGAACATTGCCATTTTATCACTATATTCCATCGTGGCTAATTGAATAAGTAGGGGTACAATTTCGTTACCAAATTCATAGGAAAAAATATTTTGATCAGAAATTTGTGGTATTTTTAATTACCTTTTATATTTTAACGTGGTTTGTTTTTCTTGGGGTAGACATAGATTCATTTATAGACTGTACGCCACTGAAATTAATTTAAACAATTTATCTATTCGAATGATTCGTTGCATTTGTGGAAACCTAATAGAAATTCATTGTACCAATATTTCTCTTAACGTTAATTAATTATTAAGCACCAACATAAAATAATAACAAAACGTCTGAGCAAAGCCTACTTTAAAAGTTTGCTGTGCCAATTTTTAAAACATTTTTTCTGCTACCAAGTACAATCATGCATAACCAATTTTCATAATTAAATAGCCTGAAAATTTTCTGCAATACGTATTAAAAACAAATGAAAGCGTCGATAAGGAAGTCTCGTTAAACCTCGCCAGTTTCCGTTCCATCCGGGTTTGTCACAATATCGATTCGTCTGAGGACGCATAACTCTCCTCTCCTGGAAATTGTGTCATCTGCAGCACCCTGCTTTAATACCCCTGCTCGTGGCCATTTTTACTCCGCTATTTGCATAAAACTATGATTAAATTATGGGTAGGTGCGCCAGAGGTCGGCAGTTTAAATGCAGATAAGCTCGGGGCAGGGGAGAGAAGATAGGGGGAGGAACTATTTATGTGCGGTGGAGGACGTTAAAAACTAATTTCTTCTACCCCTGACAGCCTCACACACAATTGCCGAGCTACGGAACATCTAAGAAGAATAAGGAGCGCAGAATTTAAAAAAGGGTTTTCTTATTCTTACACATTTTCCTTTTAAGCGATAATTACCTTTACCCGGCTTCTTCCATGATTTAAAAATATGTAACAAACACTGAAAATTTTAAAACTTCGTAATGCAAATGGCGTTGAAAATAGCTACATTGAGCTAGAATTTTCGGGCTTCTGACAAGACTAAGCAGATATGATGAAGATTCCTTACTTTGCGAGGGATTTCGTTGTTTCAGACTGATTTAAGTGATATGCTCGTATCTAAGAATTTGAACTTATTATCTCCTAGTGTTTTCTTCCCACCTGAAGTCAATATTCACAGACTTTAATTCTATTGATGTTACCTTCTCTCCCTCGAATTATAATAGGAGACAAGTTATGTCGTCGGTAGGTCTTCGGAACACCTTTCATTGAAATACTGGTAGGAAAATTCCAATCTGATATCTATTCATATTACTCGCGCTATCATAACATAAACCCACTGCGACAAATTACTATACTTAGTCATTTTTTTATGATTATTTATTAACATGTAAAAAATATTTTTTTTTAAAATGCGTCACATAAATTAATTTTAAAATACACTTAATTTTTAATAAAACTTTTATTTGCTCATTTAAAATTCGTGATCAAATAATTCTTGATTTCATAACTTCTCTACATCATCTCTCAACACACTTTCTTCCTTTTTATTATTATCACTCACACACTCATTAGATAAGAAGCTTTCTCATCCCAAGCCAAATTACTAAGACATTGTATGGACATACGTAATGAGTACTTTAACTATATAAATTTGAATATACTGTTTATGTACGGTATATATGTATAAATAAATAAAATATTCTGAACAGTACAAACAGCCAGTTAAGGCAGTGAAAATAATCAGACAAATTGCCCGTTTCTGCACAAAATCTCAGACCAAAGATGGCTGCCAAACTCAATCCATTAAAATCTGCTTAATTCCAGACACATCTCTTTTTTTTAAATGTTATTAATTAATTGTATTACTTTATTAACAGTTTTCAAGTACATATTAAACAGTATTATTGAGTTATATCATTGAACAATAAAATAACGACATTTAGATCTGAGGATAAAAAAAATGCGAATAACAATACGATGTAAAGCAGTTCTAGCTATTTCTGCGTAATGCTACAAAAAGTGTAATTAAGAAAAGAAATAAATATTACATGGGTTTACGTTTGAACACGGATACTAGTATCAATAATTACAATACAAGAAGGTGATTTTATTCATATAAAATTACTCAGTTGCAAAAGTGAAGCAAATACGGCGGAAAAAAATAATATTTTAAATTAAAACTACTGAGATTCAAATTATTTGACATTACTTAATTGAAAAAAGGGGGGAAGGAAAGGCGACGAAAATATTTAAATGATTTTTTTTCATGGTTAAATGAAGCGTGATACGCGCTCACAGATGGCGCTAATACAATTATTTTTGAAAAAAAAACATTGCTTTTAAATATTGTCATGAATGTTATGGTGTACATACGGAATAAGAAATGGAATAAATTGTTATTGAAAGTTTAAAACACAAGACTTCAAAGAAACTTATAAAAATACTGATTATTTTAGTATTAGAAAAATATATTTTATTTTTGAAAGTTTCTTGAAGGACTTGAGATTTATATCTAGAGTAACAATTTATTTGACAACATATTACATGTGTACACCCGCCAACAAATTCACTTCAATATTTAAAAAAATTATGTGCGAAAAGTGTTTTTTTTTTTTTTTTTGTTCTTCTCTAAAATATTTAAATTAGCGCCATCTGTGATGGCGTATTATGTTTCGTTTACCCTTAAATAAGTCGTGGGAGGCTCGTGTTAAACACATCGATCTATCAAATGTGGTACAGCTTCTTCTTATGATTACATTTTCAAGATAATTAATGTTGCTCTTTTGAAAATAATATCAAGAAACAACAATTAAATATTTTCATCTTACCAGGAGTACAAAAATCATAGGAACACTATAAAATAATAAAAAAACATCACGCAATATTTTTTCATCTTCACTATTACGAAGTGGAGAGTCTGCAGAGACAACTATATATACGAGTACGCACCTACGAGTAGCTCTATCTATGATCAGCCTCAGTTTGTTCACAGCATTGGATTGAGCAGTCCGGATCCGCTAACATTAGTGACTATCAGCTGAGCTTAGCTTAATACGACTTTTCTCTTCCATTTCTCATTTGGCTGACAGATCTAGATTTCCGTTTACGATAGGCGACTGAAATCAGGGTTGCCCTAAAATAAAATACATAATTTTTATTTAATTATGTTTAATGGAGAATGAGAAATCTTAATCGACAACAGGCAAATTTGGTTAAAATATTAATATTTGTTAATTTCGCTTCCTAATTTATCTTCTTCATATTATATTTTAAATAATCATTGTTCGTTCTGATGAGACAAGAGTTATCAAATGTTAGAATTAGCAATACACGAAATTCTCCCCTTTTTTCGCTAAAGAACACAGTTTCAGATTACGCTAAAAAAAACGTGTTTTCCACAAACTCGTACAATTATCATAAATAAAAAAGAACTTATAGGCACAGTGAATGTTGTAGACATTCTTTATTATTTTGACAAATCTTGTAAAATTGTATAAGGCACATAAAATAACTACAGTATCATATCTTGGTAGAGCTTGGTAAATAAAAGAATGCGCCTGGTGGCCGATGCGCAGAAACCGATTTTGGTAAGAGGCAGAGTCAACCGGAAAAAATAACCAATCACCATTCTGGATTTCCGAATAACTTCAACAAAGCTTCGCAGAACAAGCCCTTTCTTTAGTTTGCTAAGCGTCAACATCATAAGGGGCGAAAAATGCAAAAAAAAATAGGTTGCCGCCTGATTTTTCTTTTTATGAAAATATGCATGAATATCATTTAAAGAGTTAATAACGACAGTAAAATTAGTTTTACCTCGAGTCTTCTAAATTTAAGTGACTTAGTGCAATTCTATTGTTTAAGGCTGCAGTCTGTGGGGGCAAATTTTCCCATGAAGAGAGCAAACTTCATGAAAAATTAGAAGAAAAGTTCCTTTTTTTTAATAAAAAATAGAGTTGATACTATGTGGTCTTTATACACCCTTAATCGTATGGAGGGACAATGCACCAACGATAAGACCAACGCTCGTTTATTGCAAGCAAGATCACCCGACTATGACCTCTCAAACACTGTTGGCAGCTATTTTGTACGTCAGATAATTTAATATGTGTAGCGTTTACGCCAAGCCGTGCAGAGGAAAACTGCATACAAATTGCAGACTACGCTTTTAGTAGAGCATAAATGAATGCAGATATCAGTAATTAAAATCTACACGCAACATACTTACTGGAATAATAAAACACGTATACTTAATAATTGATGATTTATTTAGAGTTACAAAAAAAAATACTTATATTTCCACACTGTAAAAAGCATTCTTCTTTCGTAATCTAGCATCTCAAGACAGTACCTAATTTTACTTATTATTACTTACTTATTACTTCTTATTATTTTTACCTACCATTGTTACTTACTTATTACTTATTAATATTTGCCTATTCCTATTTAATTATTTTTATCTACTTTATTATTAAGCTATTCATAGTATTATGGACTTATTACTATTTACTTATTAATATTTCCTCATTATTATTTCCATAATGATTGTATTATTACTATATGCTTATTACTATTTACTGTTTATTATTATTTCATTTTTATTATTTATTATTTACTAATTAGTATTTACTTTTATTTATTTATATGTTATTATTTACTTATTACTATTTACTGATTTTTCTTTACCATTTATTATTCACTCACTACTTCTTTTTAATAAAAATATGGTCACCCTATGATTGTGGCTAATTGGAGCACAGATACTTTATGGTAGTTATTTGGGTTTCAATGAAATTATTATTGTTGTAATTATTATTGTATATAAATATTTGCCCAACTTAAAGATTTTCTGTAGATTTTAGAGTAGTTTATAATTTGAATAAATATGGTGTTATTTTTTATAATATATCGTTTCACTGAAATTGTAAAGCTGCTCATATCAATACAGGACTGTCCTACTGAGATGAATGACTAATGTTTTTGTTTTTCAAATTTAGGAATAAATAAATAAAAATCATTACGTACTATTTATTGGATGCATGTATGTATGATGAAAATGGTTCCTTTTCATGTTGATTGATTTAGTAAGTAGTTTTTTTTTATTTTTTTTTATGAATACCGCACAAGAGTCCCAACTGCTCCCAACCGTCTGGAGCCAGTGAGACTAAGGCATTCCCATTTGGGGAATGTTGTGAGGCTGAAGGTATTGGGGATGGGAAGGATAAGGGGAAGAGGAAGGTGGGGAAATACCTGGCTATTCAGATCTGGTCACCAAACACGGCTAAAAGCCATCTCAAGCAACTTTTCAATTCTGAATGGTTGTCTTTCACCAGGGCGATACTGAGAGTATCTTCCACTCTGGAACGTATTAGTTATTACGAATTTAGCAATTCCTTTGTACGTGTATTATTTTCTTTATTTATCTTGTACTAAAAGTAATTTTGATTGAGAACCATATCTTTGTATTCTAGATAAATCAAATAATAGCTGTAATATTTAAGTATCAATTATTTTTTCAATTCAACAGAAATGAACATTTTTTTGTTTCCTATATTATTTACATTTTTTAGTCTTAATCAGTTAGATTATTCTTCTACCTGACATTTATACATTTTTAGTTGAAGCAGAATCTCTAAAACTGCATGATCAGGCATCATGAAATTTCTAGTTAAATGTAGTCTATCCTTGAACCAGCACTGATAATTCAATTATGATCTGTAAATTATGCATTATACTACAAAAAAATAAGTCGGGATTCCATATGATTTGTTCGACATTTTTCAATGACTAAATAATATTAAAAAACTGTGCCGAAACTGGGGCGAGGTCTGGCACTAACTACCTAATATTACTAAAAAATAACAATAAAAACAAAATATAGACAGAATTTATTTGAACAAAGGGGAAGTAAATATTCTAGCCTTTATTTTATTTATTTATTTACTCCCAAATTGCGATTTACATATTTAACTTTTTTTTTATCGATACGTGCATGTTATTTAGTAAACTAAAAAAGTTAATATAAATTCAAAAATAAAATTTATAAAGAAAGGAAGATATACATATATGTATAATATAAACAATGGCACCGAAAAGTAGAAATAATCTGAAGCAAAGAAGAAGATAATATTGAATAGAGATTTTTAAATGATAAATTTAATGATCAATATTTTAAATTCACAAATTTAATTTTCAACAATAACTTCGTAGCCAATGAGTTTGATAAAATAATTTTATAATTACAATATTATAATAACAAATTAGTAAGATCGACCCGGAGGTAGGTAATTAATTCAATTAGACTAGTTCTACTTAATACATTTAAATTAGATATCTTTATATATTGTGATTGATATGTTCTATATGTCGACAAAAATTTTATAATTATTACCTAACGGGACTATACAATCGCGATACAGTATTGGAGTTACCACAATAATTCTGTAAATATTACGTCAATGTGGATGTGGTACGTGGAAAGAAATCATATTTAATATTTCAGGGCTGTCAATAATTGAATTTATAATTTTGTATAAACAAGTTAAGTCGGTAATTAGTCACGTTCTAATTATTTTAATAAATTGAGTTAACACAGAAGATAATTATAATATATATTATTTGATTATTAGATCACATTTAATAAAAATCAGCATTCAATAATTAACAACAAAAAAAGTCACTGAGAAATTGGGCAGATAAAGATTTGACATTTAAACTTCCCCAAATAAAACAGAAGGCAACGTCCTAACTCTGAGAACAGATTGACGAAAACTAAATAACAAGGGTTGTGCTACAGTTGTTGTGTAATCTCTCGGAACATAATAGGGTTGGTTTTTTCCCCAGAAAATGGTATCTTCTCTATTTAAAAATAGGGGTTGAATTTAACTTATTTTTTTAAATCAAAGCTTTTTATTTGTCTATGTTCCACTGCAAAACCATTTTTGTAAGGAATCTCATATTTAACAATATCCTATCTTCGCTTAAAGTTAATGTAGAAGTCGGGTATGCTTCAGTAAAACATGCCATAATCAATTATAGCAAATATCTACTTTGGTGTGCTCATGTTGTACATACATAAATCTTCTTCCCCTTGTCCTACTCGGGTATCCATCACATCGACAAGGCGCCTCCAGGCGTCCCTGTCCTGCGCTACTTCAGCGGCATCCGTCCGTTGTAGGCCCAGCCTCACCTCGCACAGCCTCTAGAGTTGCTTCTCCCAACTGTGTCTGGGAATTTTCAGCGGTATTTGGTCTTGTCTTGAGTACGTATTTAAAAATATAGATAAGAAAACCGAGTCCCAACGGCCCAAAGCCAGTTGGATTATGACATCCCCAATTGAAATATGTTATGAGGCTGAAGGGAGTGGAGAGGGAAAGGAGATGGATATGGGGAATTTCAAGGTTGAGAAGTACCTTACTATTCAGGTCTGGTCACTAAACATGACTAAAGACAATTTTCGATTCTGTGTGGCGGTCTTCCACCGGGGCGATGCTAGTAACGTACCAGAACACTGTAAACGGAAGATAATGAAGTGGACAATATATGAATGTGAATGAAGCAAGGAGTGTGTGCTAAAACAAAGGTGTGCAGCGTCCGAGAGGTTGAGAAGCCTATCTGTGGGGAGAAAGAAGTAGTTATTATTATAATTACATACCAACATTTACATGTGAAATTTTTGTCTTATTAATTCATAAGAAAATACATGAAAACCCAAGAATAAGACGTTTTTTTTCCAAAACGGCAAAAAGATTCCAAGAAAAATCTTTTCGCGAATAACGTCAAATGACAAATACTTACGCACTTCAACATTCTTTCTTCCATTTAATTCATATTCATTTATTCGTCTCCGTATTTCCTCTCATTTGTATTAAAAATGATGTGTCGGCTGCAGAATGGCGCCCCCCATCCCTCAACCACCCTCTCCGGCTTCTGCGCTCCGGAGCCATTCCGCCATTTGGTTGACATTTCCTTGGCTTTCCCGGAAAACTCGGCGCTTTGTCCGCGTCCTAGCTCAAGAAGGTTACAGAAGACTTAAATGTTATTGCAATCAAAATACTAACAAAAATACATATACTATGGGATATAAAAGCGTTTTACGATTTTATATGACAATATATGCACCATTCAAATTAATAATAGAAGCACAATGCATTCAATAACATATCTTCATATTTTAAACATATTTGTTGGGTCATTTTGGAATTAGAATCATTTTTGTCGCCCACATTAGGGTCAAAAAGCTACGTTAATAGGAAAATATCAAAAACGTGATAAAAACTAAATATTTCTATTTTATACCACTTATTAAGTCGGAAAGGGAATATATAATATTTCTAAAACATATTAAAGAGAAAAACGTTTTATATATTTTTTTAAATTTATATAGGCTTAGCATTTATCAAATTAAATTTGAAGTATGACTTTTTCTGACCGTCCTACGAATGTTTTACAAAATATTTTAGGATGTTGAATATCTTCGAAAAAGAATTTGAAGGTTTTTTCTTTAAAATATCGAAAAAAAAAATTAAAAAAAAAAAAGAAGAATAGGACGAAGTTTCATTTTTTCATGAACCCCCACTATAATGTTTTTTTAAATGCGAAATACAAAACTCTGGATAAGTTTATAAGAAACTAGCTGATGTGTACCCGGCCTTCCTTGGGATTTTTTTTTTTTTTGAATAAAGTTATGAAGTTGTGAATTCTTGCTTGTCATTAAGGTACAATAATTGATTTCACAGCGAAAGTAACTATCTCCAAATAAAGAAACATTCATTTGAACATTTTATTTCGTTCAAACGTTTATTTTTTCAAAATATATGTAAATCACAAAATTGTTAAGTAGGTACCTACTCGTGACTTCCATTTTGAAAATATTCTACCCAAAAAACCTTATTCTTTTGAATATGCAATCTCTGGCTAACCAGAGTGTCAATGTTTTTCATACTAATTTTAAAAGGTTATAGCAACAATTTTACATATTGGATTTCATTCAAACTACTTTCTAAACCTTTCCGGCACTAATAAGAACAAACTGTGCTATTTTCAGTGAAACCGGTTAAGTAATTTTCGAGAAAATCGAGGACAAACAAACAAACTCACATTGATTTTTATATACGAGTATGTAGAAAAGTACCAGAAAAGGATTGGAATTATTTTTGTATACTTATTATTGCTATGTTATGTAATGTTTATTATGTTTATCGTATTTCACATATAGAGTTAATTATCACTCTCGTACGTCCCTCTCCCCCTTAAACAAATTTCTTCAAAATCTCTTGCTTATCTAATTTTTGACAAATCCGCGATTAAAATTGCAAAGCTACACGTTTTGCAATTTTAATATACAAATTCAATTGAGCTATTTTAGAGGTTTTTCCGAAATTTTCAAAATAAGTATGAACCTTAAGAACTGTACAGCATCATCCGGTTTCGCCTGAGCTTTACGCCATTTTTCTGATTGCAATTGATATTCCATATCTTTCTATGAGCTTAAAATAATCGCGTTCATCTATAAATTCTAGACGGAAAAACTTTTGCAAACTTTCATGACGCCAGAACTCATCGCTGTTTCAGAAAACATGAAAAACTTCATGTGTACTTAAGATTTGTCTGCATTTTTTAGAAAATGTTAGATTTGGAGCAAATGTTATCTTAAAGTCATTAAACTATTTAAACATGTTGTTCTTATGCAAAAAAATAATTACGTACGCCTTTTATCGTGTAAAGCTCGTTTTACATGTGTCCCGCTTGCGGGGCCGACCAGTGGCGCGTCGCAAGACGGATGGCCCCCGCGCGCCCCGCAGCGCCCCGCTAATGTGACCCCATTTGTAACCTCACAATACAGAATGGACATACTATGTCGCTCGCCCCTGATCCTGACGTCACATACCGAGTTAGAATACTGATTTTTCAACATTTTCCTTGGAAAATACGCAAGGAATGGAAATGTGAAATGTCGCTTGCAGATTTGTGGCGAAGATGAATGATAGTTTCTTAGATTTGCATGAGAAATGTACATTATTATATTATTCTATATCCATACTATCTTCTTTATCTACTTTTTACTGAGTGTATAATTAAAGTATTTGATTCGTCCGTTAATACGGCATCAGAAATACCTATATGACCGCCTTTGCGCGCTCTGAACCCAGAGGCGCGACTTCAAGTATCATTTGCTCGATAGTAGATAAATTATTTTTACAATTTTATTTAATCAATAAAACAAACACTTTGTTTTAAACCACTAATTTATTTTAAGAATTATAACCAACTGGTTTCGCTTACCTCGAGCTTCGTCTCTTTCTTTTTTTATGTCTTGTCCCATTCTGTTACATGAGATCATAACTGTCTCATTGTTTCGTTTTATAATTTGTCTCCTTCCTTTTGTATATCCCGGCTATATATATGCTGCCTCTATGTATTTTTGTGTAGTTTTAAGATTCACCCCGATAAAGCTTGAGATAAGCGAAACCGGTTGGTGATAATTAAACTAATTTGTATTGTGGTTTAAAACAAAGTGTTTATTTGTTATTTAATAATTATACCACAAAGTAATTGCCTTCTACGAAAACATTTTATTTAACATAAATGTAACAAAAACGTAATAAAATAAACATAGAACAAACAAGTAATAAATGTCTAGATAAACTACTTTTTAGTAGCTTATCAACGAACGTGTGCTTTTTACACTGAAAAAACTTATTTTTGTTAGTTTGCAGTAGTTAAGGGAGAAAATATGTAAATATGTATATAATATACATGCATATATAATAATTTAATTCTACACAATTTTTCCTTTTTACATATATTTCATAATCTTCTTTCTCCCGACGCGATGTCCGAGCTCGAGATGTCCGAGTACGTTATGAAAGCAGCCTTTTCTCGGATGGTTTTCTTTCAAAGGGGTGATTACTCACCACGTAATGAATGACAAACGTTAAATACATGCAGCGCTGACATCTGTGTGCCGCACAACAGACCACATCATCATTTTTTTAATACGAGGAAGCGAATCACAAGAATTTCGTGTGGTGGAAATCGCTAGAATTGGAAGCTTTACAGATACAAATAAAAATATTGAAGCCTTTGCCTTTCTCCTGATTTGCATTTAAATATTCATAATGTTTGTACTTACGTGGAACGTAACAATATGCGTGAAATTAATTTTAAATGATAAAATTTTACTTTTGTGGTTTTTTCGTCATTTTTAGATCATTGTGTAGTATAAGTAACTAATAATAATAATAATAATAATAATGTTTTTATTTAATTTCTAATACAATTACAAACATGTTATATTTAATACGTAAGAGAAATTACAGGTACTTATTTAATATTTGTAAAACAATGAAGAAATATACTAAAAATAAAAAAAAATAAATTCAGAGATATTTAAATAAATTCAGGCAGTGGTGAAGATCGCGTCAATGAGAAGAGATTCTTTCAAGAATCAATAGAATTTCCCTTTTGAATCTTTCCTCACTGACGCAAAATATGTCGATATCCTGTGAGATTTTGTTCAGGAGCAATATACTCAATATACTAAATAGCAGTATAGTCTTTTTGTTCTCTTTGGGCTCTTCTACCCAAAGGGAATAAGAACAAAAAAACTCTAGTGGTATCTAGTTACTTGTTCCCCATCGGGAACAAAAAAGACTCGAGGGGTTAGTTGAATTTTCACTATTTTCATTATTTTAACTAGTTTTTTTTTTAAATTATGGGGTTATTTTGAAAAGATATTTCTAAGTTATGAAACTATATTTTTTTTTAATGTAAATAGGTTCTAACCGAAAATATTAATAAATCATTTCATACACCAAATATATAAAAGTTGAGTAGGGGTAAATAAAATAATGCAAGTCATCTCAATGTGGCCAAACCACCGTTTTAAAATGGCTTTAAATGCCGAAACAGCTTTACAGCTGTAATAATTAAAAACAGCTGTAGTAATATATAACGATAATAAAAATATATATAATTTCTTGTAGAACTTAATAATAATCTTATCAAATTTGATTTACCATAATTTAAAAAAAAATATATTAACGTCTACGAATTAAACATAGCGACAATTAATAAGTTAAGTGGTAATTTCAAATCTACATAGCTTCTGATAAAAATGAGGTTGCGAGCTAAAAACCATTCTTAGACGTACGAGTTAAAAATAGAAACATCTGTGCAAATTTTATGATGCAGAAACTCACAGTTCCAGAGTTGTTGCTATTTCAATACACACATTCAAATCGTCTTACTGTCACCTTCTTATCATGAATGGTATCATAAATTCCACCATAAATTACTCCCCATACATACATTCGAGTACATCTTCTTGCCTTTGTTCATTTCGGGTCGGGGACTCATCGCTTCGATAAGGCGCCTCCAGGCGTCCCTATCCTGCGCTACTTCAGTGGTATCTGGCCGTAGTAGGCCCAGCCTCTCCTCCCACAGCCCCTGGAGCTGTTTCTCCCTGCTGTGTCTGGGGCGGCCCACCGAACGTCTACCCTGTGGAATAGCACTCAGAATTTTCAACGGAATTCGATCTTCGACATTCACAGTAGATGACCAAGGCTCCTCAGATGCGACTTTTCTATGAAGATTAGCAATGGCTCGATGTTTAGCTCTTCTCGGATCATCGAGTTTCTTATTCGATGCAATTTTGTACCTTTAAAAATTATATAATATTGAACTGTCTGTCAAACGAACCACTAAAGCAATCCTTTCCTCAGTCATCCCACCAACATACTTATAGAATCCCAAGCCACAAGGCAGCGAATAAATAAGATGGCGTACCCCACCCAAGTGACAGATGTGATTTTTCATCACGGTCATTCCATCATATTTCATCATTTATCTTGTCCGTTTCGGTTGAACACGGGGCCGTTTCGGCCGGCAGTAAAGGCACCGCCTTTTGACCCCGGGTCCCGGGTTCCGTGCCTCGAGCAGCCTATTAATTGCCTGCCCGTAGAACGATTTTGGTCGCGGTCAAAATAATGAAGAAAAAAAAAGTATACGCAGTGGTAGAGATAAACCGGTAAAAATTGTGTTTTGGGCGTGTCCGTGTGCTCGAAATGAGCTCAATTTTTCGTACTTATTTTTTTTTTTTTTAGCAGACTGCGTTAATTAAGTATACCCACACAAGAACACCAACAAAAATTCAACAATGTGTAGGGACCGGAATATTTTGCGTTATTTTTCGGCGTAATTATTATTTTTGAAATATTTTGCGTTATTTTAGGTAAAATTTGGAAAAACGGTGTTATTTTTTAGTAAAACCGGTGATATTTTGCAAGAAAAGTGCTGTTATGTTAACTTGTGGGCATTTTGCAACAAATGTTATTTTTATTTACAAGTACTCGGCGATTTTGACGCTTTAGCTGGGTTAAATTTTATAGCTATTCAAACTTGTTAAAACCGTAATCAAATAAATATTTGGCTTGTGTAACTTTACTTTATTTTTAAAATACCCGACATTTGCGAGAAAATTACGAAAATTCGCCGTATTAGCCCGAACGTTGCGAATTTAACGTTATTCTCGTGAAAATCGGTAATAATAATAATTGGATGATTTGTATAGCGCCGTTTTTGTGAAAAATCACCTCAAGGGCGTAAATTCTCAAAAATGACGAATTTCGCGTTATTGCAAATAGGAAATTTGAAGTTCTCTAGTAACGTGTTATTATACCATGAAAGTTAACCAGAAAGACATGAATTAAAATACATTTTTTGCTGTCTCTTGAAACTTTCAAGGTTTACGTTAAAGGTATAAAGAGAGATGTTATTTAGCAGCGCCATATCCCGTGTCATGTTGTGCTGAACCAACACGTCTGTTCTGCCACGTGGTATGCAGAGTAGATCGTGGAGCCGCCCATATCAGTAGTTGTTTAATACAAATAGCCTGTAGCATTCCAGGAGATACGAACTATCTATGAACTTATAGTTCGTACTATAATTTAATTCTAGTTAATTTAATCAAACACTCAAATTCAAATTTTTTTCTTGAATTCATAATCAATTGCAACGGGCACTTTTTAATGTAACTGAACCAGTGAGACTATGGCATCCCCAATTGGAGTATATTTTCCGGTAAATGGCTAAGTTGGAACCGCGTCTGGGTTCCATACAGGCGTCTTCTTGAGTTGAATTCTTCGGTTGGCTAAGTCCTCCATCACACATCTTCCACTTACTGTGATGATAGTAGAAGAAGAATTTCAAATATTGTCAGGTTGTTCGTAACCCGGGAATATTTGTCTTTATTTTTAAAAATAAAATAATTGTGAGGAAGAACGATACGGAGAAAGTTAGTCGATTGGGAAAAGGAGAGTGAGGAAGTTCCTGGCTATTCAGATCTAGTCACTAAATACGACTAAAGTCATTTCAAGCAACGTTTCGATTCTGAACGCTAATTTTTCACCAGAGCGATACTATGAGTATCTACCACTCACCGAAGAGATACAACGATAAAAGTGTATATGGGCGTGTCTGTGTGTCCAAAGTATGCTTAATTTTTCCTTGCTTCTTTTTAATTTATTTGATATCAGCAGTATAAATATACCATAGACAATAATTGCATGTCTGAAAAACAGTTTTGATGGTCAGTTCGAAAAACATTCCTCCAGCAGTGCTGAACGGTGAGCTTCCGAATGTTGTAGAATTAACCAAATACCTAAGACATACCTATCATCACCAGCAAACTAAGGGACAGCGATGACATCGACAGGCAAAGGCGAGCCCTCGGGGCGGTTCTTTCCATCTTTTCGATTGATCAATCTGAGGCACCGATCAGCCGAGTGTTTTGTCGAGCAAAATGATATTTCCATCTGTTTTCAAGCATTTTTTATCGTTGATTGTCCTAGGTTGCCCGCCTACTTTCATGGATAATAAAATGGCATCGAAGCGTTAAATGTAAAAATAAGATATACTAGTAAATATTCTCTTTATTATGAATGCACATAATTTATTTAAAAACTAATGCATGATCCAACATTTTATATTTTACAAATGCATGTTTTGAAAACATGTTGAATAATGAGGCGTTAGCTTGACTTTTGCTCATGCAGCGAAAGTATATTCGTTTCGTACATTTGACGTTTCGCCTACGTGAAAAACAAGTAAACAAGATAAAACGTACCTTATAATAAGTAATTTCCCCACCTTCCTCTCCCTCCTCTCCTTCCCCTCTCCAACACCTTCAGCCTCACAACATTCCCCAATTGCGGATGCCATAGTCTCACTGGCTCCAGACGGTTGGGAACAGTTGGAACTCTTGTGCGGTATTCATATAAAAATTAAAAAAAAAAAAAATAACTCCGGAAACGTCCTCGTATCGGAATTCCGTTAGAGTCCCGACTCCAACATCTAAGCACACTGGAGAAAATGACTCCATCAATCTTAGCCGTGACAGATAAATAGATAATTGTTATTTTTTATTATTGTATTTTATATTTATGTTTAATAAAGCATATGTATATATTTAATTTATACACCATCGATATTACTGTACATGTAAATACTCTATATACGATATGTGGGATTGCACTAATCTCCCCGCATTCGAAATAAAACCGTTATTATTATTATTATTTGATAACACTAGAAATTTTCTGTTCAGTGATAATATATGGTCCTGCTGCTGAGAGCTCTGTTGTGACCTCTCCCATTTTCTCACTAACGACGAACGTATCAGAAGATGAACAGGTATTAAAAGTATGACGTCGCACTAGATTGATTAAGGCTTAAAAAAAACGTAGATTTCAATCAATCAAAAGACTGAGCTATACTGAATATAGTTCCTTAAGGTCATTGGTTTTTTTTAATGTTAGTTAAGGTCTATTCATATCTACCAGCATTGTGCAGAGCAGAACAGTACAGTACAGACACAGCACAGATGCGAGTATTTACATTACACCGTGCAGCACAGCACAAACACAACAGACTCCAGTACGGCTGTCAACTGAACTGTCAACTGAGCGTTAGAGTCCGCCACAACATGTCCAAGGATTTTATAATCCTAGTAATGGAAGCAATCTTCCCAACAAGCCCTCCATTGATATGCTTGGTGTAACCTTAAGTGACCAACTCAGGTCTGGGGGCTCCATTGAAGCCAGAGTAAATGTAGCCTCTCAGAAGCTGGGCGTATTGTACAGAGCCCGCAGATACTTTAACAGTACACAACTGCTAACCCTATACAAATCGCAAGTGCGCCCCACTGTAGAATTTGGCAGCCACCTCTGGTCGGGAGTCCCAAAATATCTGAAAAAAACCCTTGATTCTGTGCAGAAACGGGCGGTCCGTTTGATAGATTCGCCTATCTTAACAAATGGGTTGCAATCTTTGGAGCACAGACGTCAGGTGGGAATGCTGTCCTTGTTCTACCGGTATTTTAATGGAAGATGCTCCTAGGAACTAGCGTCATTCATCCCTTCGGCACCGCTGCATAGTCGGGAAACACGCCAAACGCGCGCCCAACATTTGCACACGGTTGACATATGTCACATGAGAACGGGTCGCTTCTACGATTCGTTCTTGTGTTCAACAGCTCGGCTGTGGAATGATCCGCCGGCCTCTGTGTTTCCTCCATCCTATAACATGGGTCTCTTCAAGACCCAAGTTCACTCCTTACTATCCTCTAAAAGACCCTCCACATAGCATCCCCAAAGATGATATAGGACTTGACCCGGAGGTAAATTATTCTGTCTCCTGTGTGGAATTACTGAAAATTTTTTTTTTATTATTTTATAACCTCAATTCCCCGACCAATTCAATCAATTTATCGTTATCCATCTCCTCGATTTTAGCAATATCTGCGTCTAATAATGCTAACTGACGAAGATGGAGGTGCTAACGGTGTGTGTTCATAACAGCGCAGGCGCAGACTTCACGGGCGGCCACCAGCACGTCAAAATATTCTAGCCGACAATATCGGCCGGTGCTAACCCGTGCATGGGCGGATACGTATACGAGTATAAGCACCTAAATTATATTTTTTAATTATTTATATTTTAAGCTATGCTGGTAGATGTGAATGGACCTTTAGGCGGTTCGTTAAATAGATAAAATGTTTCATTAATGAATTGCTCTTTAGTAAATATTAAAAATAAACACATTTCAGTCATTTTTCCTCCCTATCTAGAGCGAATAAAAAATGGCGTTTTTCGTTTTACAATTGATGGCATTTTACGGGCTCTGTGCGCTTTTTTTATCATATGATTTTAGCTACTCGTTCAGGCGGTAGCCGTGTTTTGCCAATGTTTTGAAAGTTTGTTTTTGCGTTTAATCTCGATTTACGCGCCCTTCAAATTGTTTTCTGAAAGCCATGTTTTTTTTTTCAATTTACCTTAAAATGATTTGTCATTTTAGGTGAAACACACCCTTAGGGACCTAATTTTTTTTTCCAAAGAAAGTAGTAAAAACTTCTTAAGACATGAAAAAAAAACTACAATTTTTTCCAAATAATTATACAAGCAATAAATATGCTTTAAAACTACCAGTTTTGATAAGATCACGTCTGAAATGGTTCACGTATAAAAATAAAAAACATATTGTTTTAAATAAGCTCTAAATTTGTGAAATTGAAATTAACACAGTAAGTGTTTGAATTTGATTAGGTTAATTCGACTATTTAAAGCGTGCAACGTCATATCAATCATGAGCTAGGAAGCTTTAAAATATTAATTGCACGGGTTGAAAAACAATACAAGATATAATAATATATATAAAAATACAATATTCATACATTCCTGACGATGAAAGCATCGATTTCGAAACATGTAGATGTCAATATATATTTATAAAGTGGTGAATACTAAGTATATTTTAAAATTCATTTATTAATAATGGCGCCACAAAGTGAATACCAATCGTTTGAACAATACAAGACACAATAATTTTTTTTTCAATAAAGTAAAATGTTTCGTTAAAACATTGTACGTAGTGAATACTAACTACTAAACACTCATAAAAATGACAATTTTAATCATTATATTTTTATTAGGTATGAAGCCACATAATTTTTTTTTTTTTTAAATAACATTACTTTTACAGCTTTATGAAAGTTTTCAAAACATCGGATTTGAAATCAATCCAAAAATAACAACCTCTCAATGCGTACTGCAATCAAATTAGTAGCCTTTTGGAAAAATCCCCGGCAAATTCGAGTTATTTTCGTAAAAAATGTAATAGTGACGCTTGCTTAATTAAGGGTTTTCAAAAGAAACTTAAACGTTTTTCTTTCGGCTATTTTACGATTCTGATTCCACCCCTCTGCGAAGGGGTGGCGAAATGTTTTTTTAAGAAGCTCAGTGGCATGCGAATAAAAAATTATTAATTATCTACCAAGAATTCCAAGGAGAATATATGTCCCGAACATGAATGCAAAAAGAAACCGGGAACGCCCGAGGAAGGTATGCTACGATCAAGTGAATCAAATACTTGAGTCGGGCCATGTCAGAAGTCGGAATATCGGAAGAGAATGTATGAGATTATGTAATAAGCAAGAAGTGTATGCCAAGATCGAGTTATTTGGCGGTCCGTCCTCTCTGCCTACCCCTACGGCGAAACGGTGCGATGGTTAGTAATTTAGTTACTCAGTTATAAACTACAAATGTTTTAATAACGACCAATGAACTTGTCAAATCCACAAATGTGGAAAATCGCGTATGTTATTACCGACCAATGATCTTTTCATATCCACAAATGTGGAAAAGCACGTATGTTATTACCGACCAATGAACTTTTCATATCTACAAATGTGGAAAAGCACGTATGTTATTACCGACCAATGATCTTTTCATATCCACAAATGTGGAAAAGCACGTATGTTATTACCGACCAATGAACTTTTCATATCTACAAATGTGGAAAAGCACGTATATTATTACCGACCAATGAACTTTTCAAATCCACAAATGTGGAAAAGCACGTATGTTATTACCGACCAATGAACTTTTCATATCCACAAATGCGGAAAGGCTTGTTATGTCATTTAATTTTATTTCGGACCAACAAACTTTTCATGTCCATAAATGTGGAAAACCAGATAATAATAACAATTACTGTCCAAAAAAATTGTCATATTCACAAATATAGAAGAGCAGATATCTTATTACCGACTAACGAACTTTTCATATCCAGTTTTTTTTTTTAAATCTTATTCTTACCGAACAAAAAACTTATCCTGTCGAAAAAATTATAAAAGAAGAGTTGTTATTACTAACTTACTATCTCTTCATTTTTACAAACATCGTTTTCCAAAGCCTATAACAGATCTTGTCTTTTGAGTGCTATAATATAAACGTTGACCCTTGTCACATCCACAAATTAGAATACCTAAAGATGTTATAGCGAACCAACTAAGGTAATATCAACAAATGTGAATAAGCGGAGTTGTTATTACCCTCCAATCAATTGATTATATCCGCATTATACGAATAAGCCATTATTAAAATTCCACAAAACTTGCTGGCCTAAAGTGTAGAAACAGAACAAATTCATTTAGGTCACAAGACATTTTCATTTGCATTATTTCTCAGTGAATGTATTTTTTTACTTTGTGCAGTGTGCATCATTAAAACCGTTCAAGTCTTTGTTCTTTTAAACAAAAAAATCATATTCATAACATATTTTTTACGTTACCCACGCCTCTGTGTTAAACATGGACTCTGCAACAGAGAAATATGATGAATGGCTTTACGGAGAAAAGAATCTATGTCTATACAGAGAGATGTTGTAGCTATGGGTGGGTACGTTAGGGGGAATTGGGGGAAGTTTGGAAAGTGGGTGGGGGAAGAAGTCCCTTTTCCACCCGACAGTTTCAATGGAGACATCTTTTATGGCGTTACATCTTTTGATACCTTGTTACACTCATTTAATTGTGGAAGTAGGGGAACTTTCTGCATGTTTTGATGTCGACCGCAAGGTAGTAAAATCACGTTTGTTTACAGTTGAAGCAGTATCAGATTTCAACACGATTCTCACTGTTTTTATGGTTTTATGTGAGATTTATATTTGAGATCTTTGACCTTCTGGACGTCGGATAAACGAACTGTCGTTACTTACTAGTATTAATTTGTTTCTACACATCTTCAATAAAATTGTTTGTATGCGATTCTCTTTTTTTGCATTTTAATGGATATGTTTTTTTTATTACATACTAGCTGATGTGTACCCGGCTTTACTTGGGAGTTTTTTTTCTTCTAAAGTTAAGTGTTTTATAATAAAGTTCTGAAGTTGTAAATTCTTACTTGTCATTTGGGTGCCATAATTGATTTGACAGCGATCTACTGTCCATAAACAAAGAAACAAATTTCAAAATATGTTTAAATAAAAAAAGTTCCTAATTAGGTACCTACTTGTGATTATTTTGGAAATATTCTACCAAACAAACCTTCTTCTTTTGAATATGTAATCTGTGGCTCACCAGAGTGGTATATCTATGGGCTAACCTCAATACAATTTTACATATTGGATTTCATTCAAACTACTCTCTAAACCTTCCCGGCACAAATAAAAACAAAATGTGCTATTTTCAGCGAAACCGATTTTTTGAGAAAATCGAGGGCAGACAGACAAACATCATTCATTTTTAAATATAGAGAAGTTTTACAAATTTGGCGAAATAAAACATTTTTGTATCTTGATAAAAACTATTACTAATAATAAAAAAAATATTAATTGAACGAAAGTGCTACAATGGTTTTCCAAATCAATATTAGTGTTCAACTAGGGAGATTGCCTGTCCAATTTTAGCCTATCATGACAATTTTCAGACTGATACAATTTTTCCTTTAAGTATGGTATACTCGTATGTACATACAATTTTATTTACTGGTTTTGGGTTTACTGGTCTTGGGTTTATGGTTTTACTTTTCATTATATAAACGCATTATAACATTATCCTAATACAACGTAACCCAAAGTTAATAGTTTTTTTTAAGTGACACCTTACAAGAGCGCACCTGTATATAGACACCACATACAGGGGAACTATATCGCTATCCGGTTGGGCAACGTTATAATGTGGGCCTTGAAGAGGCCCGCATTAAATGTAGGAGGAAAGACAGATGCCGGTAGCTCGTTCCACATAAGAGCCGATCTACACAAAAACCAGTCGGCGAAACGACCCGTTCTTATGAAGCCAACAACAACTGTTAACGAATGTTCGACTCGTATCCGTCGAGTTTCACGCACGTGCACCGGTGCGGAGGGCATCCACGCTTCTAACTCCTTCGAGCGGGCTACATTGAAATATCTGTAGAACAGACTTAGCATACCTACATGATGGCAGTCGGTCTATTAACAACGAATTGTCAATCAGACGAACCCCCTCCTGTAAACCAGATAGGTACATAATGTTATAATATCAATAAGTACGAAATACCTTAAACCCCACATTATGTAAAATCAGGATATAGAAATACTGATTAATGAATTTTTTATAAAATCACAGTCTACAGTTCAGGGAAAAATTCTACTAGGTTAAAGATGGTCGTGATAGGCCGTCAAATCAAAAATAAATACCGGAAATTTATAAGAAAATCATTTTAATAATATCAGTTTCAAAAATAGAAATTTTAAAAATTTCGAATCAATAACCCAATATTTAAGTTCATTTTGTAATTACAACAGAAGTAAAACAAATTTTAAATATTATAACACCCGACGAAATTATCGCATACATTCAGTACATCCTTTCTACATACACAGATATAAAATTATAATAGTTCTTGTGTTTAAAAAAAACACCTTTGTGTTCCACTGATTTAATTTCGTATTCTTATACTAAAGCCAATTTCAACATTATTAACGTTCTTGCCCAACATTGTCCGAAGAATTTTCCCATAATATTTATTTCACCAAGTACCTACGTTGGTTGGTAGATCGGCTATGATGTTTTGATGTATGCCCGCCGCAGCGGTTGGCGTTGAGGCAGTGACCCGTGGCTAATTCCGTTCCCCTGTCCTTCCCCTCCACCTCACCCCTCCCAACATCACTCTGGACCAAAATATAATCCACCCCATCAATGTGACGTCAGCATTCACGTGGTCGGTGTTTGATGAAATGTCAGAATTAGGGATGAATTAAAAAATATGAATTATATATCTATTTTGTAAAATCTTAATCATAACACATTTCTCTAACTCAATTTTGTGATATTTCACCCCAAGTGTATTTAATTCTAAAAGTATTTAAAAACATATTTATTTTTTTGAATATCACCATTTTCAAATGTCCGTAGCCAATGAAACTATGGCACCCCCAATTGGGATATGTTGTGGGGCTAGAGCTAATGAGAAAGAAAGGGAAATATGAAGAGGAAGGTGGAAACGTGGTAACCATGTAAATCAACACATTCATAAATACGTTCAATTATATTTTATTTTCTTAAAATAATAAATATATATATATATTAATCAGGTTATGTGAGATTAAGTTATCGGGCTAGTTTTTATCGTTCTTTTAATGACTTTATATAACTTTTAAAAAGTGTGTTGATTCATACGTGTGTTGATTTATCATGGAACCATGGAGTCATACCTGATTAATAAGATCTGGACATCAAATATAATCATTTCGAGCAGTCAATTTAGAATGTTGTTCTTTCACAAGGTGGATACTTATAGATTTAATAAGAAGAACAGTTGTATATTCTAACATCAGAATCGGTTCTCAAGGTCAAAAGAAAATAACAAAAATAAAAGCTAAAAAACGAATGGTAATAAATAAAAAATTAAATTATTTGTTCGTATTGTTTTGACAGGGGGGCCTTAAAGGGGTATCTACCCAATCCGGTGATGAATTGTTCTGTACCATGACTGGACAAAACATTACTCCAAATTCAGGACTAATTTTCTGCTGACTGAGATCGGAAATTTTGTTTATTTTTTAAGTCTTTGGAATTTATTAGGGCATGTTTTTACTGTGCTTAACGGCTTTCGATTTAATTTTATAAATTTTAATCAATTTCCTTGGATTTACG
The DNA here is from genome assembly GCA_022606495.2 of Halesus radiatus. Classification (NCBI taxonomy): domain Eukaryota; kingdom Metazoa; phylum Arthropoda; class Insecta; order Trichoptera; family Limnephilidae; genus Halesus; species Halesus radiatus. The sequence continues at coordinate 126,931 of JAHDVE020007077.1, forward strand.
TTCAAAAGTTCCAGTCCTATGAGAGGACAAACAACGTCATTAAATTAAACGGTAAAAAATGCAGAATCAGATATAAAGTAAATAAAGAAACATGTCAGATAATATATATTACAATTATGTCACCACACTTTAATTACTGTTCGCGTATTTTCTATCTTTGCAATAAAGAGAAAATAAAATGGGCAAATACTGCAAAATAAAGCAATGCGAATAATACTTAACCGCAACATATGCATTCGGATAAAAGACATGTTAAAGGAGCTAAATTTTATGATAGTGAAGCAAACTATATATTTGAAAACACAATTTTTTTTTATAACTTTAATCAGCACATGGATGATGTCCAAGGAAATCAAAAACAATTACGAGATTCACGGACACTGAATGTAAAATAAATTAGATTACCAACAAGGAAAAAATAAAGCATACAGAAATCTCTCATGTACCATGTCCAACTATATAATAAAATTACGAAAGAAATTACGGCGATTGAAAACGTGTTTAATTTTTAAAAAAATTAAGCGAATATGTCTGTCACAGTCATTACTGTTCATTTTGTAATGGAATATCCATAAATTTATTATAATATTCATATATTATAAACAGGAGTAAAATATATTAATTAAATTAAAATATTTTTCCGCAGCCAAGAATTGAACCCCGATCAACTGCTTGTAAATCACACCAAGAACGGCCGCATAAATTCATTGTATATACTTGAAAATGAGAAATATGTTTTTTTTAGATCCGAAAATATATTGTTTATTTTAATTTTAATATTAAAAACAATGGTGTTTAATTTGTTTTCCAAATGTTTGTTATGTATTTGTAAATTTGTAAATTATTACACGCGATGATGTGAGCTAACTCAAGATCAATAAATAAATAATAAATTACCATTTTTACCACAATATTTATGAACAATGAATACATTGTGCATGGTTAGAAATACAGGTACATTCAAAGAGATTCCTATTTCAAAGACCATTTGTAAATCCACCACATACGTGTTTGTTTCTCGTGATTTTTTATCAATGTTGTCTGGAGAATCTGTCGCAATATCTCTTTTTTTGTATTTCCACCACATATGTGTTTGTTTCTGGTGATATTTAATTAATGTTGTCTGAGGAATCTGACGCAATATCTCTTTTTTTGTATTTCCACCACATATTATTATTATATGTGTTTGTTTCTCGTGATATTTAATTAATATTGTCTGAAGAATCAGACACAAAATCCCTTTCTTGTATTTATTTAAACTTTTTTTTTAATTTTCAACATTATAAGCACTTCCACAAACAAAATTTTTCAAAGTGCAACGTTTAAAGCTATGGAACATTGCGTTTTTTCTTCTGTAATCCTCCCTTGCTGTAAAGTCTAAAGCCAGTTGAAATTACTAATTTCCTCTCGGTTTTCTACACTTTGGGGTATTTACACAACTGGGATGTTGGCAGTGGCGTAGCAAGGGAGGGTTGTTAAATAACAATACTTTAAAACTTAAACCTTTTAAAAGTAATTAATAAAACATTTATCATCATGTAGAAACCTAAAAAAAAAAAAAAATCACAATAATTAACCAATGTATTTGAAGATATTTAATAATGATGCGTATAAGCAGAAAACAATACAGATAACAGGATAAACATGTTTCACATAAGTGCTGTATTTTCCTTTATTAAATAGCTGGCAAAATAACTTCATAGACGCAAATAAATTCGTAAACTATATACCTCTTGACTTAAGAACTTAGCATATATTTTCTATACCGACGGACACAGCTGTGACAAGTTCCAACGCAGACACTTAGCTCCTTAGCCAGTCAGGTCATCGTGTAATCCTCACATCACGCCAAAGAGGATCCACCACTGCCTTCAACACCGTCCCCTTATTCCTAAAGAGGAGAGGGGTGGCTTTAGCAAGTCACCTTCAGAGGTCGATACCTACTTTGATTATTTTGATGTTATCATCATCCGAGACCACAGGAGCCTTTAAGGGAAGGGGGGATTGGGCTGCGGGAGGGTTGACGGGTTTCATCCCCTTTGGGATTATCATGGTTGATTTTGAAAATGCAAACACACTCTTGTTTGCTGGGTGATATTTAATCAATGGGATGCTCTTATAGGTGGAAATTGATACGTAGGGTGTGATGTTAGGTATCAGGTTATGATATTCAAATTTTAGTGAAGTCCCTACTGATAATTTGGCTATCGTCATCATCTTAAAAAAAATTTGTATATTCTTTTAAAATTTCTTCAAATGCTTGGTAACTTTGTGGCATCATTATTAATTATATAAATTGAAAATACACTTTGTATATAGTAAAGTGGTATATACAAAGTGTATTTTCAATTTATATAATATTCTTTTAAAATCACATATAAGAACTAAATACTTTAACTACTTACTCAGCAACATGAATTTTCAATTCGTTTGTTTAATTAACGTAAGGTCTAAATTACATAATAATAATAATAATTGGATGATTTGTATAGCACCGTTTTTTTTTTAAATCTACTCAGGGGTGCTGTACAAATATTACTCGTTAGGACTTATCTTATTATGAGCAAACAGACACAAAAACATACTTACCTTGTAGGTCACTCCAGATTAACACGTTAAATTATAAAGTTTTACCTTGAAAATATATGATTTTGTACGCACAGGACACAGTATTGGAAAGCACTACACATTGCACGATATCGCAGTTACTGTTTAAATCTTATTTTTCATTGATATTAAATTTATTATTTTAAATATTTATGTTTTGTTTCCGCTTTTTAGGACTAGAATTTAGAATTTTCTAAATAACGGAAAAAAAATATATCTTCGAGATTTAGCTGAAATATTTGATGATAATTATTTAAATTTACAAATATTTGTAGTTATTTACAATGTCGCAGACTACGAAAAGTTTAAAATTTTACTATTAATTAATATTACCTAATGTAATTACATTAGGTAGGTACTGACCGGCTAGCTTCGCTATGTAAATTGAGTATGCAACTATGCCATTCATGGATAAAATAAACTTACATAACTCTATAGAGACTTTATAGAGTACCATATATGAAAAAACCGCTTCAGTGTGGATGTCGTCACGAAAATGACTTGAAATATTTTTTTGTGTTTTACTAAATGTAAAATTTTTGTGGTCATCTTAGCAATTTAGTTGTCTCCTTATTAACCAATTTACTAATTAAATCGGATTTTAGCAGGGATTTGTCTCAAAATGGTATTATTCGACTTCTTACCTTTGTCAAGCAACCATGTTTTAATCAGTAACTTTTGCCTTGAATTAATTAATATAAAACCTCAAAATATGACAATTTACAATATATCAAAATGCTTGGACTTCTTGATTTGCACCAAAACCAAATAAAAAAGTAAAAATTTCTCAAAGCTGTCAAAATTTTATCGTTTCTTCGACATAACCTGCCAAAATCTCTGACTTTATTGAGGTTCATTATATACACAATGTAGCCACAATCCACGAGCGTACAATACCCGTACGAACCTTGAGCTTGTAGGTATGTACCTAGTATGAACCGTTAAATTCCCAAGTAGCAGTGTTAGTGGTAAGAACCATCACTTCGCTTTTCCGGATATTGATACGGCTGACTTGCTATTTTGAACCCCTCAACTGCCCAAAACCCAACACTTAACCGATTTAACAAATACTATCAATATATCTACTAATACAAGATTGGATAACACGAATCTTGCATGTTATTCCGGATATAGGGTACTAACATGGTAAGTAGAGATCAATATTTTTATGTTTAATCATTGAATATAATATTAACAACTCCCAAATCAAAACACGAAACCGAAAAGACACAGAAAATAAAAAGGACCTCGTGGTCTATCCGGGACCAGCGCTCTGTGCCAACTGAGCTACGGCTACCCCAATCAATCCCGTCATTTTTATCGTTATCATACTTCGACTTCTTAGAACTGTCAATATTATCCTCTCCCATATATTTTTTGACTCCTACCTTTTTGGAACATCACGATTCTGCCCGAATTTTTTTTTAATCGTTAATAGACAGTGTCTCGGATATACCTATCCGATTTCTATTTATATGGGACTTCTGTTGACTTTTTCTATAAGTCTGTAGAAAGTCTGTACAAAACTGTTCATGACTGTTCACGACTTCACCATAAATACTTGCAGAAATTATGTCAATCATTTCCGATGCATTTTCTTCACAGTGTTGTATTGTCTTCTTGTACATTTGAAGTACTATTTTGATATTTAATATGCATGGGTACATTTATCGTGGAAATATATAAAGAAACCTATGAAATAATCAAACATGTATTTCGTATAAAATGTGTCACGCAAATATAACATTACACCCGGGCATCATACGATACAAGACTGTCGCCTAGAGAAACTTGTGTCTATAATGTTTGTTGACGAACTCCAGCACAAAGCGTATTGTCTCCTACGTCTTCTGCTACCCGGGCGGAGTTTGAGTTTCAGCATCGTTACGTTCCGGGGTAGGGGCTGTTTCTTAGAGCGTCGTCTTCTTCTACTACCCCAACCCTCCCCTTTCCCCCCTCCATAATCTGCTGGAGGAAGCACCGCTTGTGTATAATAGACTAGCACCGCTTCAACTTTAGATTCCTACTGCTGCTTTACGAACAGTATTTCAATCGCCAACTTTGAAGTCTCTGGTATTAAATCGTAAACTTTATACAGTCTCTTTTGTGAAATGCATAAATCAATAAATTTGTACAAAAATCGATATTCGGTTACCAAGAACTCATCGATTAGAATTTTTTTCTCGTTTTTATCTGTTAAACTGTTGGATTCAACTTAATTAACCCTTCCCTTACGGTGCCAGAATCCCTCGAGCTCCGGCGTGTACTCAGCACACAGGGTACGTACACATTTAGAATTTTGTATTTTGTATTTAAGTTAAATGAAAATTAATAATTTACATGTATTACTTATGTAAATCATTTTATTACAAGTACTCGTATATAGATACATAATATAAACATAAGCAAAATATTGTGTATACGTGCTGAAAACGGGGAAAAAACATCAGCCACCCATAAAACGCATCATACGTTCATTACAACCGGCAGACCGCCGGCTGGTACTGATGACCGCGCTGGTGGCACGGTGAGCGAAACCCCGTACCTTTTTCACTTACTACTTATATACCACTCGTCAAGTTATCATTCACTTTTTTCCCTGATTTATCGACAAACATTTTTTTTTTAAACTAATTATTTTTTATTATTTTATCCAATACATAAATTCTTTGCTGAGGAACATCTAATTGAATATGAACTCTGTGTTTAGTATATCTACACAGATATTTAAATAATTAGATGCATGTCAAATGACCAGGAAGGGTTATGAAGACTTATGGCGAATCTATCGGTGAAATCACTATTTCGATTATTCTTTACATGATGAAAACCAAAAAATATGCTTTGGATAAATTGAAACCTTTCCTACAGTGTCGCTTGAATAGAATTCAAATTAAATTGTTAACTACGTTATAAGAACATAAGCTTAAATTATACAAAAAAAATCATTAGAAAATTATGAGCACTTAAGAAACTAAAAAAAAAAACTGCTTTAAAGCTAAGATTATTTTTGACAGTTTCCCTTTGATTAACTTTTTTCTTACTATTTTATGAATCCATTAGAATTAAATTAAATAATAAAGCATTGTTTTAACCATTTTTTTACGCCGACCGGTTTCGGACAACCGTTCCATCATCAGAGCAAAATATATATTAACTTAACAACATTACAAAATTATAGCAGAACATATATATTAGGTGTCACAGTCGAGGTGGAGGAGTGACTGGGGGATAATGGGGAAAAGATTGAGATTGAAGGAGGGATGAAAGGAAACAGATTTAAAATGGAGCTGTAAGACGGATTTTTTTATTTGTTAATAGACTCATTAAGGGATTTCATAATTTCCAAGGCTTCTAAAGTATCTAGGTATTTATATTTACAATTAATGTAAAGAATATTGATCACAGTATTTTATCAGCAAACAAAAAGGTGGTTGAACAAAGTTTTATTTAACTTTCTTCTTTCTTACAAACTAAATAAAAACAGCTTTTCGCGCTTACATCAAACATTTCTACACTTCGCTTACCAAGCAATTTTTATACCTATTTCCTATATTCGTGGTGACATAAGATACACAGTTCGAAGTAATATTTTTGGCTAGTACATTCCTCGTAATTGAAAAATATTTTGACGATTTCAATGAGTAACCGTTACAAAGGCAGGATTGTACTGAAACCTGTTGGGATTTTGATATTAATTAAGTTATGTACATAAAATAACAGTGTTTTATTAGCTAGTTTAAAATATATATATATATTTTAAATTTTGCTACGTTCACTTGGTTGTAATATAGTTCAATTACCTTCAAACAGAATAGGCACCAGGTTGTTATCGCTTAAAATGTGATAGGGGTTTTTTTAATGTGATCACGAGTCTGCAGTGAAATTTTGGGAGATTTAAACCCACCCCAAACTAAAATTAGCCCCTCAACCCCCACCCCCTCAATCCCCCACCGCACCGAGGCATAAACATCAAGTATCAAGCAAGATCCGCTGTACCCATGACGAAGTTTGAAACGCTATTTAATTATGTATTAGTTTAAATAGTTTGCCAGTTAGCTCCTCACGACGAGGCCCAACTTGCCGGCAAATTCCGGATCAAAATGCCAACAGCCGCTATCTTCTCTTTGTTATCTATCCTCCGGTACTTATGTTTTCCTGGCCTTTCATATACCACCTAAGGGCACTAAATGTGGACGTGCTGGGTTGAAGAGGGGTACTGGTACAGCATTGACTATATCCGGTCCTATAAACACTACACACCCGAACTCATCGAGTCTGCGCAGAAATATACTGACATCTTTAATAGGTTGAGGGATCGATTATATTTATATCTTCAGTTTTAACTTAACACTAAAAAATTACCACCAAATACTGTAGAAAAATATATAATACGCACCGCTTCTGACATATTCCATACATTGACATGACAGCATAGTACACTATCGCCCATGGCTGCGCGCCTTGGCGAAATTTGTTTTGTTCATGCATTTTAATAGATTTTCTGCAAAATATATTCTTAATAAATTATAGAAATTTAAAATCCATACAATAATAATAAGGTAACCTACATTTGATTTTATAATTCATTATATATGATTACTAAACGTAGCTAAAGTCATTTCAAGGAACGTTTATATTTTTTACTCAAAAATATGCATGAAAAAAATACATGAATTTAACCAAATTTCGTGTCCACGAAGGGATTTAAATCCATGACCTCTGTGTCCAGATCCAGATAATTTACTTACTGTTCTACCATTGGCTTTGTCAATAATCGATGTGCAGGCAATGTAGGTATTTCGCCCTTGAGGTGATTTTTCACAAAATCGGCGCTGTACAAATAATTAATTTATTATTATTATGAATTTTCAGTGCTGGAATTCTTAAAAATGAATATATATATATTTAAATCCTTACCCTCAACATTCGATATATCGCTATTATTATTGATAGTCTATCAATACTTCATGCCTCGCTACCAGTCAATAAACACATCTCTCCAAACACGCATAATAAACATGATGCGAAGGAATCAACATGGAAAAGCTTCGAAATTTTTATTAGATGAAAACACCATCACCCTCCATGGAGAAGTTTTTCGTATTTGGGGGAACCCCTCCTGTGAGGATTGATTAATAATATTTCGCGCCTGATTTCTCGCGACGATTTTTCCCGCCAATATCCGCCATGTTGTTTTATAGCGGGGAACAAATGGCGTGTGGCCGAGACGTCAGATGGACGGATTTATTGATATGTGCGCGCGTGATGCGAGTGATCAATAAAAACTTAGCCGTGCTTCGGTAAACACGGAAATGTTCCTTTCGCGCCACATTTCTCCGAAAGATAGAAATATTGTCTTTTCGCTGTTCCACCGTGCGATGCTCCTATGAAATATCTGGTTGTTTTTAACTCCATTTAACAAATGCTTCGCGGGTTCAATTCCTCCGCTGGCTAATTCCTCCATCAGGAACACCTTCCGCTTATAATCGTGGTAGTAGGATTTTTTTAAAATTTTGTCAGGTTACTCGAAAACCGGGAATGTATATATTACTATAAAAAAAAATTGTAACACATATTTTTTTTTTAATCATCGAGGATAATATTAACAAATCTTAAATGAAATTTTAAGTATTAATTACATTATATAATAATTTAAAAATTAAAGTTCTTATTTTTATTACGATTTATTTAAATTAAAAACATTGCGGGAGTAAGTAAAATTTTCTTAATACATTATACATAATAATTTTAAACAATAAAAAATATAGGTAGAAACACAAAAAAAAAAAATTCTAAAAATACTCATCACAGTCTAATATAAAAACAATACAGTAATAAATTAAAATAAATTTTATTTTATTAACGGGATGGTATGTATGATATTTTATGTATCCTTTATGTGAATGCTCCACAATTTTTATCTCATGTTGTTAAATTCTCCAGTACAAGCTCTTGCATTTCATTGATAGATGTTATTTGCAGAAATTGCCAAATTACTAAATAACTATTATTTTTTCATAAACATTTTACCATTACTCTTTTGAAATATACTCTCCATCAATAGTCTAAATCTTATTTTAGTAGTTTTCACTATTTTCCTAACCCAAGTTAGAATTTAAACAGCGCACCAAGCTTAAATTTTGCCACAATGTCTGGTTTCCTAAAAAAGTGCGCAAAACATCTTCCAATGTAGCCGAGTCGGAAAAGAGAGCGACTAAAGACAAATGTGACTCAGACAGACAATTCACAAAACGTGGGGTTTTTTTTGTGAATTATTCAAAGGTCACGTTTAAGAATATCACAGTCACGTCAACGACTGCCTGCGAAACGGGAACGAACTTAAAATACAATAAACTATGTAACGTCTTCACTACAGATAACAAAAAAATCATACATTTTAACCAAAGCATTTTTGTATTTCTATGCTACGTCAAAATCGGTATGTTGGTACATTAAGTGTAAAAGAAAACATAGTTTTTCGTCCTACTTTTTCTGTTATCGTCTCTTATCGAAGATTGAATATCATCAAGGCAATCTTCAGCTAGCAGACTGCCGCTCCGAGCAACTAGAATAGCGGAATTATGCTCGCAGTTTTCACATTTTTAGTTTCATTTTTGTCTATTCCACACAAAAGGGCCGAATTGGGGTATGTTGGGAGGCTAAAGGGAGTAAGGAAGGGGAAGAATATGGGGAAGATAAAAGGAGGAAGTGCCTGGCTATTCAAATCTGGTGACCAAACACGGCTAAAGCAATTATACGCAACAATTCGATACTGAGCGATACTCTGCTACATTTTCTATGTATCTTCCTTTGATTAATCTTGTATTTGTCATCCCCCGTGAAGTAACTATGTTATTTGGCTATTATGGCTATTTGACCAAATAACTACATTAGTAATCCTATCTGTTCAGGGTATTTTCTGAAAGTACCTATACAATCATTTTTCAAAATATTCCTACTAAAACCTATCCCCCGTTTCATTCCTGGACTGAAAAATGTCCAGGAGCCCTATACTGGATTTTTTAAAAACTAAAATACTGCGGTTCCGGTTCTCTCGGATGACAGATGTCATTCAGCGAACGATATTCTTTAAAAATATAGATATTTTGTTTTAACTAAATAAAAACTCAATATTATCATACGTATTGACTTCAAACATTATTAGTGAGCCACGTGTCGCACAAAAATGCTATTAAATTAACTGAATTAACTAAATTTCGATGTTGTAAAGTACCTGTGCCAAACCCCGAACCGTCAGATAAAAGTGATTTAAATTCTAAAAAATATATTAAACTATGGGTGTAAAGTAAGTAATAATAAACTACATGTATGATGCACCTATAATTTTTTTATAATATTGTGATACTTAAACCACAAACTCCTTTCAAAATGTATTGTCATTGACATCAGAATCACAGTCAAGCAAAAAGTCTTTAAGCCTAAGGAAAATTATAACTAATTTCCTTTCGGAGAGCACTATTAGTTTCTGAGCACCGTTTGGTTAAAGTAAAAAATATACAATTGAACCACTGTGCTTTTTTAATCATACATTCATTTTCCTATTAGCCATCTTGGTGTTGAAAATTAAAAGGGTTTAATTTATCGCAGCATCCTCAATTTGTATATACATTGTTTTGCCGACCTGTAGGTACTTCACAAAACTATACCATCTTCCTTCCCCCCTCCTTCCATCATCTTTCAGATACAACCACATTTGTTTGAAATGGCTATAATCGTGATTAGTGATCAAATTACTTCTCAACATTCTCCTACTTTATCTCCTTCTACTCCCCACTTTCCATACAACACAACATTTTCCTTTCAAATCGTGGATGCTATTTTATCCCACTTACTTCGTGCAGTTGAAACACTTCACAATTTCACAAAAAGCTAAGCCCTGTGTAATTTCTGACTATGTCATCTCCTCTTAAATAGAAGTTACAGTCTTATATGTAAGTAGTAACTATTCTCTCACTGATTTAACCCATACAAAATTATAAAAAACTAACATAATACATGAATGATTGTGTGTACACGTCAGTGTTCATGCGTGTTTTTTATTCGTGTACAGCCTACGTTCCATTCAATAAAACGGAGATTATGTAAATACGGGTGAAATATGCAAATGAGCAGTAGACAGATTCGTCCCGCACACCCTGTGCCCGAAGCAATCAATCACCCAGTCGGCGGAACTGTCCGCCACTGTCTCTTGTCTCGCTGAACTACAGGGTATTCGGGAACTTGCATAGCTTTCTAGAAAAAAAATTATTTTTTTTAACCTATTTGGATGGAAACCAGGAAGATTCTTTGCCAAGAATCGCCGTTTTTATATGCGTAGTGTTGTAAAAGTTCATAGAATGAGATTACAATTATTCAATGAGTAATCGCAAGACCTCGATTACCTAACATTCATCTCTCGATAATCTGACTTATGTTTATCAGATGAGTACGGTTATGATATATAAATAATTTTTCGAAACTTCGATTATCATTGGGTAGTCTCAAAAACTTCCATGGATTGGTTTTAAAAAATGCTAACCTTACATTAGGTATTCATCCAATTATTAGACGACTGCGATTATGATTATGTATTCAACCAATTTTCCGACGATTGTTATTGTGATTATGTATTATATCAATTATCCGACGATTGTAATTCAATCAGCAATTGGACAATTTTTAGGACAATTGGTTAAAAATAACCTCGTTCAAAACAGGAACTCCCGTCAAAAATAATCAAATATTGGCAATAAATTTACTTTGACAATACTGGTTTGTTTTTAATAAAACAGTAAAGCCTCACTGAAAGAGTACGTCATATATTCGAAATGCCATTTGATATCCTTTGATATGAGCAGGTTTCAAAGGATATATTTCACGTTGAATGTCGCGATGTATTTTACCGATATACCAGTGATATTTATCATTTGGTAGATGTTCTTGTTTTTACGAGATATTCCCGCGTTTCTCAATGTTTAACTTTACTGTTCTCCAGGTACCGTCAAGTCGCGTTGTTTTATGTTTGGAAACCATTTTCAAAATACATTGTCCCTGGTACTGTGCAAATCTCTGGCCATCGATGACAATTTTGGCCAATAAAAAAAAAAAACTTCATTTCAGTTTTCTGAGCAATTATTAATTGCTCACGCAGCAACAACTCTATAGAGATTCTTTTCATCCTTTTTTAAATTGTACATTTAAGATATATTTCCCTTTATATAATAAATACCACTTTATGGTATATATCGGATGGGTATCTGATATTTTGATATTTGCGAGAATATCGCGATATTTTCGAACCCCGGTTATGAAGGACAATTTACTAGGGACGATCATATATTATATGCTGTAATAAAAATATTGAAATGTTTACTTCTCGCATTGGGGTTTGACCTTCGATACAATTTTGCTATCACAAAAATTAATAACGAACCGTTCGTGACTTCATAAACGCCCATCAAATATATTTGTACCTCCCCTCGGGCAGAACTGGGAAACCATTTCCATCGCTCGTGTTCCTTCGGTGTATCCATTGCAATGTTGTCAAAATATTGATTTTAGAATCGTATTTTAAACAGGATTCTTCACCGTCCTCAGTCAGCTACGAGTATGCCGTATTCTATAGCTAGTAATAACTTGGAATGAATTAATTTCTTTGAAGCCTGTACAAATTTCGTTTTTTTAATGCATTATTTAATGTATTGTCAGTAAACAAGTATGCATCATTCTTAATCTAGTTTAAAAATCAGAATTTTCAATTTGCCTATACTTCAATCCTAATTAATACATATACTTTTAATGAAGTGAAAATTTCTGTCGATTGTCTAACTCGTGTACATGATCATATAACAATGCTTTATTACAATCTCGGGAGCATACTCGGTAAGTAGCAAGTTACATCTCAACTTATGACCATGTATATATAAAAATATTTGAATGCCTAATTTTTAAAGGGTATTTTGTAAAATATCACCTCCAGAGAACTTTAGAAAACTTGAAAATAAAACTTTTTACACTTTAAATTTGATGTGAATGTCTATTTGAGGACAACATATTCTAACCAAACAATTACCTATTATATCGATGCAAGATGTCAAATCTGTATTTTTCGAGATTTACAGGAGAGTGAAAATAAAGTCAGATTCGACTTTCTACGTCGGATGCATCGTGCAGTTTCGATCATTATCATTCCTAAAAGGGAGAATTTAGGGGAAAATTCATCTTTTTTGACATGAATAGTTTAAGACAATAAAACAAAAATATTTTTTTGCAGAATCAACAGGTTAATTTGAGATTGTCGATATGTTTTATTTAGGTTCTCACATAAATATATGTACCTACTCACAAACCTCGTATACAGTTCCAAACAGGTCAGGTAAGTACTAAATATTGACAGAAACTTATTGAACTATCAACAGGAAACCATCGCCTTAGGAGACCTGTGCAGCTGTTGGGAGTGGAAAATGCAAATAGATATAGGAAATGTGAAGAGGATTAAGAACCACCGATGCATCTACGGTGTCAATGTTCCGCCTTGACAGGAGACCTTGGCAAACACTTAATAACATCCATTGAATTCATTTAATTTTTTTTTCATGAATCTTGATAAAACATAATTTCAAAGGAATGTTCGATATCTGTCTCACTGGGAAAATTCCTATATCGAGACAGACGTACGAAGTACATAAGTCATATAATTAAATAAACAAAATATAAGAACAGACATATGGGAGATGTTTTAATATATCATAAATGTTGTAGGTGTACATATGTTATATTTTGGTAGTTTTATAATCCAGGTGAGAGTAAAAGTAAAATAAAAAATTAATTGCATTTGCCTAGAGACAAAGAGAGATTCAAAATTGAGTAGGCAAGTCTAAGAATAGTTGGATGACTTATTTTAATAATCCTATGTTTTATTCCGTGTTTAAATTCAGTCGGTGTTTCTATTTTTCTAGTGGTTTATTTAGTATTTCGGTAGTGCGTTGTATAATTTGCATGGTATGTATTTAAATTGTCTTTATCTAAAAGCAGTTCTAGCAAAAGGAGTTTGGAGAAATTCGTTATTTTTCGTTTGTATATTATGTAGAGTTTGTTTTGAATTGTATTGTTTTGTTGCAAATTAACCCGAATGTTTCTTGCAAATAGCTGCTTCACGTCCATAACATTGATGATATTAAAGATCGTGTCGGTACTGGTAGAAAGAGGGAGTTTCAAAATTAAATGGACGTGACTACTGTCAAATGAATAAGGTGAAACATGGAGATATTAAACCCATAGCCTGCTTACGGGAGCTACGAATACCGTCTCCGCCACAAAAACAATAATACTACTCGCAAAACATACCAATTGTTTTCGCTAATGGTTCCGAAACATCCGATAAATAACTGGAGCTTCTTCTGAGACCGGCTAAAACGCTTCTCACGACTCTGGCCCGCAATACTAGAGCTGATGTTATTATATTACCGCAATGTGACCTCCGGGGAATGAACATGTATGTATTAGAGGCACGGCTCTGGTGGCGGCGGCTGAAAGAAAAACTATCATAAATAATATCTTGGTTTTGCCCGTTGCCGCTGAAACAAGGCTAACGCCACCTGTATTCTTTCTAAAGAGTGACTGGAAACTGTTAACCGGGAGGTATATTTGAATGGTTGTCTACGTACATATTGTAGGCTTGAATTAATAAAGCTCTGTAGATTAGTTTATTTAAGTCTAACGTTTCTCCACGTTTGTCAATGTGGCAGGAATATGCATCAACAGATTTATTTTATTTGTGTGTACAACAGTAAAAAACACTTCATTAAAAAATCCTGAATTGCTCTTGATAAACCATCGACTTTCGAATTTATTTTAATATTTATGTAATATGACACAAGAGTCCCAACTGATCCCAACCGTACGGAGCCAGTGAGACTATGGCATCCCTATTTGAGGTGAGTATATGTTGTAAGGCTGAAGGTATTGAAGAGGGAAAGTAGATGGGGAAGAAGGTGGGTAGGGAAGTACCTAGTTATTCATATGTGATCACCAAACACAGCTAAAGGCATCTCAAGCAATGTTTCGATTCTGAACGATGGTCTTTCACCAGGGCCATACTGACAGTACCTATCTACCACTCTAGAACGTGCCTCAAATATACTAAACATTATTTTTTAAATGAATAAATTGTGAAATAACACAATGTAATCTAATAAAATTTACTCGCGCACGCCCGGATTTGATCCTGCGACCTCCGGATTCGTAACCATGGATCGTAACCGCTCAACCACAGAGATCGTCTAATATATAGATCCTTGAAGAAAATGGCGTAGTTTTTTATTAATAATTTTTTTGTTACATACATTTTCACAAACAAGGTACAATGATTATAAACATTTTTTATTATTTTTTTTAAATATTAACTTATATATACATCTGAATATGCACATAAACCTAAGTGTAATGTGTATAAAACAAAAAAATCCCACCTAGGGAAAGCCAGTGCGTGGGTATCAGTTAGTGGCAGTATATTAGTATATTTGTTTTAATAAATGGATGTTGAAAGTAAGTTAAATAAAAATTATAAGTTAAATAAGAAAAAGAAAATAAAAAAAGAAAAGAAAATGGTGACAATTATAGCAGGAAGATGGTATTAATCCAGTTTTTTCTAACATTTTTATATGTGTTTAAAGACGATATATTTGGACACTTACGTATAATTTGTGATGATTCTTAATATTATGCGAATCATCTGTTTCTTGCTAGCACACTATTTTTAACAACATTCTTTTATATAATTATATAAGTTAATTCTTACGATAATATGGAGTTATCCTTTTGTTTAAACTTCTCAAATATCGATATTTGAAATAAAAATGTGGTTAACAATTATTTTTATAAACAATAATTATTAGCCTGAAACACTCATCCAAATTGAAAAAACCTTCCGAGAAAAGATGCTCAGAGCATCTGACCGGCAATCAGAAGGGTGCAGGTTCGAGTCCTGTCGGCGACATTTTATCTTTTCTCGGAAGGTTTTTTCAATTTGGATGAGTGTTTCAGGCTAATAATTATTGTTTATAAAAATAATTGTTACCCTTTGCGCTATGCACAAAAATCTTGTCTTAAAAACTTTAGTTTATCAATTAATAAAAATGTGGTTCGCTGAAATATTTAAACCCAAGGAAAAGTATAAGGAATTTTTCCCTAAAAAAAACAATACGCCTTCTGTTCAAACTGTCAAATGTGCTGATTATATACGCCATGAAAAACAAAATGTTTTTTGCGCTATTGAATTATTAAACAATCTCACTCGTGATGTGAATACGGAGCTTGTGAACTGTACTTAACACTCTAATTCTTAAAATCAATCATTTTTAAAAATGTATTATTTCGGATTGATTTCTAAAATTCAAAAACATGTAATTATTATTCTCAGTAGGTACATTATATAATGAATTTTTTGCCACCATTCCTACAATATTTGATGGTGTAATGGTCAGCTAGTTCCCTTCCAATATATATTTTTCAAAAAAATTGTTTTTATTATTATTTATTTAATTTAAACAATTATTTTTAATATACCGTGATTTTTCACGGATCTGTGCTAGTATTAAGTATAATAAATTTTTCATCTTTTTAAACAAATCAAATTGAAATTTCCTCTAGACAGGTTCGGCTGGATCTGGGTATTGGATGAATGAACTATACGAAGTCTCCTCTGGCCTTATGAAAATGTGGGCATAAAGAACGGGGCCCGTACAAGCCTAATAGTGTTCACACCGTGTGTTATTATTATTATTATTCACTGGCCTTTCCCCAGGGTTGCCACCAACCGTCGACATCTTGATTTACCCCTTTCAACTATCTTAAAAATAATCACAATTTAACCATTAAATGCATGATTTTTCCAAATTCAAAAGTAAAAATATTTTCATACTAAAATTAGGTTGAAAATGACGGGAAAAATAATTTTATAATTTTATAAATTTATAAGTTTATTTGTGGATATTATTCATAAAAAACGGCTTGTTGTAGATATGCAAAATCATGCAGAAGGCGAACAAAATATACGGAAATTAAAAACATATAAAAAAAAACAGTGGAAATTTTTAAAACAATTATTCCTCTTATTAAAGAATAGGACGAGACCACATTTTTCACACATTGTTTGTGAAATTCCACCGCATTCCGTATTTTGCATCTGTTCCTCTGGTCCATATGGGCCAGTGTCCTAAATTATCAGTCCTCACCTCCTTTGGTGGTATATATTGCGATGGTCCACGTTTTATTATAGATTCTTCGATGGTGCTGCTGTTGGCTCGGCGTATTGTTTTACTTACGCAACACTATGCATTGGAGTTCATTTATTGCATGTATACTGAGTTATAAGCGCTTAAATAAATTGTTGCAGAGGGTTATACACACTTGGTATTATTTTTCTAATTTTCCGATATTTTATTTAATTTATTTAAGCTAAATCGATAGTATTGTGGCCACACGACATCTGAAATAGAGTTTAAAAAATGTACCGTCAAACTAATTTGAAAAAAATAATAAAGTAAAAGCTTTTAGCACGTAACGCTTTTACATGTTGAAATGAATCATTTGTTGGCATTTGTGGTTTGGACACATGGAATAATATTTTTTTTGTAGGTTTAAAGCTCTTTCGAGGAAATTTAATAAAGTATAATTAATGAATTATTGTAACACTAACATATACAGTAGTTTCATGGTCTAGAAAGACTTGAACTTTAAATTTATAATATATAAGAAAATAATACAAACTTGTACCATAAATTTCCCACATTTCAAATTCCTTGCTAAACGATCCGCCCGTCCGTATGGGTGGTAATTCTGTCCAAGAGTTAGTCCGTATTGAATCCCCTATGTGCGTTATGAATTCAGCGAATATGGAACTTTCTATCCTAAGAAATAGTAAATTTAAAATATACTTGTGGCGCTTCAGCGGCAAGCCGTGGCGAGCGTACGAACCTTCAGAATCCACTAGCAAAATTATACGGAATAGTATTTTGCAAGAATCAATAGGTTTTTTCTGTGATTATCGTGTTTTAAGTTGTTATCAAAATAAGTTCTATATTGAAGATGTTACTTTTTTATACAAAAAACGAACAGTTTCATTTGTGATTTATGATTTTTCATATTAATTTTTTTTAACCCATGATATTATATTATTCGTTAGCCAAGGACGTTTTAATGAATCGCCCAATTGTTTATTATTGCTTGTTGCTAGGTTGCTAATCTAAGAAAATAAATATGGAATGCACCAACATGGAGATTTTTATTCTCATATTGAACTCTCAATGAGATAGGCCACGATCCGCCACTGGTCCCTTTCTTACTCTTATTCATTACGCTTACATTATTTCCGGATCTCTATAAATGTAAAACACGGTCATACATTATTTTACCACACATCGTATCTCTCTTCTACAACATTCAGTATATACCAGTTCCATGCCTCACTTCCATACACCAGGGTTGGTATCAGCACCCCATTGTGGGCTGCTTGCTAGCCTTCACTATTATATAATTGCTGGGTTTAAACGATTTTAATAAATTTTTCTTTTTGGACAACCCTGCCCATTTAGCCCCACGGACCCCGGTCCAGTCATCACATTGGATAAAAAATGACTTGACTATACGCGACTATTTATCATACCGCTTATTCAATAAGTATATTGTTCGGCTACCGGACAGACTTTCATTCAACGCAGGCAGACCGCTTCCATACAAACATTTCTTTAAGGCTGTAGTCCGTAGACACTTACAACGGTGGCCAACGACCGGCCAGTATTAATAATAACCCACAAAGAAGCCTTCGAAATGTAAGGCTTTTTAAAAATGTATTTTTATTCATCTTTGATTGACTCTTACTCATAAATTCACGAACGTTATCGGACTGGACACTGAATAGGACAGGCGCGTTGGATTTTATTTAGTTTTATATAAATGTTTCATTTGAGATGATAACAGGTGCATGTAATTTTAGTATAATACATAGGAAATTTATACAGCGTCATTTTAGTAAGGCACTTTATAGCGGAAAAATTACTGGTTATTGCAATAACTTAATAAATTAATAACTTAATTTGTAAAATTATGTATTATATAATACTAACTGATGTGTACCCGGCCTTGCTCGGGATTTTTTTTTTTGATGTATGAAATTGTGAGTTCTTGCTTTTCGTATGGGAGCCATAATTAATTTGGCTGTGAAAGCAATGCCTTATGATGACTATTACTATCTCTAAACAAAGAAACAATTTGAAAAATTTATTTCATTCCCAACATCTATTTTTTTCAAAATATATCTAAATAATAAAGTTCTTAAGTATATACCTACTTGTGTTTTCCATTTTGACAATATTCTACCCAAACAAAGCTTCTTCTTTTGAATATGTAATCTATGGCTAACCAGAGTGGTATATCTATCGGCTAACCTCAATACAATATGGCAAGTTCAATATTCTTCATACTAATTTTAAAACGTTATAGCAACAGTTTTAAATATTCGATTTCATTCAAACTACTTTCTAAACCTTTCCGGCACTAATAAGAACAAGCTGTGCTATTTTCAGCAAAACCGGTAGAGTAATTTTCGTGAAAATCGTGGATACTCAGACAAACAAACATTTTTTTATATACAGAAATTTATTGAATATACTGTATATTGGCTAGAGAGGGACATATGATAATATTTTAACTCCACTGGAAATAATTCAAAGATTGATAATTAAGGTAATTGAAATAAAAACCATCAACAATTTCTACCGAAACCCTTTTTACAATATTCAATGTACCTACAATAGATAAAATATAATTATTCAAATTTATAAAGAAAAACAGAAATAACTTGTAATTTACTAAATAAAATATACACCTAGTTTTAAAGCACTATTTTATTTTTTAAATTATCATCAACCGATTTCTCTTATCAAGCTTCATCGGGGTAAATCTAAGTGCTTATAATTTAATTTATCCGCAAGATATCAGAAAAACATTAAAATCCCAAAATTAAACACAAAGCATGATCAAAATACCCACATCTATCTAGAAATAACCACTTTAACAATCTTCTTTCAAATCTAAAACTATATAATGTTCAATTTTTATTTTATTTTTTATAACTTATTGAAGTTTGTAAACCTCATTGTAATATTTTAATCATTGAAGAAGATAATATTAACACATCCCAAATGAACCACGAAACCGAAAAACAACAGAAATTAAAAAGATTTCAGTCGCATCTGGGACTCGAACCCAGGACCTCTACCTATCCGGGGTAACCGCTTAACCAACTTAGCTAATGAGACCAGTTCATTTTACGCCATTGACACCGATATCATACTTCATGTTCAAGATTTGTTAATATTATCCTCCATTTTTATATGATATAAGGATAGCAGCCAATAATATGGGATTTATAAAAATGGAGGAAAATATTAACAAATCTTGAACATGAAGTATGATATCGGTGTAAATGGCGTAAATTGAACTGGTCTCATTAGCTAAGTTGGTTAAGCGGTTACCCCGGATAGGTAGAGGTCCTGGGTTCGAGTCCCAGATGCGACTGAAATCTTTTTAATTTCTGTTGTTTTTTTGGTTTCGTGGTTCATTTGGGATGTGTTAATATTATCTTCTTCAATGATTACTATATAATGTATTCACCAATTCCAGCTACCGTTAAATATTATCTGAAACTACTGTAACAGTCCTTTATTTGTTATTACAATCAGTGTTTTTTTCTTTTCTTTTTTCTGCTAACCTTGTGTTTTCTTTAATTTTCAAATTATTAAAATAACTGATAACTAACTTTACATAGCTGATTTTTTTGAGTATCCTATCAATGACCAATTTCTAAACTTTATGCATGAATTGGTAAAACTTAAAATTGATCTCCCTATCATTAATCCCTGCCTTCCAAGTCTCAAATCCCCCCAAATTAACAATTTATTAGCAAAACATATTTATAAAAATGGCATTGAAATTTAATTCATTTGGGGATTAAAAACACATAAATTTACACTGTAACTTAATTGCTTCAATTTTATTTGACTAAATATTATATCCTGTATAAAAAGTAACTACTTTTAAGAAAGATCTGTCCTATTAAAATTTAACTGATTATACATGGCCAAGATCGCCCTTAATGAGTGAAAGCCATAAAATAACAAAAAAAACTCTTGGGAATACAATGCGTGGAAATGTATTGTATACTTTTTTAAATAAAATAAAAAACAAATAAAATAAAATTATTATTATTATTAAAATAAACAAATGTTTAATTAGGATAGATTTGGTTAGCTTTTCGGGTTAGTTTTTTTTTTTGTTTTGGTAGTTAACAAAAAAAAAATAAAAATAAAAGAAAAATGTTTTTCCGAACTAATTTTAATAATTGGAAAAAATATATTAATAGTTTTCAAGAAATAGTGTGTCGCTCCCAGATAGAGAGGGGGTCCCGAGCTTGAATCTCAGTCACAACCTAACACATATTTATGTTTATAAACAATAATTATTAATCTAAAACACTCATCCACATTGAAAAAACCTTCCGAGCAAAGATAAATCTCGCCGGCAGGTCTCGAACCCGCACCCTTCTAATGTCCGGTCAGATGCTCTACCGTTGAGCTACGTCGGCTTATCGCAAACCCGCCAAGTTAATCAATATATACTAGTGTTCCATTCAATAATTACTGTTTTTATTATATTTTAACATAATCATAATAATACTGTTTTTAATAATTTTAACATTTTAATTTTAACATTATATATCGGACATTAGAAGGGTGCGGGTTCGAGTCCTGCCGGCGACATTTATCTTTGCTCGGAAGGTTTTTTCAATTTGGATGAGTGTTTTAGATTAATAATTATTGTTTATAAAAATAATAATTGTTACCCTTTGCGCTATGCACAAAAATCTTGTCTTAAGTTTTTAAGAACTTTAGTTTATCAATTAATACATATTTATGTTTTCAGTGTTTGTGTTTTCTTTTTTATTGATTAATTCAACAATTAATTAATTAATAACTTCTTTTGTGTGAAATGGAATTTTTTTCAGTGAAAGTCTAACTTTCAGAAATAAAAATTGATTGAACCACAGCAGCAACAGAAATTTCTAAATATAAACCAATTCTTTTGAGCCACTCTCTATTTTAGAGATTATTTCTCAATCCAAAATAATGAAATAACGGAACGTATTAAAATAATAACTGCGGTGTTTTGAACAATTTTGTTTCTGTCGTTCAATTGTGATAGAAGTGTACTGTGGGATATTTTTAACGAGAACACAAAAATTTGAAAAACGACTCCACGTATATATTTTTCACACTATTGTCCCCGAAATGGAAATCCATTTGAAATATAATAGAAATCTCAGCACTATTCTTTTGCTTGTTTGCTATTAGGCAAATTCTTTCTGAGAATTGAACTGTTCATCGAAAAGAAGACAGAACTTAAAAAAAAAAGCTACTCATGCGTATAAGATCAATGACTTTAGATTGAGCTTTAACTGACTCTTGAAAAAGAGTAGATATTTTCCACGAAAAGTAAAAACGAAAACCTTTTCTTGATGACCGCGTAAGAGTCATAAATCCCAATTGTCCGAAGCTAGTGAGACTATTATGCTTTCCAAATTCAGGAATGATGTGTGGAAATAAGAGTGAAGGGAGGGGGAGGGAAAAAAAGGTAGGTAAAACTTGTAAAAACCTAATTATTTATAAATAAATAAATATAATTTAAATGGTCGCCAATATTTTTCTTATTGAATAACTTAGAACAAATGATTGTTTTATTCTTACAGTTAAATGGATATTTTTATTTTATGTTTAAAAAATGCAACCTGGGGTAATCAAAACTGAATTTATAAAATAAACTTTACAAAAGAGTACCTTATTAAGGTGTTAATATTATTATGCCAGAGCTCACCACAATAACCGCACAAGAATCCCAACTGCTTTCTGCTAACTGGAGTCAGTGAGACTATGCACAATTGGAGTATGTTGTGAGGCTGAAGGTATGGGGAGGAAAAGGATATAGAGTAGAGGAAGGTTGTAAGTACCTGGCTATTCATATCTGGTCACTGAACACGGCTAAGACCATTTCAAGCAACGTGAGAATATCTACCACTCTGGAACGTGCCGCAAATATAGTATATATTATTCGACCTGACTTAAGTGTGACATAACACAATTTAATTCAATAATTCGAACAAGGATTCGAACCCGCGTCCTCCGGATTCGTAGTTTAGAACCTTATCCATCAACCACGGTATTATAGAAACAGATTTTCTGCTTTACATATTCTGTATATACAAAAATGTGACTTAAATTAAATACAATATTGTTTCATAGCACATTTTGTCGAAAAAAAAACAGCAAAATCTTTTGCAAAAGTGCATTTTAATTCACAAAATGAAGACGCTCGTTTTATAGAGCTAAAATTAGCTTAAGAGGGCATTATCTATAAAAGAGTATTTACAATCTGCATTCAGTTGTAGCAGGCCGCCCCCCGCGGCACAACTTAAGGGGGAATTATACGAGCCATGAAATTAAAAATATGTCTTAAGGGTAATTAGCTCCAACTTTTACGGCGTACCGAGGAAGGATAAAACGCTTTTTATAGTGGAAATGTTTACTTGATATCTCAATAAACTTTATATTACAAGTCGTGGGGTATATGCAAATAGGGGAGACTTTTTCTACCCTTATTAAATCGGCTTTCCGGTGAAAATATGGAAAGTTAAATTATGAAGATTTGCATCATACACATTACACATCATTACATAGCTTTTCTTGGACTCCGAATTGTTGAATTAAATTAAAGCGAGAAATTCTTCCTAATTATATATATTTATTCATTTTCCGGAAATTGATATCTAACTTTTTTTCTTCTTTTCGTAAATGTTTTGAGTGGTATACCAAAAACGACCAATTTTGGATTTTCTCTTTTTAGCTTTACCTAATAAGACAATATATTAAAATAAAAACAATATTAATTCAAAATAACCAAATTATTCCAAACAAAAAGCCCTCATAGTAAGTATAACCAGTAGGACCAGTCAGTGGATGAATTGGTATCACGTCTATCACCCAGGCGTCGTAAATTCAAACCCAGTAAAAGAAATTCAATGTAAAAATAACAAAATTGGAAAGTTATCTTCTAAATTTGTACATTTATACATTTTTTAAGGCTCACCTTTCCTTAAACCTAATTTATTATTGATTCAAAATATACTTGTCATAATGATGCTCACTCCTCGTCTAAACACAAGCGTCCGCTTCTAAATAAGAGAAATACCAAAAAAAGATAATAAACTGTGAAAGCAAATTTTATATTTATTATTAACAAACAATGTAAACTGATTATTTGATTAATAAAAAATAAAATACAACATTTTAAAAATCCCTCGGCTGGCTAAGTCATCCATCGTGACACAAGCAACATCTTCCGCTTACTGTGATGGTAGTAGGAGATTTTCAAATATTGTCAGGTTATTCGTAACCCGGGAATGTTTGTCCTCCTTTTTGAAAGAAATAAATAAGAAAAATATTATATTACGGATTACTCACTCAGGTTACATTGAAAATTTCTACAAGCATTTCGATAAGATACCTTATTATTAAATAATAGTTTATTATTTGACAAATATGTTTACTGTAACAAAAAAATTACGTAATTAGTAAGCAGGGCTTTGTGTTTGAAACAAAACTTCCCTCATCGGGATAAACAATATACTAAAAATAACGAATGATAAAATTATGAATAATAATGAGAAAAAAATCACACACATAAATAAAAATTAACAAAAAGTGATGGAAGTTGATTAAAAATGTTAAAATAATTAATATAAAGCATTATATAAAAAAATGTTGTTAGAAATTTAAAAAATAACTTATTTTTGTTACTAATATAAATAAAATAAATTCATGAAAAATAAAATAATAACAGTTATTACTATCAAAATTTTATTAATAACATTATAAATATTTTTATTATTGTGCCAATAAATTTAAATGCTAATTATATATTTACTATGTATAAGATATTCTTATATTAAAATAGTGGTTTAAAGAAAGTAATTCTTAATATTGTATCATTGAAGAAAATAATATTAACACCCAAATGAAAGATGAAACCGAAAAAAACAACAGAAAATAAAAAGATTTCAGTCACGTTATGAGATTAAAAATTGAAAATAATATTGACAAATCTTGAATTTGAGATACGATATCGATAAAGATGATATAAATTGAACTGGTCTCATTAGCTAAGTTCGTTAAGCGGTTTCCCCGCATAGGCAGAGGTCTTGGGTTCGAGTCCCAGATGCGACTGAAATCTTTTTATTTTCTGTTGATTTTTTTTCCGTTTTCATGTTTCATTTAGGTTTGGTTAATATTATTTTCTTCAATGATTAAATATTACAATGAGGTTTTTAAAAATCCCAATAAAAATAATATTTCAAAACTGAATATTTCTTAATAATTTATATATTTTGGACCATAAAAAAACATTTTTAAATGTTAACACATTAATATCCCCATCGGGATTAATTCGTTCATCCTCCTTTTCTAAAATCTGAAAGGTTTCCCTTAGTGATATTATAGATCCAGGACTATAAAACAAAAGTTTGACAACGGAGCCTATTTAGCGCAGTGCTTTAAAAATGTACGCACAATTAAATTTGGTTTACAGTTGGGGAAATAAAAATCCCCTTCGGTGATAAGAAATTCGCGGGTGTACAAATGCTTAGGTGGTATTTGCTAGGGGATGGGGGATGGGGATGCAGATTGCATTATTTTTCCCGCGGTTTTAATGAAAGTATGCCGCTCAATAAAGCCTACACTGGATTAATATAAAGCAAAGGTTAAATTTCTTAACTTTTGGGGCAATGGCGAAAACTCACAGATGAAGGTGTATTTTATTGTTTTAAGGTGTTTTATATGATGCCTTTAGTCTTTATATTGTAATAATGATTACGATATCAATCCAGCTTAAAGCCATGAAGTTGAAGTTTTAGGTATGCAGATCTTGATTTGAAAGTCGAAACATTTATTTATCTTAACAAAAAGCAGAAATCTGTTTGCTTGATGTAACAGAATCTCACTAACTCTGGCGTTATTGAAATTGCACATCTTTTTCTAATTACATTTTACAGATAAACGCAATGACGTCATTTACATCATGAGTTAAATAATTAATAGCTTTGAAGTAATCTTTCTGCTTCCAAAGCTTTTACTTTAAATAGGTACGTTTTTCTCTTGAAAAGATCAATTCTTTAATGATTTTTCAATGACGGATCAGTGCAACAGCTTATAATTTAAATCAATTGTCTCTATTTTTCACGAGTGACAGTTGTTTCGCCTTTTAGGGGAATGTAAAACTGTAGTAATTCAACTGAAAAACGATTTGTTGTCCACTGACCGAACATCTTTTAAAAAAAAAAGTTCCAAATCGGTCAATGCAAGAATCAGTTCCAGATGCGCAAAATATCATTTTTATAAATTTTAAATTACATATTTATTACTTCTAAAATTTTAAATTCAACGATCAGCATTCATGGAAATAAGTTTCCCAAGCTAACGGTCCGTTCTTTCGTCGATTTATTTTGTATCTCCCCGATGACGAATAACGTTAATGATTAACGCTGTGAAGGGCCACATCTAGATTTCCCGTCCAACTAATCCGCCCTTAATTGATCTGTCACGTGGTGGATCTGCCGCCCACAGCTGCAGGGAAGCTAATCCTGGGAGATATGCAGCAGAAGCTGTCGTCTTAAACAAAATACGAAACGCATTTCTTTATTTTTATTCAACGCTTTGAATGGAGCGAATCAAAGAAAAACTAAAACTTTTGTTTACGAAAAATCATATTGTTTCAGGTATTTGAACGACATAAAGCATGATTAAATATTGTACAATAATGTCATTGAAGTGTTTCCTTTATATAATCTATTTTTATTGTCTACCGTATTAACATCAATATATATCGGATTGTAAAATTTTTGTGTACAGTGCCAGGGAACATTTCTCCCTCTTCCTGTCTGTGGTTAGATGTGCATAAATGTGGAGATAATCTTCTCTACCCAGTGAGCGGGCTTCCTATTGCTACTGTAGGGCTTTTATTTATTTATATTCCAAAGAATTGTAAATTGTGTTTTATGTGCTAGCAGCACTTTCTGATGGCAATCTTATGTTTAAGCCCGCTCACTAAGGTAATGGAGGGTATAAGATGGAATTTGGGCGAATTAACATCAATAACAAAGAATGCTAATAATTATAACCAAAAAATTTAATGCAACGGAGACGTCCGCGTCAAGTACGAAAACCGTTTTGGTTTAACCGGTATATATAATGATTAATTGGTTCGAGAAACTAGCGTCACTCACCCTCTCGCTGGTGAATTGTTAATATTTGTTCATTGACGATGTTTTCCTCGTGAAAACAGGTTAATTTCACAGATCTTGTGCTTAACAGCTTGGCTGTAGAAGTATTTGCAGGCGTTTATGATTGCACTCTACAACAAGTTAATTTCATGTTAAAACAAGAACTTTACAATAATGCCATCTCTAATGCACAAACGCAATGTGGGTATGTTGAGTCTGTTCTACATATATTTCAATGGAGCCTGCTCAAAGGAGCTAGCAGCGTTGATCCCCTCCGTGCCGGTGCACGTGCGTGAAACTCAACGGACACGAGCCGAACATCCGTTCATGCTTGATGTCTTGGAACGAGCTACCGACGTCTGTCTTTCCTCCGACATTTGATCCGGGCCTCTTCGAAGCCCGCATTAACAAACAACTCCTTACAGCCTCCTTCTTAACCCGCCTCACAACGTAGCCCAACCGGGTAGCGATATATTTACCCTGTACGTGCTTGTACATACAGGGGAGTTCTCATGAGGTGTTACACAAAAATAAAATAAAACAATAATAACTTGTTTAAAATGGAATAACAAGCACATCCGTAATCTTAAATTACAATAATTATTTCTCGGTAAAACAAGTAAATTTCGAACAAAATCACACCCTCCTTACGCAGGTGGCGAAAAAGTTGAAATTATCGCTTAACACCGGCCGCATGTTTCGATTTACGTAAAAATTCGTGTTTTATTTTATTTTGTAAAGCTCAGGCATAAATGTTAAAAACTTAATTTTCCACAAAGAACAATATGACAATATCCAAAAAAGGGTTTGTAAGTAGGAGATTTTGCAATGTAAACATTTGTTTAGGTCTGATACTATTATAATTTTTTCTAAGCTTACAAAGAGACTCCCTAAAAAAATAACCAGTTAAATGAAAGACAACGGTGTGTTCTACTTGCAGTATTTAATTCAATCATCTATGATGTTCTTGACCATCAAAAATTTCAAACCAAAAATACATTATTATGCATTACTTCGCATTGCATCGCCTTAAGGACGCGGTACCATGATTACCATGTTTTAATTTTAGACAAAAAAAAATTATGATAATGATATTCCATGATTAAGAAATTGCAACGAGGTTTTTAAACTTCAATAAATATTTAAAAAATTTAAATTGATTGTATTCTTTAGACTTTTACAAAAAACTCAATAGATGTCTCATATAAATAAAAAGTCGGATATTTATCCGAGACACTGCCTACAACTAGAGTTTGCAATTGTGTTCGTGAAGAACTTTGTAATCATCATAAAGATAGCTGCCAATAATATGGGATTTAAAAATGAGGATAATATTAACAAGTCTTGAATTTGAGATATGATATCGATGAGGATGACAGAAATTGGACTGGTCTCATTAGCTAAGTTGGTTAAGCGGTTACCCCGGATAGGTAGAGGTCCTGGGTTCGAGTCCCAGATGCGACTGATATCTTTTTATTTTCTGTTGTTTTTTTCGGTTTCATGTTTCATTTAGGTTGTGTTAATATTATCTTCTGCAATGATTAAGATATTACAATGAGGTTTTTAAACTTCAATAAATAATTAATAATTATAAATTGTAAAAATGTATTCTTCTAAACCAGTGATTCCCAAAGTGGTCTATATCGACCCCCAGGGGTCTATGACAACCTGCAAGGGGTCTACGTCGGCGAAAAAAAATTTTGGGGGTCCATGAAATGAAAATGGGGGTCCACGATAGTGGATCTCAACATACACTGATCGTACCTATTTACTTACATTATACTATCTTATACTATAAAGAGATGTACATTATTTATAAAAGTACCTATGAAGTAAAAAAATTATTATATTTGTTTATAAAATTGTGTAAGTTGTAGGATGTAGGCATTTGCTTTGTGATCGCAATACATTTTTAACTTGTCATAATTATATACCAGTATTATCTTGTTATAAGCATACGCGCAGTAAAAATCTTGTCAATTTTTGTTTCAGAGTTTCGCAAACTTGAACTGACTTGTTCAATTTGTCACTCTATAAATACGAATGCGAGACAAATACGTTTATTCGTTTCCTGAATCTTGAAAAAGAAAGTGCTAAGAAAATATTTAAAAATATATAAACTGGTAGTTTATCACACAAATTATAGTGAATCAGAGTTATTTTGTTTGAGAGTGCCGGAGAAAGGTTATTATTTTTATTATTTTTTATTAAATTTTAGTTTTGTACTCGTACTTAGCAAAGATAAATAAATTACGCCAATCATGACTTCAGTTATTTGTAGTTTAATATTCAAATCATGCAAAATTACACGAGTACTCCCTCAATAGTTTCTTTTTCAAAGTTTTAGCAATCTATATTATAATTACAGTATTATATAATTATAATACATAATTATAATTATATGGAATGTTTTCGTAAAAATCTAAAAAAGACAACTGTACGTACATATTACGTATGTATTTAATTGTTAACATACATGTTTTAATTTCCTTTCCATCGTCGTACCTAGTGGAAAGGGGGTTCAGTGCTGTTACCAATCTCCTAAAAAAAGAAACAGACTGGACATCATTGGCCGAGGAGATTTAAGATTAAACCTGACAAAATTGACGCCAAATGTTGATAATTTATTATTAAAGTAGTATCAGGTTCATCCTTCCCACTAAAAACATTTACTTATTGCTTAGTTTATTTTATGTTACGTTTATTTTATATAACAGATACAAAATTTTATTTTGAATAGTTTTAATTTAAATTCAATTAATAAATGTATTAAACTTAACATTTGTTTTTACTTAGAGTTTTTAACACTAAACTTCACTACAGTTAGAAATTTATGAAAAATCAATATCAGGTAAGTAGGGGGTCTACCAAAAACCGAAAAACATGGCAAGGGGTCTACGACACAAAAAAGTTTGGGTACCTCTGTTCTAAACGCCGAGTTATGAAAATGTTTTGGAATATTTAAAACAATTGCTTAAAAAAATATTTACAGAACTTCTAAAAATGGTTTTAATTCGATTATATCCACAGGAGAAATATAAAAGTATTCATTGTTCCAACATAAACGATCTTTAAACGATATTAAATCTAACAGAGTTGCGCGATTTTGTTGGCTGTTGTGAACCATTTGTATAAAATAATAGATTCAAGTTATGATTAGAGAACACAGGTTTGTACTTTACGATATTTCATTAAAATTTCTGTTGAAAATCTTCTCCTTCGTTGCCAAATTACCATATTTGTAAACCCCGTGCAGAAACACATTTAAATTGAATAAAAAATAAACGACTTACAATAAAAAAACGTAATAAATTCAACACCACACCTTCCTCGTAATAACTTTAAATTTCACCCAGCGTGATATCGAATATCGACGCGACATAACAGAAAGAATGTAGGTACCAGAAGACCATAAAATAGGAAGCGTTCGATCCAAAGAGCAATGGAAGGTATTTAAAGAATGGTACCACATTTTTCTTCCGCACTCATTTATTATAAACGTGGGAGGAAGCGACTGGGGTGCTTTCTACCCCTACAGAATAACAGGGGGGCAGGAGCCGGCGAGGATCGTTTACGGTTGTTAGGATTTTTAAGGGTAGGTAACGCAGTCTTAACTTTTCCCCTTTGTCGTTTCATTTTCGCGAATCGAGAATTTACGGCGGCATTCCTATAAATATTTACAGAATGCGGACTGCGCGATGAGGTGTATAAATGTCGCGAAAAATGCTAATGTCGGCATTTTTCATTCGTTTTATATTGAAAAGTCGTTGGCATTTTTTCGATATTATTTCACCGTTTCGATAATGAAAGAAACCCTTGGAAAATAACCAGGCATTATCGAATATATCGTTTTCTGATATGGCCCAAATAATGTGCCGAACTATGACACAACGAAAATTATTGTATTGAAGTTCATTTTTCAATACAATGCATTAAAATGATAAAGCGGAAATTTAGACTTTATTAATTACATAAATAATTTTTGAAAAAATATAATTGCTTTAAAAATATATAGATCAGAAAACGCCGATTCTGAATATATAACTTTCATTATACTCGTATAAATACGAGTATACACAGAATTTATAAATCATTATTCAAAAGTGAAAAAAATTATCTCACCTTATTATATTGGTACCATTGCATTTGGAACGTCTGACGTCACATGTGCATTCTGTTTTAGGATTAGAATGGAAATTTTTATTTTTCGATTTTGTTTTGTATTTTAAACGTGTATTTTTTTAAGTTTTGGCGAAATTTAAGCTTTATTTGGGTGAATTTAAGCTCTATAATTGTTCTTCAATATAAAAAAAACTATTATTGATGAAAGAAATTTCATGAGTATTTATGAGCAAAACAGTTATCAATACGGATATTATGATAATGTTAATGCTCAATACCATTATTATTCTTAGAATTACAGTTTCTAAAAAGGTACAAAATTTTATTACTTATGTTTAGTTTTGGTATACTATGAACAGGATGTAAAATTATGTGCGGTAAAGCTCATCCTTGTTTTGAAATTTGACATTCTAAACTCCAAACTGATCAAAGCAGACCGCCCATAGATTTGGAGCGTTTTGACGGGCTTTGAAAAATTGAAACTTTGAACATTATTTTAACTATGAAAACTGACAGTAGAAAAAAAAATACTGGTATTTAAGAGGAACGGCTGCGCTGCCTGTTTCAAACGAATCTTAATTTCGGATTTGAAGCTAAAATACTCATCTAAAGCTAATGATTTTTTTTTTCATCAAAAAATAAAGTAAATATCTAGTACGGACTAAAATAATTATACTTAATAATTTAAAACAAAAATAAATAAAGTACTTCTCGTACGTACTAGATATTTACTAAACATTTGATTAAAAAAATACATCATTCATTTTGGACGGGTATTTTGGCCTCAAATTCAAAATTAAGTTATGTATGAAACGGGCAGCACAGCCGTTCCTCTTAAGTTTGAACGTCAATATTGATTAAAAAAATATATATGTAAAAAATGTTATGAGTTCGTTATTGTGTTAAAATCTAATTTGAAAAATGTTTGTACAAAAATGATTTTAATTCGTATATTATTTTCACGCTGTCTTCGCCAAATATTCAAAAAGCTAACATAAAATACGCAAACAAGCATTTGAACAATCGCATCCATTGCACTCCAAAAGTTTCCAACGAAATATTATGGTAATAAATTCACTGTAGGAACATAACGATTGTATCAACACTCTGCAAACATCCCCCGGCAAGATGTAAAAATATGATAAACTACCTCAGTCGCATCTAATGGTTGAAAAAATATACTGCCAGTATTGCCAGGGAGCTCTCGTAAAATCTTATTACCCATATCATTGAAAATCCACAGGAAAAACTTAGAGGCGCCCCGGAGCGGGTTGGAAAATCTTATGAAAAATGATGCGAACATGCATTGGAAATCTTGTTCCGTACGAAAACAGGGTTATTTATTGGGTGAGCATATTTTCTTGATATTTGCAGCGCGATCGAGGGCGAAATTTGTATGTTTATGTTATTATTTGCGACCGTATAAAACATATTGGGAGCCGAGAGCAGCGTTCTCTCGATACTTTACGTTGTGTGATAGATGAATTTGCATATTGAGCATGCTTGATCATATTGCGAGAATATGGAAAATGAGGAAGTAAATGGCATATTGCTGAATTATTATTAAAAAGCGCTTTTACTACAATTATTTATTTATTTACGCTTAGCGATACAATCTTTAATATCATCAATGTCACGCCGATCTTTGGAAGAAACATTCTATTCATTGTTTTTGTGTTTAATTCGTAGAACTCCATTTAATTAATTTAGTTTAATTTAATGTAAATCAAATTTTAATAGTGTTATTATTACATGTCAGCTCGCCTTACAGTGTTTGTGGGTTAGAGGATACCCTGGACCATAATTTCTTCGAGTGTCCTATCAATGACAAATTTCCAAACTTTATGCATGAATTGGTAAAACTTATAATTGAACTCCCTGCCAGTATTCCCTGCCTTCTAAGTCTCCCCAAATTAACTATTTATTAGCAAAATATATTAATAAAAATGGCAATAAAATTTAAGTCATTGGGGATTAAAAACAGATATATTTACACTGTAACTGCCAAGATCGCCCTTAATGGGTGAAAGCCAGAAAATAACAAAAAAAAATTACAATTTTTTTAGTTTTTTTATTATTTTATTATTGTGACAGACGTTTCGGTGTTCAAGGTCATTTTCAAACTGTGGTTAGGCCACGTTGAGACGACTTAGTTATATGGTTCTACTGACTCCTACCAAATTTCAATAAATCATTTTTATGGTGCCTAAAATGATTTATTACCTGTGAAACCAAATGTGATAATGGATTCTCCATTCTGTGGGGTACTTACATTTGTAATCTGTCCCCCCCCCTTGATCATCGAAACATTGGATTATCAAAAAAGGTAGTCTAATTATTGCCAACCACTGTAAAACACGTTCTTAGACGTGCGTGTTCAATTTTTAATCTATATTTCTATTTAGGTATATGCAATCCAGTTTTTATTTTAATATTTACTTTTACCTGTATTATAAAATGTCTAAAACATAACATATGTATACAACCTAACCTCTATACATCTCAAAAATAACTTACATTTCAACTTTCATATCTTTGTTCGTGTATATATTTTACTCCAAAATATTATTTATTTACCTACCTCCTGCGTCTGTCTCGACACGGGAATTTTCCCAGTGAGACAGACATTGAACAATCCTTTAAAATTACGAGTATGATCTGTCAAGATTTAAAAAAACAAACTTTGCCAGCGGAATTTGATAATGTGTATCTAGTACAGGGTAAATCCATCAAAGTGTTCATATTCTATCACAATTAACTATGCAAATGTTTATCCTTGAGGAATTGTTTTTTTAGTTTTTTTTATGTTAATACCGCACCAAGTCCTAACTGCTTCCTTGCTAACCGAAGCCAGTGAGACTATGGCATCCCTAATTTAGGGTATTTTGTGAGACTGAAGGGTGTGGGAAGAGGAAGAAGGTAAAAAGAGAAACGTAAATAATTACCCGGCTATTCAGATCTAGTCATCTAACACGACAAGCAATTTTTCGATTCAGACAGTATCTACCACTGTGAAGCGTACCGTACTAAATATATTATTTTTATAAAATAACACAATTTATTTAAATAAAATTTACTAGCTGACGCTGGGATTTAAACGCACGACCTCCAGATTCGTAGTCGGAGACCTTACCCCTCGACCACGGAGGCCGTCGAAAGTTGATACTTTCTGATTTTATCTCTATAAAAATCAGTACATCACGTATTATAATAATAATCGGACCATTTCTATAGCGCCGCTTTTGTGAGAAATCACCTCAGGGGCGCTGTACAAATATTACTTCCTATTCTTATATTATTCTTATATTACGTCTATTCTACGAATTATACTCGTACGTATTTCATATTTTAATATAATATTAGTCTAGTTTCAAACCAACTGACAAATGTCTAGATACTAAGGCATTCATAGTCTAAAACTTCATTATCTCTTCTTGAATCATCTATTCATCACCTCTTTTTTTAAATGTGAATATTACAACTTTTCGTCAGGAAAAATTATTCGGAGTAGCATTTGAGGCTTGCTTCCTGTGGTTGCATTCTTTATATACATAAAATGGCTTTGGATATTTAATTATTGAATAAAAATCAAAAATAATAATTTCGATGCTGTTTTGTGCGTTCTCCTGTTTCATATTTTCTTTCTGAATTATTGATACAATTATTCAATAAATGATATTATAATGTTCCTAATTCTATATAATCCTAAGAACGCCACAAAATTATTGGATCAAATGAAAGACAAGCAGAGATAAAAACAAAGTATCAATGGGTACTCATGAATATCCTCCGTATACTAATACTGATAAAAACAACTGAATAATAAAAACATGAAACCTCTGAATTACATTATTATCTGCTGTTTACCTTCCGCTTTCGATTAATATCATTATTATAAGCAAAACCGCTCTACAAAATGTATGAAAATATCGTTTTTCAAAAAAAAAAGAAAGTACATTTTTCATATCTCGTGAGCATACGAGTACAACGAAAAGTGGAGAAGTCAAGATCCCTGTCCATTGGCAGATTAAGTCTGTAGTCCTTTGCATGGACACAAACTCACAACTTCGCAAATCAGAATATATTTTACGCATGCAAAACAAAATATACTTTTTCCATAAATGTAATATTTGACTTATTAGTACCATTTATTTTGTCATTTTTGAGTATACGTATATCCCGGTGAAGAATTCATTAGTTTTAAAACATGTATTAATGTATTTATTAAAATAGTGGATTAAATAAACTATTTATTATCTAGTTTTTGAGCTGTTAATTCGCGGTGGAATTCCATTGTATTAGAATTGAAATTAAAACACTTTTGTAGTTTGTTCCACTTATAAGTGCAAAGTACAAAGTACAAATATTTATTATCATTAATGATAAACTTTTTATTTTTAAAATATGCCGACTTGCGAAAATGTAAAAATGCTCAATCTCAATCGGTCAAAAAATAAGAACTTTGGCTTGGCCAGTTTTCGTTGTATCCTCACGATTTGTTCATGTTAAACCATAATATTATAGTAATAATCACGTCATACCACAAGCTTTAGGAAACTAGTCTTATTTCTCCTTCTATTCTAGGACATGTCTCTCCCGTAAGTACTGAATCTACCCTGTGTAGAACAGTACAAGGTTAATTCACTTCCACGCTTAGTAAATGGTTGCGGTCGGCGGCTACAGAGGCTTTAATTCCATTAGCGCGAGCCCCCGAGCCAAGTTTCCTTTGGAGTAAAGAGGTAAATTCACTTATCGAATTCCACTGCACTGCCCCCCATTAGTTTTGTTTAATATATCATGGTTCCACTTCCACCGTAGGTACCCTATCGCTGCCGTTATTTATGAGGTAGGTATTTTAACTTGTGGACAAGAATTGACTTTATAGTCTAAGACACAATGGTATGTATACAGACTTACGCTAGATTTTAGCGCTTTTGGCGGGTAAGCGCTCAAAGTTTCCCCTTTATGTAATTACATCAAACATTCCTCTATTTATGGAAATTTATTTTCAGGATAAAATAACTTCCTACACATGCCAGAGCAGATACCACAACAGAAACTGAAAAAAAAAATCATTTAAGATAATATTGACAACTCTCAAAATGAAACATGAAACCGAAAAGACGCTGAAAAGAAAAAGGTAATTGTAGCAACAGGGATTCGAACCCAGGACCTCATGGTCTATCGGAGACCTTGCACTCTAATCCACTAAGCTACGGCTACCCCAATCTGACCTGTCATTTTTATCGGTATCATACTTCGATTTATAAAAACTGTTAATATCATCTACAAATAATTCCCTTTTTTGGTTGCTACCTTTTTATACCAACCCTGATGTACGGCAATGAGGCATGGAACTGGCAGAGGAAGGATGAAAGTAGACTGCTGTAGAAATGGGATCTCTGAGACGAATGTGTGGTAAATCCATGTATGATCGTGTTAAAATGTTGAGATTCGTAAAGAATGCAAGGCTGATGTAAGCGTAATAAGCAAGATTAAGAAAGGGACGCTTAGATGGTTTGGGCATGTAGAAACGAATGAACGAATGAACGAAGAAAGAAGTGTAAAGAGAATATATGACGCGAATTTAAATGGAAGAAGAAACTGGGGACCACCGAGAAAGAAATGGCACGATCAAGTGAATCAAATACCTGAGTCGGGCCATGTCAAAAGTCGGAATAACAGAATCGAATGTACGAGACGTTGTATGAAAGTGAATGAAGCAAGAAGTGTATGCCAAGATCGAGTTGTTTGGCGGTCCGTCCTCTCCGTGTAACCCTGCGGGAAAACGGCGTGATGGTTTGTTAGTTATCTTTTTATCATAACTACAATATTTTACCCGAACATGTTTACGATAGTGTCTCGGATATACCTATTCAATAAGTTATTTTAGAATAACTTATTGAAGCTTATAAACCTCATTGTAATATACTTTTAATCATCGAAGATAAATTAACACGTCTCAAAATGAAACATGAAACCGGAAAGAAACGGAAAAAAAAATAACGGTAGCAACTGGGACTCGAACCCGGCACCTCGTGGACAATCAGGGACGTGTCTTTTCGGTTTCATGTTTCGTTTTGAGCGTTGCTAATATTATATTCAATGATTAAAAACAATTACAATTAGGTTTAGAAGCTTCAATAAGTTATTCCTAAATTGAATGAAAATAAAAAAGCTATCTTTAAATGCGAATCTGTTTTTACCGGCGTCGTAATCACATGCGAGATGACAGAATGTCGTCTTAATTTTTACAGCATATTCTTAGATCAAAATATTTAACGTCTGAAGGAAGCAATTCTGCTAAAACTGTCCACCTACGAGTAATATTTATTTTTTGGTAGTTTTACTAACAAACTTTGTCAGATATTGGTTAAATTTTGTAGCTCTAAACTTAGAGTCCATGTATTTATCTAAGAATTGGAGGCATAAGCAACTGTGCAAATTTCAGGACCATATCTGATCACCGAAATTTCTGCTACACACTTAGGGGCATTCGAAACATGATTATAACGCTACGCGCTCACAGATGGCGTTAATGAATTTTTTAAAAAATACTCTTTAGAACATAATGCTTGTAAATATATAAATAATAATAATGTCTTTATTTCAGCAGAACAAAGCGGTGAGTGCAATACTCTGGCTGCCATATAAAAAGAATACATTTAAAAATAATAAAAAATTACATATAGATAATTTTTTTGTTGGCAAGGGGACACACGGAATATGAAGTGGAATATTGTAAGTTTACTGCTGAATTCCCCTCAAAAAACTTATAAAAATGCAATACTTTATTGTAACACTAACACAAACAGCATTTTTATATTTTCTGTGGAGGAATTACAATAGCAAACTTATTCCATTTAATTTTTCCATGTTTTTCGCCGACAAATAATTTATCTCAATATTTAAAAGTATTACGTGATAAAAGTTTTTTTTTCTTTTCTAAAATATTTAAATTAACAGAATCTGTTTCAATATCAAATCTGCACAATAATCGTTTTTCAAATGCCCTTAAAATTTAATACTTAATATTATTGTCTATGTCGATTTATCTGGTTGTCGTGGTTCTAGAAGATTATTTTAGTACCTACTGATAGCTGCGATATATTTTCTGAAGTAAAAACACTTTTTTGACTTTGTTATAAAAACAGTGTTGTTTTTCTATGCTGATATATCAAGATGCTCTATATACTTACTTTTATAAATTTAATGTTCCACCTTTTTTTCCAACTACCAACTTACATCTATCCAGCACTTGTCCAGCCACTTATTAAGTGGCTAATTCTCCACAAAGTCCACTGAGAGCGTTAAATTATTACTTAAAGGATGTGGGGCTAAGGTGCGAGGTGTAAGGGTGCTACCGACATTAATCTCCACCAACAGTTAGCGAGGCACTTACCCCCGGGCCCTCGGACAAGCGTGGACAACCCTTCGCTGCCACCCCTAACACGAACTGCCCTTTATTTCCCTGTTCAAATACCTTTTGCATAATTTTATCTCTTTCAATCTTTAATACAGCAGTCACTTTATTTTTAATACTAACATAATTTCAGCTGCTATAAACAGCTAACATTAGTTGACACATTATATTCATATTATAAGTAGTAAATACTTAAACTCATAATGATTTATTAAATCAATTTTTAAACATTTTTCCTCTTTTTTGATTTGACGGTTTCAGCCTATCACGACCATCTTAAACTGGTAAAATTTATTCTTAAACTACGGTATATATACAATTTTAGGGACATCAGGGGTGGTAAACCCTCACTTTAATACTTAAGATACATTATTCAATTATATTATTTTTTAATCCTACACCAAACGCAAGAGCGTTGATGTGGAATACTAAAACATTGACATACATACTATATTATTCTGTAATGCCATTTGATGTTTATTATCGTAATAATATATCATATTGTAATTTAAAATTTAAGTACATGTATTATAAATAATTTTTAAAAATATATTAAAACTATTTTTAAAGGGGAAAAAATATTTTAATTTTTCCTCCCGAAGAAGTAAAGAAAAAGAAATATAACTAATTAACAACCAAAAATTTATAAATAAAATTATAAGCTATATTTAAATCTATTAATGCTATCTAATTTCTAGTACTTAATATTTATTATTTATATAGCCCTGTTTAATATGTTTAACTATGTATTCTTATTTAACATGTTTAACTCTTACAACAAACTCAGGGTCAGTTCTCTTAATTGGGGTAGTAATACTAATAAATAGTAATAATAAAATATGTACTGGAATATTAGATAAAACGTTCAAAATTTCTTTCACTGGTTTTCAAACTGACCCTTTTTTCAGACATTTGGGATGTATTTCATAGAATTTGAAGATAACAGTTCAAATATTTTTGTCTTTTGAAATCGTATACATTTTCCTAACTACACTTATAGAATTTACAGATAAATTATATGTGGTATCGCTTAAGTTAGCAATCTGGAAAGTGGTGTTTAGGCCTATTTTTGAATACCTATAAGTTCATTTCCTTTCCATAATGATAAAAAAAACAATCCAAACGAGTGTTCTAAATATCTGGTTCTGACTACATAAAGATCAGTTTGAATTCGAATATCCACTAAAATATACTGCAAGTAAAATTTTGCACCTAGCCAATAATTTCAATAAAATTATTAAAATTGCTCTCATTTACAAGGTTTAAATGATGCATATAAGATTTTTTAACTCTTCTTAATAGTTAACCTCTTGACTCGGTGGTATCACTGCATGTACCCCCGTTACTCGGAGTGCCTCTCCGCTAGCATCCCCCGAATGACCATTGTCCTCTTTACCCGGATAGCGGATGTAAGACAACTTTGCACATTTTCCAGGCTGTAATCGCCATTTCCGGGCGCAGGGTTGTCCTAAACATTCCGTATTAAATAAAAGGCATAGCATCAAGATTTCAGTTTTAAAAGCAAACACAATTTATTGTTCTAATAAATATCACAAAACACAGATTTAAAGACGGATGCCAGTGTAGCCTTCAATCCCAAAGTGCCGTCACTAGCAAAGTTCAAATAAACGAGAGGAAATTTAGCGCCAGCGGCGACATCTGTTGATTTTACTATTAATTTAATTACATTGTTAGTGAGCAGCATCTTAGAATTTAGTACTGAACCTCTTTTTGATACTGACAAAATTCGTGGTGAAAAAATAAAAATACGATAAAATAAAGATAAAACAGGAAAAAAAAATTTTACAAGTGGAAAAAGTTTAAAAATTGTTTTAATAAATCAATAAATTGTTACACATGGCTATTTTTTATATGAAAACTGCACAGGAGTTCTAAATGCTCCTGACTATCCAAGGCCAGTGGGACTATGGCATCCCCAATCGGGGTATGTTGTAAGGCTGAAGGGAGTAGGGAGTTGAAGGAGATTGAAAAAAGAAAGGGTGGGTAGTGTCTTAGTTTTTAGGTGTCGTCACCAAACACGACATATGCCATTTCCAGCAACGTTTCGATTCTGAACCCTGGTCTTCCACCGGGACGATACTGATAGTACATATATGTACCACTCTGGAACGTGCCGCATATATATTTTTATAAGATATAATTTCGGCAACCCTAACGAATCCCTAACTTTTAATGCCCATTAGCTTGTCGCACCAAAGTACATCCCCATCCTTAACAAGTGAGCAGTACCTACCCGAGTGCATGCAAAACCCAGGACACAGGGCACACTGCCTCCGAAGAGGGGTCGCCAGGAATTGAACTCGAGCCCCGGGCTAATGGCGCGGTGGGGCGTGCTAAACGCCATTGGATCGCTGGACTACCGGGCACTAGGGATTTCCGTTGGGTGGTGTTTTTTATTAGGAGCGACTAATGTTAAACGCCATGTTTAAACAATGTTATGAAAATTATTTTCAGAAATGTGCGAGGGTTGCGAAGTTTAATATGCTAGGAAATTTAAAAAAAATATATTATTATGATGAAATACACGGACACGGTATAATAAATTGAAAAAAATAATTGGAAAAAGATTACCTAAAAAGGAAAATATTGTTTTTTTCAACTTTAAATTATTTTCTAAAGATGTAAAAATTAAGTCTACCTCAAACGCCATTTATGGAAGAGACTTTTTTTCATACGCCATCTGTACCAAACGCCATTTGCTTCAATATCACTTATTCCAGGCGCCATTTTGTGCATCATTTTTAGCATTGGC
Source organism: Halesus radiatus (assembly GCA_022606495.2). Taxonomy (NCBI): domain Eukaryota; kingdom Metazoa; phylum Arthropoda; class Insecta; order Trichoptera; family Limnephilidae; genus Halesus; species Halesus radiatus. The sequence goes on from JAHDVE020007077.1 coordinate 168,244, forward strand.
GTCATTTATCCAGGCGCCATTTATTATGGTCTCATTTGGCAAAGACGCCATTTGAGACAGGTGCCATCTGATACAGGCGTCATTTGGGCCAGGTTCCTTTTAACCAGGGCCGATAGGATCTCGTCTTCCACACCCATGCATCTTCACATTGTTTTACTTATTAAACTTTCCCAGTCAGCAAAGATCGCCTTCAACTCCCAGAGATTACCAACCGGGCAGTTCAGCAGGGGTTATCCAGGGGCGTTCAACCGTGCTGTAAAGCGGGGTGCTTCTCTCGGTCAAAGGGTGGCGACTGACCAGGGGTGGTCTAACCACCCCCGGGAACCAAAAGGACCCCGCAAATGCAAATGTACTTAATAACTCGATGATTTCTGTTAACTCTCCACGACTCTACACTTAATTGTGTTTGATAAATGGATGCGTACTGTTTGTTGGAACATGAACTAGGTATATATTATTGTATATCACCCCTTGGAATTAATTGTACGGAGGCATAATGGCTGAACGTAATGGTCACCTAAATGCACGTGGACTGCACAATTAATTATTTTAATGCTTTAAATTTTTAACGCTTAATTTATATTCATAATAACAGCTATTAGCCATTTCGGTAAGAATTAAAATTATTTAATTAAATTTATTTACATATATATATCATATATACATGTGCGTAGTTTGCAATAAATATTAAAAGTTTTATGTGTAAAACCCAATTTGGGAATAAATAAATGTTAATAAAGACAAATCTCTCGTTTTAAATACATTCCGTTCTTGTACAAAAAAGTGTCAATTACGTACAAATTGATGCCTTAGTTCAATAGGGAAATAACTGAAAATTTGAGGGTTTTGACTTAATGATGAAAAATGGTGAAGAAACTCTCCCTTCCATATTTCAGTTAAAAAAAATTAATTCGTCCTAATTATGTAGTCAGATAATTCTTTATGGAATTATAAGGAAATAAACACATTCTTATTTCAATGGAGAAACATGTCAAATGTTTCCGTTTGGAACTTAATAAATGTAACCATTTACACCTATGATCTTATAGGTTGATAAATTACCATGTTGCATATATTGTTATGTTATAGGTGGACAAAATAACTTTACATCGGAGCGATGTCTTTATGAAAAATTTTCAAATCCTGTTTTCTCATAATGAAGTATTTTGAGTTAGTTCCCCATTGAACTAAGGTATCGAAATGCTTGTTACTAGTTTGGTGTCAGTATCTTTGTGATTATGAACCACAAACGAAAGAGTCAATGATGCTAGTTTTTCAGAGCACCGTCCATTTAAATTCCTGTAGTTGATGTTTAAAAAACAATCTGCGCATTGAAATATTGGAATCTATCACCGATTACCCGTTTTTTCACAAAGTTACGAATAAGCGGAATGAGTGATTTCTTTTCAGGTAGATACAGTAGATATCAGTCTCATGCAGTTCATAAAGGCTGTGCCTATTGCAAGAAAAACGAACCAACTTAATAATTTAAACAATAATTGAAAAATACGACAAATTATTGACCAAATTGCATTTCTCCGTGAATTTGGTAAGGAACTTGTACGTCCATTGATTCAGTCAGCCACAAAAATGGTAATAAAATAGACATTTTTAAATATTCAATGAAAAACTACACAAAAACCTACCATAGATCAATGCACACCACTAGTAGATGGGGACTTCAGACCGGATGAGGTTACCAAACGAAGAATTCAATGACGTTAGTTTTCTTCTTTTTTCTCTTATCTCTAATGATTTGCCGTCTTTTTTTTTTGTTCCTTCATCCTACAATACTGGTTTCTTCAAGACCCATGTTCCCTCCTTCCTATTGAAAGAAAAGACTTTCCACACAACATGCCCAAAAGGACCCTGATGTGTAAAATTAACATAAAAAACAGGTATATAAAAAATTTTCAGATTCACAGTATATTAACCTTTTCATCAGTAAAACTTTTCATAAAATGTTTAATTCTAAGCAATTTCGTTAATTTAATAGCCTAATTAAGAGTCAGCGCTCAATATGACTCTAAAGGTCAATTTCTAAATTTGTAATTCAATGATATTTATCTGTAAATTCCTTAAGAGTAGTAGAAAAGTGTCGTTTCCTGTGAATAAAATTCTTAAACTATATACTTTTAAAGGCTGAACTACGTATTAAAATGTCTAAAAGAGATACTGTTCGAAAATCAGTAAAGTCTCTTTTTAACGTTTTACCTAATGTTCTAGTATGTATTTCACATATTTACGAACAGTTTACGAACTATTTTTAGTAAAAACCTTACATTTTCCTAACTACCCGTATAGAATTTACATATAAATTGAAAATCACGTCGGGGTCACCAAATATATAAAATATTAAATTCCTATTAGTTGTATTAAATTAATAATATTCCTGATCACGATGTTTCTGATAAATTAATGCAAATTATTAAATTAAGTAAGCTCACACTGTTCGAATATTGTAATTATTGATCACGAAAACTTGCTGTAATATTATATTTGTTACATTGATTACAATATTATAGTTATTTGAGTTAATAAGAAAAGTTAAGTTGAGAAATAAGTTAAGTTATTATGCCATCGGGATACAAGAAAATTAAATATTTTCTTAAGGCAATCGAGGTTTACATAAGCACGTTGAATTACTAATGTTTCTTGAATTCTTGTTTTTCCTGCATATAGAATCTTTTGAATCAGCGCTTGTTCGGGTGGCCTGAAGGTAGATACCGATAGGTAGGTATTGCTTTCGTTAGCAGAAAGTTTGTATTTTTGAGTGCTAGCCGATAATAATGACACAAAATTATTCTAAATTATGCGATATATAACCCGATCATACAGTCAAACCAGCAAAACCTCCCTCTACCTATATCGTTATATTCCCTATTCGTTATTGCCCACCCACTAACTGATCCCTGTTTAGTCTATTTAATTCGGAAAACTCACATCGGGTGCCGGCGAAAGAAACTGGCGTTTCTCAAAATAGCGCCATTCTGACGACGGTGTTTAATTTAGAGTTTTCCTCGTCACTCATTTAAATGTGTCATTCACAGGACAGACACACGTCTCGACTGGAAAGATAAAAACCGCGGAGATAACAGCATCCTACGTATTTTAGAAAGCGGAATTCTAACAAAAATCTTGAGATATTATTAACGGGATTTTGCTAGCCTAAAACCAGAAAAACACACCTACAGCTTGACATGGATAACTTTCGCAGTGTGTTGCGTTACTAGCATTAATATTGGGGATACCAGTGCAAAATAAAACCCACGTAGGCCTTATTTATAACAACGATTTTTTTTTCTCTTTTCTGAATTAATTCGAGTTTAAAAAAATAACATAAACATTAAAATGCACACATTTAATAACTGCAGTGTAAATTTACATAAAAGTGATTTAAAATACATCCATCAATAAAAATAAAATAACTCTGCACCGGCCTTACCTATGTAGCATTTTTTTGCTATATATGCAATATACATAAATTTATATACAATTGAATATTAAAAAATGTATATATAATTGAATATAAAAAATTTAAAATAGCTTACAACCCAACTAAAACTGGCAGTAGCTTCTCCTAGCACAGGATTTATCGGAACTTTATGAATTAAAGAGAATAATGTTCCGTGAATCACTTTTCTTCAAAAGTATATAACTTTTTATCATAAAGATAAAACCAATGAAGTCCCGAGAAACCCAATTGAAAATATTTGGACAGCCGAATAACAAAAACATAGCTTTTTAGTTTCTCTTCTGGCCGCCTACAAAGTTTATCCTTTCAAACGTTTACATGTATCCATATCATAGTATGTATACTATATTATATTTATGTATGCAACAGTATCTATGAAACTGGTTTTGCAAATAAATAATCCTACCTACATAATAATGTGAAGAAACAGTGAAATTTTGTTAGTTACATCATGTTAGAATCGAGGAAAACACATAGGTACAATATTAGTTTGCAGATAAAGTATCCGACCTACTAATGATATTTCGTTCGCGCAGTGCCATCTAGCGGCAAAATTGGTAAGCTTAAAATATCTAAAGTATTTTCTTAGAGTTTAGTTGGAAACGGGAGACCTCTTGCATGACGAATTCCGTTATTTTCCCATGTTATTATAAAATATTTTGATTTTATTTTGTTACATCACGTCTCTCTCACGTCAAAACATCGCTCGAGAGGTCGATCGGTTGGGAAAAAAACACAAAATTAAACGCGGAGGATTTCCTCGTCCGTCGTCGCCGACTAAAATGATCTGAAGACGATGTTTGGTTGTTTTGATTGTACGGCATTTGGAAAATGTGTGAGCGTTCTTGCTGAGTGAGACTTCTGAATAAAAAATGTAACATTTTAACTAGAAATCGGTCACAGGGCAACCGGTGCTGACGGACGGAACTGTCTATTCTATACTCTATGTCTGCTGTATGCAGGGGCGACGCATGCAGAAGTGGGATGTGTGCGACGCACACGGGCGGCCGATCTTACAGACGGCTCGGCAGGAAATTATTCGTAAAAAATATATATATGTACCTAAAAACCGTACTTATTGCACCTGCGTGTAAAATGTTTATTTTCCTTATAATATCACATTTCAAATACAAACTCTTGTACATTTCCAAATTAATAAAGGTACTACCCACATATACAACGTTTTTCTAGTGGCATTGTTTTCTCACTTTTTCCGTTGAAAAGATTTCAAATGCACAAACGAAGTTTACAATTTTACTGGTGTCAGCGCTCGGGATTCCCTCGAAACGGGGGCATCTTTTGTTATATGTGTTTGTTTTTTGGATGAAGTGGTTTACAAAAAAAACTTTTTAATGTGAACATTAAATTTTTATGTTTTTAAACAATATTAAGAACTTTCGGTAGACAGTTTATGGTAGGATCGATTAAAAGAGAAACTTTGTATAGCTTGGCATTAAATTGTAGATATCTATTGATTTGTAACTACAAAATGTCATTACTATGGCATTACCAAGCTATGCACTAAAATCTTTGAAATGCGTTCTTCACATTAAAGTGTTTTCACCTTTCGGGTTTGACTGTTCGTTTTAAGGAAACAAGACAAAACATGCAATTTTTTTTAAATTTATTAATATTTTTGATATTTGACTTAATTTCGTTTTTTTTTAAATTATTTAACATAAGTATTTCGATACCTAAAATTTCAGAAATATAAAAAACCGCTATTCCAAGAAATTATTTCTCTTGCAAATAGTTCAACATTAAATTATCTTAGAATATTATGTAAAATCTTCTTTCGAAAAGTACCACTAATTTCTGAACACCATTTGGTTAAAGTAAAAAATAGGCATAGGAACATTGTGCTTTTTTAAACTTAAAAAAAGATTTTTACTAAGAACTACATTGGTGTTCCAAATTAAAACCTATGATCGCAGCGCCTACAAATTGTATCTACTATTAAATGTCAGACTGCATATTGATACCTTAATTCAATAGGGAAATAAGTCAAAATTTCTGGGTTTTGAGTTAATGATGAAAAATGGTAAAGAAACTATCCATTCTCATATTTCAATAAAAAAATAAGTCTAATTCATCCTAATTATGTAGTCAGATAATTCTTTATGGAATTATAATGAAATCAGCACATTCTTAGTTCAATGAAGAAACATGTCAAATGTTTCCCCTTGGAACTTAATAAATGTAGCCATTTACACCTATGATATGATAGTTTGATAAATTACTTTAATGTTGCATCTATTGTATGTTATAGGTGGACAAAATAACTTTATATCGGAGCGGTGTCTTTACGAAAAAAATTCAAAACCAGTTTTCTAAAAATGAGGTACTTTGAGTTAGTTCCCTATTGAACTAAGGCATCGATATTAGTTTGTGTTTTATAACACTATTCTACTGTGTATGTACTCCCTATGAACATTTTGTTACATTTGAATGCTTAGTTTAGTTATTTATGCTTAATAATATAAATATCGTGCATTTAATCAAATTTTCCGAACGGATCTGATTAAATGCAAAATTAAACATCCTACGAAAGTATATAAACATATACTCGTATAATATGTGTTTCTATTGATTAGGAGAGCATTTTCGGTTTTCGTGCTGAGACGGCCGCACTCCTCGCGGCGGCCCTGACTCTGTCAGTTCTATGAGTCAAACTGAATATGTAAATAATGATTGATGGATATTTCGGGGAATATGGACTACCGACTACCGACTACCGTTTCGTGGGCTTAAAAGATACAAAACAAAACATGTTCAGGATGCTCCTTTGTTGCCGTTGCTTATTTTGATGTAAAGGCAAATAATTATTTCTAAATCTTTGTGTTTTTGCCGCCACCGAGATTCTAATGGCTAAAACATGACTTCTTCGACATTCAGACTTTTTGACACTTTGTAAGATTCTATTCTTTGTTTATTTTTCTATAATTTATCATAAGATTCATTAGTTATTGTAAGTCACGGGGCTTCTAGCATTGCCCTTTACATTCAAATATGAATAATGTTTTAAAAGGGACAAGAGTAATAATACTAACATGATATAATATTACCTACAAACTTTGCCCGAGCTTTAAAACGCATGTTCTTACTCCAATTTTGTACCCCTTTCTAAGTGTAAGCATAAAAAAAGTATACGGTTATGACATATGCCTCTTAAAATATAAAAATAATAACAGAATTCATTAAAACGTTACATATACACACACACTTTACACGGACACTGTGATAACATACACAATATGACAAGCAATCCATTAGCTACGAGGGGAGGGGGGCAATTTATATAATTGCCATCGAAGCGATATTAAAAAAGAAAAAAGTCTACGTATATTTAAAAAGAAATTGTTCCATTTAAAAATAAATGCACGAAATAAATAAAAAATATTAAATTATGATGAATTTATTTAGGTAAGTGACAGTGTAATTTTCTTTTTTCTGGAATTAAAAAAGGAACAAAAAATTGACGTACTTATAATAATTATTATTAATTATTAACTACTTATGTGGTTTAAAGATCCAAAGTTAATACCGCACGAGAAAATTCTGATCAATGTTTTTGCATTATAATAAGGTGTGCATTTTAAAAACATCTCCTCTTTTACATATGTTAAACAATTTTAAAAAGCTTCGAAATTTTGTAGTCAAAATACCTACTTTAATATATGTTTTTGACTATTTTGTATTTTTTAACAAATTTGTTTAACTCTAACAACCAATTTATGTGAACCGGCACGAACAGCACGAATCGTAAAATAATTTTATTTTTTTAGTAGAGCAAACTTCTACGCGTCTCTATCAAGGAGCGGAAATTGGTCATATCTAAAATATAGATAGATATACAGTCCGTAGAGAGGCAAAAATTAAAACCTTAAAAATTTCTTGTGAACTCTTCCTGTGCACAAAATGTAAGTAAATTCGCTCGGGGCCTAAATTTTAGAATTCGACTCCAATACACTTAACACTAGCGTGTTGTATCATAACCTCAGTGTTTGCGTGTTGTGAAATGAAAATGACTTTCGAATTACGAAGCCTAGAAGCTTGTATGCCCTGCTTACTAAATCGTTGATGTTTTGGTGAAAAGATAATTTTTTGTCGTAAATAACCCCTAGGTCTTTTATTTGGTTGAGGCGTTGAAAAAATAATTTTATATTCAAATACATACGGCTTCTTCGTTCTGGTAAACGAGACGATGTTATACTGAAACTCAAGCAATTATAATATAGTTGCAAATATTTTTAAAAAAATCAAGAGATATTTAGGTGTACCAATGAGATTACCATTGAAATAGAAGGATTCTACTCATTATTATAAAATCTTCAAAGTAAAACAAACAGCCATTTCCCCGGTAATCCGCCGAGCACCGAAAGACTTAAATTGGTTTCTCAAAAAATGACACGGGATACTTTATAAGCAGAAAGTAATTTAATTAATTTCCTCAAATAGACGGCACAGTCGAGTCTCCCGGAGCTGTCACTCTCCAATATTGATCAGGCGAACTGCCATAATGCTGCCAGTTGCCAGTAAAGTTGCCGGTACCTACTCAGTGTTAGCTGTTCCCCGTTCGTCCCATTGAACAAAGAAACTTTTAGGGTGGGTTATACATTCTTACTACTTACGTAGGTACTTAGATATGGTTTAGTAAGTAGGAGCTACTCGGATTAGTACAGGCGTACGCTAATAGGTAGCTAAATGCGAACAAAGATAATTTTTTATTTTTTTATTTATTGACGTCTAGAAGGCTTTTATGTTGATACATTTGTCACGTAGTTAGTTATACTAATAATATAGTACATAAAACTATAATTAGAGTATAAAAGAAGTAAGTAGGTACAATATAAGTATGTAGTTACAGCGTAATGAATAACAGTTTTACCTGTGGTTACATTATAAGAGCAGGTTATAAAAAATAGTATAACAAGTGTTTAATAATGTAATAACATAGGTATAAAGGAAATACGTGGGTATTATGTAAGATAGTGTCTAAAAACAAACAAAAAAAACATAGCACAGCATGTTATATGGGTATCAATATTTTTATCGCTTTCGATGGGGAGGTACAGTCTGACTTTATGTAGACAAAAAATGAGGGCGTTACGATCGTTTAAAGGTTGTTAAATGGCAACACCTACAGGGCTTTATAGGAAGATGAATATATGTTTAAGTGAGCACAGTGGTCCAAGTACATATATTTGTATATATATTTTTTTTTACTTTAATCGAACGGTGCTCAGAGATTAATTAATGATGGATACTTTTCGACAGCAGATGATTATTTAATTATTGATCGTATTTTTACAAAATTTTATCTAAACTTTTTTTATTATTTAACGCTTTCCAAGCAAAATATTTACATGAAAAAGCGATTTTTCGTATTTCTGAAATGTATTTATCGAAATACCGTGTATTTGATGTTAAAGAGATAAATAAATAAAAAATAAAATATAAATAAACTACATCATTTCGGCGACTCGTTTTTTTCAAGGCCTCCAAACAAACCCCTACCTACAGCCCCCTCCTTAATCCGCCTCAAAATAATAATGATAGTTTGCCTTGTTTCTTTAAAACGAACTGTCAAACTCGAATGTAAAAAATGCTAACACGACAAACGTATTTTTCAACGACAAAGTGAGTAGCTTGGTGTAGCCATAATTAATGAGAAAAAAAGTTCCACTTTATTAAATGTCTGCATCTTATTTACAAGCTATATATTTACGAGGTGTGTTCAAAAGAAAATGTGAATTTTGAATTTTCGCGGGCTGTGTACATTCGATTATCGATTTTTTTTATGTTGGCACACATATGTTTACCATATGTTAGCATTATCAGCCATTTTGGATTAGTGGTTTGTTTTTGACAACTGTAAAGGTTAGTCACGTTTTGTGTGTTCTTCGATTTTTTCCTTTTTATTATTTTAGTAAGAAATCGAAAAACATCGATTTTTTGGATTTTTTGAAGAAATGCTGATAAGGACACAGAAAACAAAGCAAATCTAAAATTTCACTTTAATCGGCTGATGATGCCCCAGAAAACGGCTATCAAGTTCCGACCAAAACTAGGAAATTCCTCCATAGGATTAACAATTTTTTTTCTAAAAAGAATCTATTTTTTTTGAAGAAATTCTGATGAGGACTTAGAAAATAAAGCAAATCTAAAATTTCACTTCAATCGGACTGATGATGCCTCAGAAAACGAACCTAAAGTAAAAAATCGAAGAACACCCAAAAACGTGACTAACCTTTCCAGTTGTCAAAAACAAACCACTGATCCAAAGTGGCTGATAATGCTTACATATGATAAACGTATGTGTACCAACATAACAAAAAAAATCGATAATCGAATGTACGCAGCCCGCGAAAATTCAAAATTCACCTTTTCTTTTGAACACACCTCGTATATATCTGATGATTTTAAAAAACATTGAGTACAATTTTGCACACTTTTTTATATAGTTACAAATTGAAAGATATAGCACAAATTTATTTACTTATTTCCTCACCCTTGCGTTACTTCTTAGAATCTCAGGTTCTCTGTTATCTACTTAAGTAGTCACCCACCCATTTTAAATGTCTAATTTATCTGTGAAGGACAGATTCGATTTTACACAGTAGGTAAGTGGAGATAAAGTAAAAAACAATTCAAGAAAAATCTTTATCTTTCTTCATTTTCGCTCAGACGAGTTTAATCGAAAAAAAAATCTAACATAATCTTCAGTAAACTTATTCTAAAATATGTAGATTTAAGAACAGCAGCTACTTATTCTAAAATATTTAGATTTAAGAACACCAGCTACTTATTCTAAAATATTATGATTTAAGAACACCAGCTACTTATTCTAAAATATTTAGATTAAAGAACACCAGCTACTTATTCTAAAATGTTTAGATTTAAGAACAGCATCTACTTATTCTAAAATATTATGATTTAAGAACACCAGCTACTTATTCTAAAATATTTAGATTTAAGAACACCAGCTACTTATTCTAAAATATTTAGATTAAAGAACACCAGCTACTTATTCTAAAATATTTAGATTTAAAACACCAGCTACTTATTCTAAAATATCTAGTTTTAAGAACAACAGCTACTCATTCTAAAATATTTAGATTTAAGAACAGCAGCTACTTATTCTAAAATATTTAGATTTAAGAACACCAGCTACTTATTCTAAAATATTTAGATTAAAGAACACCAGCTACTTATTCTAAAATATTTAGATTTAAAACACCAGCTACTTATTCTAAAATATCTAGTTTTAAGAACAACAGCTACTCATTCTAAAATATTTAGATTTAAGAACAGCAGCTACTTATTCTAAAAAAAACTGTGCTGGTATACGAACATGATATTTAATTAATTAATTAAAACTAACCTATTAACCCTAAAATTGTAATGTAGAACATTTAAGCAAAGGCAATATTTTTTTCGTCTCATTCAGATATTTTTCTGGTTGCGGGAGATGTCACTAATCCAAAAGGTTGAGCAGAAAAAAGACAATAGTCTTATAATCGCGCAATGATGTACGAGTATACTCGTATATTACGGTTAAGGGTTTTCGAATCATGATGATAACGCTACGCGCTGGCAGATGACGTTAAATTATATATTTTAGAAAAAACACCCTTAGCACGTAATGCCTTTAAATATTGAAATGATTTGTTTGTTGGCGGGTGTACATACGAAATATGAAATAGAAAAAAAAATCCAGGTTTAACGCTGAATTCCTTCAAGAAACTTATTAAAATACTGTCATGTGTTAGTGTTACAATAAAATATTGTATTTTGATGAGTTTCTTGGAAGAATTCATCTTTAAAGTTACAATAACATTTCATTCCACTTCATTTTCCGTGTACACCTGCCAATAAACTAATATTTAAAAGCAATACGTGCTAAAAGTGTTTTTTTGTGAAATATTTAAATTTACATTAATAAAGTGACATCTGTTGACATTTTTTTAACTATCATTTTTTTAAGTGCTGGAATATTGAACCGGCCCTTTTTCTAATAAGCGACGGATGAAACACTGGAATACAGGTTACAGCGGAGCTCTTGGGGGCAGATCCGTAACTTTCATGCATGTGTTCAATAATAGTTAATATTTTTCCCTTTAAAATCATCCCAATTACCCCAAGTCACGATGTCATATCGGTGGCGACTCGAAGCGACGGGGCTGCATGTCACGGGCTTGCACCAGGGTAGCAGAAAGGATGATGGTTAAGTCAGGGGATAGGGGGCGCTTGATTGACAGCCACCTCATCCGTATTCCGGCCCCGCCATTGGCCAGACTGGAGCTGTCAATCAAAACCCTGCCCTGCCCTTTTGGGTTCCAGACCCTGTCGAAGGGGTGATAAAAAAACCAACACATAATATTGTATCTGTGTGTGTGCTGTGTTTATACGAGCAATATTATAATAAACACAAACGCCTTTTAAAAAAATAGCGTGCTCGGTTTAATACATGTGTTCGTTCTAGCGTGAAAGGTAGGTACTACTTTACCTACAAGCTTCCTATTTCGAAATTAACCAAATACTACAGAATAGTAATACGTTGAGCTTCGAGCGTTTTTCATACATTGGGGTGGCAACATACGAATTAGTGCCATCTAGCGGCGTGAGTTAAACGGGTTGGGTTTTTTCAAAGTCTGTAATGGATGTTGTGTGAAATATATTCTATATTTTAGGTAAATAAATTACATATCACAATTTTCACTTTTTTTTCTTCATTTATATATGCTTTAATGAGGATATTAAAATATCTATTCAAAAATAATTAATATCAGTAATTTGCAAACATTGAGCATATTTTATTTGTTATTAAAATCAAATGGTCTGGAAATGTAGAGCGAATGAATGAAGATAGGAGTGTAAGGAGAATATATGACGCGATTGTGAATGGAAGAAAAAGTCGGGGACGCCCTCAGAAGTCAGAATAACTGAAGAGAATGTATGAAACGATGTATGAATATGAATGAAGCAAGAAGTGCATGACAAGATCGAGTTGTTTGGCGGTTCGTCCTCTCTTATGGTTATTAGTTAGTAAAATAAACATAAATCTAGTAGTAACATAATTTCCAAAAATTCCTATACTATGTAACCATCAATATTTTCTTTATTTTTTTATAAAATACTGTATAAATTCAATCATTTACCGCTAGCAATACCCTCCAAGCGGCAATTGAACATTGTTTGAAAAGGTGACGTGTTAATACGGTAGAGAGAGTTTAAAAATATTTAATAAAACACTACATATTCAGAATAGAACCAAAATCTACACACTACTTACTTAAGTAGCATTTAAAGAAACGCTGTGATTTTTTATATCTATAATAGAACCACATGTGTTATTTACATTTTTCGGGGCATAATTTGAAATTTTTTTCCATAGAAGGAATTTATGTATTGGAATTTCATCTAAATATATCATTTCATCTAAAAATTTTCAATTGGAATTTCATCTAAATATATCTAAAAAAAAACATATTTTTTTAAGTGCATAAAACTTTAAGTTTTCAAGGAAGTTTGTATATGTTTGATATACACATAGAAATTCAGAATGCGAAGACTTAGCGCGGATCGCTAGCGTAGCATGTTTCCAATATTTCGACGAAGCTCTGCGTATTAATAGTTTATAGTATTTGATTTTACTACCGATTCTAACAATATTTTTATGGCCATGAAATAACATCGAAATTTTTTTATGGCCAGGTTTAAAAAATATTCGATGGATAGGGAAGTACTTACCCATCTTTTTAACGTTGTATCTGTTTATATCACAACATTCACACGATTAGGTGAATAGATGATATTATAGTACCTAAGTATCTAACTAACAAATCTTCAAATATAATTTATAAATTATATTTTCATCTTTTACAATGGTTTCCACGTGCAATTTTTAATATGACTATCAATCATAATCATTTGGCACGTTTTTTTTATGTTTTTAATATGTATTTTTGTAGCTTTAGCAAAATTTTAACTTAATTTGGGTGATTTTAAGCTCTATAATTGTTGTTCAAACAACTATAAACAACTATAATTCATGAAATAAATTTGAGTAATCATGATCAAACCAATTATCAATACGTATATTATGATAATGTTAATGGTCAATACTATTATTATTCTTTGAGTTAAAGTTTCTAATAAGGTACATAATTTTATTACTTATGTTTAGTTATGGTTTACCATGAATAGAATATACAATTATGTACGGTAAAGCTCATCCCTGTTTAGACATTTGACATCCTAACCTCAAAACTGATCAAAACCGAGATTTGGAGCGATTTAGCGGCCTTTGTATTTAAGTTTGAACGTCATTATTGAAATAAAAAAAAAATATATATATAATAAAAAATTGGACTGGAGTTCCATATTGAAAGCTACTCTTATGTAGAAAGTTAGAAAGAAAGCAAATAAAAATACGTAGGTAATAGATAAGTGGCGTGCTCTCCGTAAAAAATGAACCATCAGTAGAAATCGTAGAAATGTTTTAAAAAGCGACAAATTTCTAATCAAAAGGATTTCTTCCATAAATTTATTAAGGTACGCTCATTTATTCAGTTGGCCATAACAATCCGCAACAAATGGTTAATTCCAAATATTAAATTGATAATTCTTTTCCGAACTTGAAGAACTACACACAATTCACCCGTGGTCAAAGAGCAATGCACGCCGCTATACTAGATTTTCCTTATTTTTCAGTCTCCATCAAACTGTAGTAGGTGCACTGATATATTATAGATATTAAAATATATTACAATAAATGAGAAATGGTAAAAAATGTACATAGACAAGTATTAGGAATAACAAAAGTACAATTAAGTTGTATGTTCATGATATTAACAAGATGATAATCCGTATCAGACATGTAAGAAGTGAAAAGTTGAAAGGAAAAATATCAAAAGTCATGCTGGCAGAACTATGTATTTTGTGACATGGATCAAAAGATAGTCGCAAAACTGCCTGTAAGCGATATTGAAAATATTAACGGTCAAGGCAGCATCGTTGAGCAGTTGAGTCGCTCTCAGTAAACATAAGTTCTCGCTTTCGGAGCATAAAAGAGTGCATGAGATCTCCCACGAGTATACTTATGTGTTTAATGGTAACTAAGCCGACTTAATAATAACAGTAAAATAAGTAGGCAGTTTTTTTTTCTTCCGTAATACTTGTTTTACTACCCCTATTTGCTTGAGATTTGGATTCTAGAATACATGCATGTTTCATATTCTCTAATATTTCACTGTAAAATGCTTAAAAAATCCAGATTTTTTTAAAAATAATTTTGCCGATATTTCGAAACACATGGTCTATCCGGGACCCGCGCTCTATGCCAACTGAGCTACGGCTACCCCAATCCATCCCGTCATTTTTATCGATATCATACTTCGACTTCTAAGAACTGTCAATATCATTCTCAATTAATTCCCTTATATGTTCTGGCTGCTACCTTTTTTATACCAACAAGATTCTGCACGAATTTATTTGTAATCGTTAGATAGTGTCTCAGATATACCTATCCAACTTTTGTTTACCATATATGGAACATCTGTTGACTTTTTCTACAAGTCTAGGATTAACACTCTAATATTAAACCTCAATTACTCCTGATGGAAATGAGGATACGACCTTTAAATAGTTTTGTTAATATTGAAATTCCAGCCAGACTTTGCTGTTGGAACATCATTCATAATTTCAGAAGAGAAAAAAAACATTTATTATAATATACATGGTGTCCGGAAACTCGTAGTACAAGAGGTAAACATAACTTTTTTGTTTTGTGCTTTCGTTTTCGAGTAAATTGAGTTCGAAGTTGAACATTTATAGGTGAAAATTAAGAAAATCGGGCTGTTTATTGTGTGTTTAAAGTGCGTTTAAGCTTAGATCTGCATCCAATAGCTTCTTTACCCAAAAGTTTCCAACAACAAAAGGAAAAGAGTTAAAAAAAAGCTCAAATCGAAACAAATTATGTTTTTGTGTTCTCTATGTGATGTAGATTCCCCAGCTTCCCGCTTATAACATAATAATAATAATAATTGGATGATTTGTATGCGCCGTTTTTGTGAAAAATCATCTCAAGGTCGCTTTGGGCTTTAAACCTGCAAATACAGTTTATTCCATGTCATATTCTGTATGTACACCCGCCAACAAACAATTCATCTCAATATTTAAATATATTTTTTACTAAAAAAATTAAATTAGCACCACCTGTGAGCACATACCTGTATCGTTTGCCCTTAAACAGATGATTGGCGTGTTCTGATAAGCAGACGTTTTCGCTTTTGAGGCATAAAATAGTACACGAGATCTTCCACGTCATACAAGTTAATCTCTTTCAATGATTCTGGGCGCCGTGTATATCCAAAACTTGGTGATAAAGAAAGGGTCATAACGAGAGAACGAACTTTTTAAATAGTTTTTTGTTTATCCATAAAATTTACAACAGCTACGCCTCTGACTGTACAGTTATTTTTTGTAATTTTATTTCGAAGGCTTGGAAATCTGCAAACTACGTCGCTAAAAGAATGAAGCTTTCATTCAAATAAATCTTCGAATAAAAACTTCACTCGCATTTGCGTCAGACATTTAATAAAACTGTGAAAGGTATCAAATAAAAGGACAAATATTCACTAATTTTCGATCAGACCAACAATGACATCTGAAGTGCGGGCCGTTAGACTCGGCTCAGTTAGCCAAGTTTCAGGGGGTTCGTCGGCTGGGCGGTGGGGGGGAATTGGGGGTGGCTGGGGGGTGGGCCTTTAGGGTGGCCTAATATTAAATTTCACCTGGCTAGGCGTCAGTTGGCGACAGTACTTTGTCACTTCTGTATCTAATCGCTTCTTGTCTATGGGAGGAACTCGAAATTTCTAATAAGTTTTTCGTGTAATTTTTTTTTGAATGGTCGATGCTTTCAATATTTGTATCATTCTTTTTCTTTTCGTAAGAATGGGTGACGTAAGAAGGGGTCTGAACCAAGAACACTGTATATCTATACACCTAACCACTGCGAAGAGATCGTAGAAATCTTCGGTCTCTCAAGTTGTGGCATTTTTATCTCTCAAAAATGGCCCTGAACATCACTCCACAGTTTAAAATATAGTTAGGAAAATGGATGAGGTTTCAAAAAACAAAAATCGTCAAACGGTAATCTTTTAAATTGTATGAAAGGTGCAGTTTAAAAACCAGCGATGGCAATTTTTAATGTTTTACCTAATATTCCAGAGCGTATTTCACATAAAATAATAAGTAAATAATAATAAGCGTATAATAATACTATTAAGTAAATATTAATAAGTAAATAGTAATAAGTACATAATAATAAAAATAGGTAAATAATAATAAGTAAATAAAGTTATGTAAATAGTAATTAGTCAATAATGTGTAGGTAAAAAAATATATATAATTAAATAGTAATAAGTAAGGAGTAATAAGTAATTAATAACAAGTAAATAGTAATAATAAGTAAATAATTATGATAATATCGAGCATACATAAGTTTCAACATTGATTACAACATAAGGGATGAGACATCGATAAAGCGAAAGTTATTAAATTTGCACTGCTTTTTCTGTCTGAAATTTCTAAGTCATCGCATATATTCGCAAAGTATCATAAGATATGAGCATTAAAAAAAAAAAATTATTCGGGATTAGATGCCATACCTGTCATTTGATTCGAATTTTAAAACGTTTATTGAGAAAAAGTAGCGAAACAAAAGTTTTAATAAATATTTTTTTATAAAAAGCAATCACTTTGTGGTTTGACACCATTTTATATAAAGCAGACACTTTGTTATAAGCCGCGGATTTATTGTATTTTTACGCCAACCAGTTTCGCTTAGATTAAGATTCGTCAGGGAAAATATAATAACTGCCCCGACGAAGCTTGATCTAAGCGAAACCGATTGGCGTAAAAATACAATAAATCCGTGGGTTATAACAAAGTATTTATTTCATGTAATAGTTTTTTTTTTTTTTTATTCCAGCGACAATTTTTAGTGAGAAACCAGTTGCTGAAGATGTAATGATAAGTGAATAAAATGAGGACAGAATTTTACGACAAATTTTGTTGAATCTTATCAATCCTTAATTTGATCGTGTGATAGAACTACAATGTGCCATTATATCATCTACCATGCCATTATATCATCTACCATGCCATTATATCATTTATCATGCCATTATATCATCTACCATGCCATTATATCATCTACCATGCCATTATATCATCTACCATGCCATTATATCATCAGAGTGGAAGATACTCTCAGTGTCGCCCTGGTGAAAGACCACCATTCGGGATTGAAACGTTGCTTGAAATGGCTTTTAGCCGTGTTTGCTGACCAGATATGAATAGCCAGGTATTTCCCCACCTTCCTCTTCCCCTTCTCTTTCCCCCCCCAAATACCTTCAGCCACACAACATTCCCCCCATTGGGGATGCCATAGTCTCACTGGCTTCATGCGGTTAGGAGCAGTTGGGACTCTTGTGCGGTATTCATATAAAAATAAAAAATTACATTTTTTTTTGGATTCAAAATATCGCCAGACTGCAGATTGCTTCAGAAACGGAACACTAGAATTAACAATATATATTTATTTTTTAATTTTCTTTATACGTCTGTTATATTTTAAAAGTTTTATCGGTTCTTAACAAATTTTCGAACCTTTATCTAAATTCTGTTTTCTTTCTATTCTCTGTTATTTATTAATGTTTTTTAAAATTTTCTAAAAAAACATGATTTTCATGAAAACAGAAAATAAAAGTGATGACGACCTTTCAAATATTTTTTTCGGTGATATAAACATACACGTAAATAATAAAATGAACGTTTTTTCCAAAGTAAAAAGTCGTGCACTTAAGGGAAAATAATTTTACATGATTGATTTTCAAAAGAACCCAATCCCACCCTGTATTTGTCTAGATGTCCCTATGACAGTTCAAATATAACCAAATTACGACGTCAGATGGAATATAATTTGAAACTTTAGGATCCTCAGAACTCACTGCGATTCCATATTAGTTAGAGAAAACTTCAGCAGCGAGAAAGGCATCTTGAATACAAGTTACACAAAAGTGTCTGTTAATTGTAAGAGACGAAAATTAATAACAATGATAAAATAACTAAGAATCGACGAGGTATAAATTCATTCGGTATCTACTCAAAGTTTTAAGAATAATATATGATAAATAAGGAATTCCAGTTAAAACATGTGGCAAAAAATATATTCAAATTAATCAACAAAGACCAACGTTGAAAGCAAACTTTTCTTGCCGTTAGTTACAGTCTGGTATTTTATCTATATATATATGAAAATCAATGTAAGTTTGTTTGTCCTCGATGTTTTCTAAAATCACTGGACCGGTTTCTCTGAAAATAGCACAGTTTGTTTTTATTAGTGCCGGGAAGGTTTAGAAAGTAGTTTGAATGAAATCCAATATGTAAAACTGTTGCTAAAACGTTTTAAAATTAGTATGAAAAACATTGAACCAGCCATGTTTTACTTAGGTAAGCCCATAGATAACACTGGTTAACCACATATTGCATATTCAAAAGAAGAATTTTTTTATTGTAAAAAACAAATTTCGTAGACAAAGTAATTGGTGTTACCTTAATAATGAAAAAAAAAGTTTCTCTTTGATAAAATTCTTCTTTTTGTTGCCAACCTTGTTACGTAGAGTTTAAATGATCAAAATATCTGAACCCACGCCACTAGCTACGACAGTTACGACCTGTTTTTTTCAGTTTACTCAAGAGTGTTACGAGTCTGGTTGGGTTGTCGGGATTCCGATAGCAATTTGACGAACGTAAATATCTCTTGAGCCGAGCTCAAAAGGCAACTGAAATACCGACCGTCAGAGTGGAAACTGATTTGGATACATGTAACGCAATCCCACGCTATCTCCAGCTATGGGGCCACTTGGGCGGGTGTACAAACCTCTTTAAAAAATATTTCTTTCACCGTAAAAAATAAAATATTAATTCTAATACCAGAATTGATCATTGTGAAATAAATCTAGAATTATTAAATTAAACGATTTTATCTTTCATTCCAGAAAATGGACTTCCCCGTCGCTTACGCACCGCATATACCAACACCCAGCTGCTCGAGCTGGAGAAGGAGTTCCACTTCAACAAGTATCTCTGCAGACCCCGGCGGATAGAGATCGCAGCTTCCCTGGACTTAACTGAGAGACAGGTAACTATTTATTATTCTTGTTTCTTTTGAAATTCATGATCTCAACCCAGCTATAGCTAATGCCTTTCCAATATAACATTTCGAATTGGGATATTTTGTGACCCTGTAATTTGATCCCGTTTCTTTTCTATATCTATTTTGCTCAAATTCAAAGAATTATAATGTGTTAAATATTAAAGACGTTACTTTAAATTACAGGTCAAAGTTTGGTTCCAAAATCGGCGTATGAAACACAAACGCCAGACGCTGACCAAAGGAGACGACGGAGACGATAAGGACTCCACTACCTCGGAAGGGGGCAAAAGTTCCAAGATGTCATCTGACAAATTCATGGATGAAGATGGCCCAAGCAGTAAAAAGAGTTGCCAAGGATGCGAGATGCCCCCAGCTGGGCTATTAGGACCAAACGAAGAACTTCCCGACATGAACGCTTCTAGAGGCAACAATAACAACACTCCAAGCGCAACTAACAACAATAACACTAACTTCAACACCAACAGCAATGGAGCTTCGAGCATCACCAGCTCTGGATCATTCGATAAACTAGGAGGAGAGGAAGACTCGAGATCGAACGAATCTAGCGGTCTTCACCTCACTAGCCCTCGCCTTCCCAGTACCAAAAAAGTGAAACAGGAAAATCGTAGGAACTCACCAAACCTCGAAAATATCGGAATATGTAAAACTTCTCCGCAATCGAGTAAAGAAGGACACGCGTCCAACTCCATGCCGGGAATTCTAGATAATATGGCTCCTGGAAAAGGACTATCATCAATGAGTCTGACTCCTTCTTCCACCCCGGGGACTCCCTCCACTATGCATCCCAGTCCCCTAGGGGCTCCTCCTGGGGCACTTTATCCTCGGCCTTCCCCCCCAGCGGCAGCAACAAACGCAGCCTCAACAGTCACTGTTCAAAATGTGCCTAATGCGATACCCCCTTACATCATAAGAGGTGCTCACTTAAATAATTTACCCAACAATTATTCTGGAGCTCACCCTGATTATAGAAATGATGTGGTAGCTCCACCTTTAGGTCGTACTGGAAGTAAGCAAGCACAGGCGCAACAATTTCAACAAATGCATCCAAACTACGCTCATGAAATTTACCACACTGGTCAACAGAGTGTATCAAGTATGGAACCGCATCACTTCTCTAGAATCCCAGCCCATGTCAGGAGTCACGAAATTGCACCGCGAGGAGCTACGAGAGGAGCGACAAGACACAACTACACCGGTGCATTAAACCAAGTTTATCACCAACAGAACTTTAACTATAACACTTATAAAAACCACCACGATCAAGGGTCTTACCATCACAACCCCACCAATTACGCGCAGGCCCAAGCTTACGCTTCTGAACATGGTCCATACCACCCAAACAACCACTTCGGGTATCATTACCCGGCTGAAATGGGGCACGCCATGAATGTGGCAGGACCTGTGCAGAACGAGTCCAGCGTTATACCGCCTTACTACAATGCCGATCCTCTGCAGCATAAAAATAACCATAATATGGAGTATACAAGCAAGCACGGATATTATGAAGGTGCTGCATACAACCATGCTCCAGCTCACAGCGCTGCAGAGGTTGCTCCCATAAACCCAGCTGCTTACAGCAACAGCGCCAACGAGGCCTTCCCGACAGCGAATCCCAGCGCTAACCACGTCACCAGCGTGATGACGCCGCCCACGAGTGTTCAGACAGACTCCAGTGATAATTACAGTTCATTCCACCAGTTCTACGAGGCATCTCAGGTGCAGCCGGCTTCCGCGGGGGACAATAGCAATAGCTCCTCCGACTTCCACTTCCTCAGTAATTTGGCGAACGACTTTGCTCCAGAATACTACAGCATTTGAGTTGAAGAATACAATGGGATTTTGGTTGATAACCTGTTCCCATAGACATTTTTTCCCACTGCCGTGATTAATTAAAATAAATATTTATAAGTGCTCTCAATAGTGCCTCCGTTTCAATAAAAAATTCCAAATCGTACTTTTTGGAACATGGTATAAAACACAGAATTTAACATATTTGTACTATAAACATATTTTGTTCAATCGGTTACATCTTTAGAGGGTTTTAAACATTTAAAATGTGTCTCTAAACTTCCCGAAATTGTTTTAAATTTGTGAAATATTTTATTATTACCAACAATTATTATTTTAATACATAAGAAATACTTGAATTATGGTACAAACAATACTTTAACTGTTAAAATGGTGATATCCCTTTTTTATTTGAAACAATTATGTACAGTAAAAAAGCACGAAATTAAAAAAAAAAACACTTGAAATTAATTGCAAAAAGGGCACTTAAAAAATCATGCAAATTGCTATTTAGACTAATAATACTACGGTTCAGTTGTAGCTAAATTCTAAAATTATACATGTAGATAGTAAATAGTCTAGTTTTAAGATTGTTCGTAAATTCTGAATTATTTATTTAGTTAAATAGGCACTGCATCGTGTTAACATTTCGAGCTGTTTATAAAACTTGTAAATAAATGATTGATAAAAGAATAAGACATTGTGGTTTCATGGCATTTAAAAGTTTTTGATAATAATATTACGTATTAAAAATAATTACTATGGTTAGGTGCAGATATTAAAGCTATATTTCTCG
Organism: Halesus radiatus; assembly: GCA_022606495.2. Taxonomy (NCBI): domain Eukaryota; kingdom Metazoa; phylum Arthropoda; class Insecta; order Trichoptera; family Limnephilidae; genus Halesus; species Halesus radiatus. The sequence goes on from JAHDVE020007077.1 coordinate 190,549, forward strand.
ACGAGCATAACTCAATATGTGAATATACGAGTATAATTTATATTCTAATTTTTAGAAATAAAATTAATAATATCTAAATTAGGTTTTTTAACTACATTTTAATATAAATACAAAATATTGTAAAATATACTCTTTATTTTCATTTTAATATGATTTTGTCACATTTTCTACACTATAAATATTAGCAAAATTGTTTTTGTTCACAAATAGGTTTATAACTTTAATATCAAATGTACGATCATCTGATTGGAAAATATACATGTTTACTTTTAATATTAAAAAATACGATAATTATTATTTTAAAGGCTTCCTATGAACAGTTAATATAAAAGTTGCATTGTAAGTTTCACATATTTTCACACAAAAAAAAATACTCATAGCTCAGGGAAAAACTTGTAAAATATTTTAGAGCTCTAGGAATTTAAACAAAAATACGGTTATTTTTCGGTTTTATGTACATAATTATTACAAAATGCATACTCATTTCTTTTAATATTAATAATTGTACATTAAAACGTTCGATAATATTATATTAAGCAAATTTTATTACGTGTTTTTTTCCCTCTATTTTAATAACCTCTCAAAATTGTCTCAAACGGGGATCCGAGATAAAACAATGTTTCATTTATTAATTAGTTTTGAAACTATCTCAAACTCGGTGGATAACATAATCAGCTAAAGCTTAAAATTTCACTTTTCGGACCTTACGCGCAGCAAAATCTCATCAATCTGATCGTGTATAGTATAGCACAAACAAATTTTGCCGCCCTCATAATAGGGGCGCCCGGGCGCGCCAGGCGCCAGGGCGAGCTACGCCACTGGGTACTGGGCAGTGGCGTGCAAAGCTGAATACCTGTGCCTACCCTAAGAAAAATGAGACGTGAGAAGAAATTAAGACGGCGAAAAATTACCTACTGATCAAAAGGGGTTGTTTTCACGAATTGGATGAGGAGCTTGTACGCTCATTTATTCAGTTGGCCATAACAGTCAGCGGAAGTTGATAATAAAATGTTCGATACGCAATTCTCATGCCCAAACTTGAAAAACTGGACACAGGCTACCTTTGGTCATGAAGCAATGCACGCCACTAGTAACTGGATACTACTGGGGGCAAGTCTGTATCTTTAGCGTTAACTAACGCAAGTTAAATCGGCCATAAACAACACATCTTGAGAGTCTGATAGTATCGTAACGCGCTAGCAAGTTAAGCTGGTTTCATTCAGCATAATATATATGTGGGGGGTACGCTCGCCATACAATTGTCACAGATATATGATAGTACCCGTGTGTGACAACTGTATGGGATTGTATGGTGAGCGATATCGTGAGATATCGCTCACCAAACGCAGGAGACGACGCTGCGTTTACGTAAGCTGTCAAAATGTGTTGTTTATGACCGATTTTACTTGCGTTAGCTAACGCAAAAGATATAGACTTGGCCCCTGATTAAGTACAAAGCACAGAGCAAATAATAATTCTGACATTGTCAGCGGTACAGAGATTTTATTGTAAGGCAGTAAATTAATTCGCCCAGTGTTAATCGAATCTGTGTGAAAGAATTTACTTCAAACGTTTTAATAGGAGTACAAGACAACATTGCAATAACAACAAAGGTGTTGATCGAAATGTCAAATATCGAACAAAATTAATGAAAAGGAAAAAATAGTACAGAGGAACGAAATTTCAGGAGACAGAAACGGTGAGTATCTAGTTTCAGTTAAGTATGTAATGTCATTGATTTCAGTGTTTTTTTTATTCGTAAAGACAAATACGACTACGACTAGCATTAAAGAAAACATTGCTATTTGTACTGCAAACCAAAAAGAATAAAAAATAAATATACTTAGGTACTCTTTATATCCATTTCTTTCCATTGAAATTCTAATAAATTGTTGTTAATTCTAGAGCGTCTCATGACTTTTCCATTAAATGAACGATAAAAAATGCTCATCGCTTTTAATTTTTTTTTTTTGCTAATAAAGAATACTTTAAACGCTGCCATTTTAGGTAAGTAATGCCTTTTTTAAATGATTCGAGCCCTGAATTTCAATTGCTCTTTAAGCTCGCTAACAGAGATATTTACCTTCATAAAGTTGCTGCTCTATGCAAGAAACCCTAAGAAGATAATCCGAATGATACCAAAATTACTGAAATACCGGGTTTCAGTAATTTAGTGCATGCGCATAAAATACAACTTTTTTTAAATTGTGGTAACGATTTAAGGGTTTATCAGTATACTCTGGAATGTCATTATTCCGATTGGGTTATCAGGGTTCCTACCAGAAAGCAACTTGACGGTCGTAGATATCTATAAAGTCGAACTTAAAAAGCAACTGAAATACCGGCCTAATAATTTAAGTACCATCGTGAAAAAATAAATTGTTTTCAATGGGTTGATTCATTGACTTGATTATATTAACCCTTCCTCACCCAATTTAATTTCTTTAGATAAGAAAAATATTTGACGTTAGATTGTGTGTAGTGAAGTTATTAGCAAATTTTCGGTATATTTAATTTTTTTTTTTTACTTATAGTTTAGGAAATGTTCAACATCATTTTAAAACGACTGTGGCTCTGAGTGGTAAATAATTAATTAGTATGTAGACAAGTGAAACATTTTTTTTACCTTATAAACTTTTTTTATTTACATATTCATTGAGAACTTTTGGGACGATAAAAACATATATAATATGTACTTTATGTTTGGAATTTGCTTGTAATATGTAAGAATGTACATTATTCTTTCAATACAAATAATAAACCAAATGAAATAACAATAAATACATTGTGTGTTTTACGGTAGTAGAGAAGTCGAATCACAGAATTCCAAAAAGAGCGAACATGGGTTTTCATTTATGATATAAAGTGTGTACGCAGCGCATCCAACCCAACGAAAAAAATAGTGTTGTCAGGGAAAGATCAATAAATCATTTAAAAAACCGCAAATGAATAGGGTTAGTACTTACTTTGTAAATAATTCTCAAAGTTTGTGTATTTTTAAAATTACTCTGGGTGAGAAAGGGTTAAATGCGAAAACTGTATTTATACCTACGGTGGTTAATATGCATTGATTAATTTAATGAAGCTTAATTGGTCTAGAATATGTAATTTTTATTATGTTTAGACTTGTGTTAGGTTTTGTATAAAAATAAGTTCCTCGTGTAGTGGCGAAATCTGTGCTCACGACATATAATATTATACGAATGATATGGCTCGCCTTATGCCCCGAAGATGATCAATATTATTCTCAATATTAACGTCTTCATCCAGACCGTCCAACGGGGCACAACACGCCAATTAGCAAAATAATGAAGTCGTCAAAGGGTTCAAAATAAAATCTATTAAATCATTCTTGACAAAATAATTTCCATTAGTGTACAATTATTGCTAAATACTTCTTCGCATTTGTCTAGCTCATTCTTCACATCTGGACAAAGGTTTAAAGATAATTCTGTCCAAAAAATTGATCGTCTAGGTGTAAAAACCCATTCTGACCCATAACATTCCCGAGACTGAAATACCTGTCCTAAATCGTAAAATGAGGTTTGATTGGAGAAATATGTTTGTTTATGGTAAATATACTATTATCTATGATACTATAATTGCTCTATGCTCTTGCATCCCTCGCAACTGGCAACACTCTTGGTCTACGTGCTTTGCCAAAACCAGCAGAATCTGACAAAATCGGTAGACTGGTAAACTAGACTTATTGATAACAGAGTTCTACCGCATACTATTTGAAATATTATTTTTAAAACTCAGCAGTAATGTTGGTGGTAAAGTATATTACTTCTCCCGATGAGTTCAGCAAATTTGTAAGGTAAGCATTTACTCATTTTTTGAATTTTAATTACAAATAACAATAGGGTTATGTTTGAATGGCACAGGCAAAATTCACTTGTGAATCATGCATTACTATCGTTAATTTTCCTTATCTGTGCATGCTCGTGTTAAATTACAGGTAAACTATTTATGCTACAATTTTAACGGGGAATTTTTCTATTTTATGTAATATTTTAATGAGAAATAAAGTTTTATTGGCTTGTTGCAGTATATATATTATATACTTGCATACCGTATTTTGTTGTTAGAATTAATTAACACCTTGCTTTATTTGATATTTCAGCTCGTCCAACTTGTCGGTGGCACATTTTTCAGCAGAATGGGCGCCACAATGCAAGCAAATAACCGATGTGATGACCGAATTAGCTAATTTGCCTGAATTGAAGACCAGTGGTACACAGTTCTGTATCTGCCCAGCTGAGGATATGCCAGAAGTATCCCTTAAGCTTAAGGTATGAATTGTACAATTCAATCAATCCATTTGACCAAATCAAATAATATTTTGAGACTCATTTCATATTATCATGTGCACTTATACTAAAATTAAAAACATAAATCGATAGGATGAATAACTTCCAGTTTAATATTCAATATCTAGATATAAGATTTTAAAAAGCTTAATAGCATCCCTAAAGCTTGAAATAGCCTACCACGTGAACAAACACAGATAATAAATAGACTGCATTCTGAATTCAGAGCTAAACACAAAACTCATGTCTTCAGACTCTCATCTATATATGTATTTATATACATAGTAAAATTATTTAAAAACCTTATTTCAAAGCTATCCCGTAATACCCACCTTAGCTATAATATTTTCTTTTTGCAGTATTGTTGTCCATATTTGGGTCTTATGTATTTTTGTTTTTTTTTCGTTTTTGTCAGTTTTTCCCCACAAAAATGGGAACCTTTCTATCCTGTGACATCTTTAAATATCACTTTTCTTTTATTTCCTTGTTTCATCTTAATATTTTAAGGGTAATTTAACTACAGTTGAAGTTATTTTCTAGCCTTATAAAGCCCCCTCCCTTGACTTTATTTTCACAAAAATGTGTTATTATCATTACAGATTGAAGCCGTTCCTACCATTGTATTCATAAGAAATAGCAAACTGGTGGACAGAATAGATGGCGCAGACGTGGCCATCCTCACAGCCAAGGTCAAGCACCTCAGCTCCGCGCCGGGCTCGCCCAAGGAACCCCTGGAGGAGAGGCTGAAGAAGCTCATCAATAAACACAATGTCATGATATTCATGAAGGGGAACAGGACCACCCCCAAGTGTGGATTCAGCAAGACCCTCATACAGATTTTGCAAGACACAGGGTAAGGCTATTGACAATACCACACTTGAAGAGTCCTGGTCGCCTCTACTAAACTCTTCCACTCCTGCTGGCCACCTGCTGTTTCCCCCAAGTTCCTTATTGCCTAAGCCTACAGTGTTGTTTCCCTGTGCACAGTGGCGTGCACAGAGTTTTTAATCAGGGTAGGCAGTAAGAAAAAAAGTGAATTAATTGATATTTAAAAAAATTACAATGCACTTTGTAAGTTTTTACTAAGACTGGCTCTGCTGCTAGCTTCAGCCGATATTTATTGGGATTACTTGCCACATCAAAAATCCAAATAACCGTTTTATTTATTTATGCATATTACAAGCCATTAACTGGAAATATATTTATAAAATTTTTTTGGCCACACTAATTGCATGAAAAAAAGCCAAGATAATTTGATACTCATTTCGTTAGTAAAGTTGTACTAATTGATAGAGGTACTAACAGATGGCACTGGTTGCTACATTTGTAATTTGTACCGATAGGCACGGCCTTTCATGACACAAACGAGTATTCTCTAAAATGCTAATTATGCTGCACACATGTACATTTTTTGTATAGAATACTATCAACATTTGAATATGACATTTTGTATAGTTGCTTTCTGCTTTTGGCACATTATAATAGGGTGATCATAGCTGAAATTTTACATGTATTTTTGAAAGTATACATCGATTTCTTTTTTTATGTGAGTAGGGAAAAGGTAGTGCTTATATGTGCCTATATGGAATGCACGCCTCTGCCTGTGCACCATCCAGTTGGAATTTTATTTTTAGTCACCGGGTTTATCAGCCTATTTATTCTGAGATGGTCTGCATAACTCCCGTAAACACTCACTCTATCTCTCATATTTCACTTATTCTTGACAATATTATTGAAAAGGAGACAATCTTCTATTTCATCTTATTAGTTGATAGTTGCCTAGTTAGTCTCTTTAATGAAGTTCGCCAGGGTTGTTATTGGCATGTATGGCGGTCTCCTAGTTCCATAACATCAGTTCCCAAGTATTAGCGTCTTCTTCCTATCAAGGCGGGACATTGGCACCTTAAATGAATGGGTTTTTCTTCATCCTTTTCACATTTCCTGCATCTATTGGTGCTTTTAATAATAATAATTGGATTACTTCTATAGCGCCGTTTTCGTTGGAAAATCACCTCAAGGGCGCAAATTTGACTCCCGATAGCTGCATGTGTCTCCTGAGGTGGCAGTGTCCTGTTAATAGTACTATATACCAGCTCCCTCACTATCCAGCGTACATACCTGATCAGTTTGTCAATTAAGATTTTCTCATTCCATGTCCTTTCTCCCATTCTTTCCGCTGCCAGGATTTGACCCATTTTTCAATATGGAGTTGTGACAGGCCCCACCCCTACAGCCGGCTCAGGTCCTGAAGTGATATTCAACCTTTAATGCAATAACTTTCCATTAGATCAGTGCTGTATTTCACCATACTTCTAACATCATACGCCATATGGGAATATTCCATGCATTCAGCACTATGACTAGGGGCAGCTTGTGATTCTTTAGTGTACTAATATTGAAAAAAAAAAACAGCATTTTTGATGTTGTAGCTGAAATTTATTATTTAATTTTTTTTTGGCAATTTTCAGTTAAACGGTGGGTTGCTCCGATTTGCCTAAAAATCTCCATACAAAAAATTAGTCTTTACAAAAAAAAATTTCAGGTACATCAATAATATCGAATTTTTTTTAATCTTCACACTTAAATGTCATGAGCCACCACTGTCTATGACTGTAAAAGAATGCGGCGACCTTTGTTATTTTGTTAGAATTGTGATGAAAAGTTTAAATTGTCAATTCCACACACATAACACGAGTATTGTATTGTCAACACCCTATTATTGAGAGGATAGATTGTTTCGATCTTATATATTATTTGATAGTCATGATAGCCTCTCGTTGACCTTTTGGTCAAGTCATGTTTTTGTCTTGGATTAAATTCATATCATTCGTATCCATCACAATAACGTGTCACAAATCAGTGGTTTTCCTAATCCTCAAAAACTAACAACCTTTTCTTTATAAATTTCACAGTTTGTTGAAATTCTACAAATGTTTTAACTGTCTTCCTTCAATTTTGCAGCGTGGACTATGAAACTTTCGACATTCTACACGATGAAGAAGTGCGTCAGGGACTTAAGACATACTCCGACTGGCCCACGTACCCTCAGGTCTACGTGAAGGGAGATCTGATTGGAGGCCTCGACATCATCAAGGAGATGCTAGCTGCCGGAGAATTGGAATCCACGCTCAAGTCATAATACTGTTTTATGAAACAACCTTCCATTTTGACATCTATACAGCGATCAAATCATGTATACTAACTAGATCTTTTTATTTGAAATAAAATTAATTTTTATTTATAATTAATTGCACTGCGTTATCTTGTCAGTTACATAATTATTTGTATTCATAACTGCTATTTATCAAAAGAATTTGAAAATCTCAATCAATGGGATATGATTACTAGAGTTAAGTTATTTATTATGGGGAATGCGGTGAAATAATGTAAAGCCAAGTGTAATAAATCCTGCAGACCATTCTTTTGATATATTTTGTATCCTCTCCAATAAAACCCAGCTCACTCCTATGATTTGAATAAATGTTTATTCAGTAGTAACATTATGAGACAAATAAACTCGCCTAAATGCTGAAAATAAAAAAGGTAATACACAAATAACACTATAAAATTTATGCGGATAGTTAACACAACAAAGACCGGATACCGCTCCATATCTATAAAGACCGCAACCATCACTTTGACAGCTGATCCCCTCTATGTAAAACTGTATAATTTTTTTTTTAATAATATCTGATGAACTTTCCGCAAATGGGTTTTTTTTTTACAATTATGTATCGCACGATTTCATCATTTGTTCAGTTTTTCTTACTTTTTTTTTTTTTTACGGTTTCTTTTCTATTTCTTCCGGAGTAAACACAACTGGACCAGTTCTGGTATTTGTATTCTCTGCACTTATTTCCCTTATAACCTCTATAATAAAATTTGTGGCGGGAAATATATATTTATTTACCTTTTCTATAAATTATCCATCCATGGGTTAAATTAAGTATTATGTGGAAAACGCCAGTCTTACGGAATATTTAAATATGCCTATATTAATTAATTCAAATCCCAACCATCTGGTGCCAGTGGGACTATGGCATCTCCAATTGGGATATGTTGTAATCCTAAAGGTGGGGGGGTAGGGCAAGAAAAATAATGGAAAGCACCCGGCTATTCAGGTCTTGTCATCATGCGAGGTGGAACGGGTCTGTGGCAAACTAACTCACCTTGGTGGTCACATTAACGGCAGTGGTCTTTGTAGTAAGTATAAAGTTTGATTCACATCCACCAGCACCGCACAGTACAGAGACGTATGGTAGATGGCAAAATTAGTACATTATCTATGAATACATTCACACACGGTGTAATGTGAATACTCTCTTCTGTGCCGTGCCTGCCACTACTTGACGTGTCTGCACTGCATGGTGCCGGTAGATGAATAGACCTTAAATTATTATATTTCAAAAAAGAAATAAGTTGGGTACATTTTTGTCACCGGGGGTGTTAAATTATGAATCGTGAAAAGTAAAAAAATCAAATGAATAGAATAAATATTAAACAAAATATTGTCACATTGCATCAGGCGGTCGTCACAATGACTGCTACGGTCTTTCTAGTGTTAAAAGAGCATTACCATTTACAACTTGGCAGATCATAAAATACCATAAAAAAATGCTTTTATAACATTTATTGCTTCTTGAAAACGAGACCATTATCCTCTCCAGTACAAATGTGTATTATAATACAGTTTCCACTGACATCAGAATGAATAGAATTGCCTGAATGGGTCATTTCTACGACTGGAGGCAAAGGTCACGTGATACCATTTTGGCACCAGCCTAGTCCAAGTTTGTTTCGCGTGATTTTGACTACAATAAGCAAATTATAAAAGAATCAAACTAAAACCTCTAACAAACTATTCAGTTTTTGTAAACAAACTGAACCATTTTTTAATTAAATTGGCCCTCTTATTTTGGTATCTTCCCATTGCGTGTTAGGGCATCTCTATGTATCATTTGCTCTGTGGTAGTTTCTTTGGCCTAAAGGGCTCAGTGAATGGATTCCAAAGACACAAACATATGAACTTTCCTACCGTCGGATGTGCATGAGAATCTACAAAAGAAATTTTACTAACAGACTTGTACTATTTTCAGAAAAATAAAACAACAATATTTTAAAGTTATTATTTATGCAAAAAGGGTTAAAAATAGCAAAAGCGGGCGTGAACATAATCCAATGAGACATTAAATAATATTTATATAAATTAATGAATAATTTGTTGAGTGAATGAAATTTGTTCATGCTAAAAACAAAAATGAGTTAGAATCATTAAAAATACATGAATACAGCGAGCGGACAACTAAATAATATGTGATGATCTATCTATATTAAAACTTTTCATACTGATATTAAAGCCAACAGAACACCATTTCGCTTCATCCAAGGAAGACACAATATAACATTATATAAATTGCTTAAGAAATTTTAGTCAAACCGAAAGTTCATCACTTTGACTGAGTTTAGTTATCAACATATCAAGTAATCCAAATGACATAATAAGATAAGCAACGTTCCCTCTAAGCTGGCAGACTCGGTAAACCCATCAATGCTGACGATCTTTTTTTGGGCATGATATTTTTCATTGAAAATGTATTAAGTCTTGTCAAAAACCTTTCCTGTATTTAATTTCATGCAATTGCTATTGATTTTCCGACGCCTTGAAGAGATGAATAGCAGTTAAAGAGATATTTAAAAGTTCCATAGCCCGTGATGAAAATCATGTTGAGGTGAGAGTTACATTGAAATTTCAGACAGAAAAAATTATCAAAATTTCGTGACGTCATTATTCAATGTCGGGAAGTTTATGCTGCTTTATAATTAATATAATCAGTCATTGAATCTACTCATGCAGACAAGTTTGGCCTTAAAATGGCATCAAATATGCAAAATTTAATCAATGTCCTAATAATATTAGAGTTGCACTAAATCTCCCAGAGATGCTTAGAGGGAACACAGATTATTACAGATTTACAAACCTATCTGTGCAAGAGCCCAAAAGAGGAACCAAAAAACGAATGAACAAGATTTTTAACCTTATATATACGTGGCTGTCGCATTTGCAATCCTTCGGCAAGTTTCACAAAAAAAACACATAAATTGTATCAAAACGTGCCGCATGATGGGGCAGACTGTGTATAAAAGACCGGCGTAAAGGTTAAGTCATATTTTTTTGTATCCCAGATAAGTTAGTAGATCTGTAAGAGTGTGTGTAATTTTATTTTGTATCTTATGAAGCGGCGGGTGATTTTTGTGTGCTCCCCTGTCCCTGCAGCTTGCGTTCCAGCACGTCGCAAATGGCATCTCGGATCTTGGATCGCTCGATGCCTAAAGCTTGGATCTTCTCCATTTGTTGCGTGAGGAATTCGACTTTTCTTTTGAAGTAGTCCTTAGCGCTGGCGATTTTCTGGAAAATATCAAAATATTTAGAGACAAAATATGAAATCCTGTTTCCACCAAAATCTGTTTTTTTTTACTTTTGGCTGAGGACACTACCTCTGTGGACCTCTTTATGAGCTGTTTTGAGGTTCAAGGAGAAAGCGCAATACCCCAAAAGTTAAAACAACATAATACTGTGGGTTGTGAGAGCCTTAAGATGAACGGCTGCACGGCCTGTTTCATACAAAATTTAATTTTGGATTTGAAGCCAAAATACTCACCTAAACCTATTGATATTTTTTTTCATCAAAAATTATAGTAAATATTTAGTACGGATTAGAAGTAATTTATTTATTTTTATTTTACATTATGAAATATAGGACATTAAAGGAACTGATTTTTCACGATTTTAGAGGCACCTTTAACAATTATTTAGGGGCTTTAGGGGTGATTTAAAAAAAAGTTTTACCTTGTCTACTTAGAAAGTACAATAAAATATAAAATAATTTTTATATTAATATAAGCATTATGGGGGACTTTAAATTAAATTAAAAACAACCAATTTACATTGGAATACAAATTTGCCATACATAATTTAAAATATCGACCAGAAAAAACTTTTTTTTTTTTAAATGTTTTGTTTTTATATTTTTATTTATGTAATCATATTTACATGGCAAATATGATATATATTTTTTTAAATACAATAAGCCCGCAAATAATTTTCTAAGTTGCCTCTAAAATTATGAAAATTGTTTTTTTTTCATGGCATTATACTTCATAATTTAAAACAAAAATAAATAAAATACTTCTCATCCGTACTAGATATTTACTAAACCTTTAATTAAAAGAAATATATCATTCAGTTTGGATGGGTATTTTGGCCTCAAATCCAAAAGTAAGTTATGTATGAAACAGGCAGCGTAGCTGTTCCTCTTACCTCTTTGCACGCAATCCGTGTGATAAAGCAAGAAATTGCCATTCGTACGCGGCCGTTTCACACGTCTGATACAGTAACTTTCATTGCCGATAGTACAACAGTCCGTTGAAATATAAAATTTAACAGCACTCCAGAGTATTCTCATAAGTATCACGATGCTGACCTATACCGAAAATTGTTAAAAATAAAATCATATTTTATAAGGAATATCGATAATCAAGTGCAAGTCAAGAGTGGACTATTTCGCGGGGGTTTAAATGTACTCAACAGATGGCGCACTTACAAAATCGCATTTGAGCAAGCGCATTTCACACAAGCGTGATGTAACATTTTGGAGTAGAGCCGATATAGCAGTTTCGTGGTCCATCTTGTGTCTTTCAACGCAGTGTCCCAACAGCCGTAACATAAGGTACATTTTTGTATGGAGTTTTATGTTTTTATTTTTATAAACATCTGAAAAGAGTTTTTACCCTTGGATTTGATTCCATACTGCATATCACAATATTTTCTTTCCGACATAAGTCATGCTCAAGTGCTCTATTTTCAGAATAAATTACATAATTGAAAATCAAAAAACTGTACCGCGTGTGGGTATTGAAAAACTGGAATTAATTAGCGCAGCCAAGAGGTTAAATCATATAAAATAAGACAATAAGATTTTACAAAGACTAACAAAAACATGAATAATTTTATGGTGTAACAATATTAAAATAAAATAAATACCTTTGTTCACCACTTTACTTTAGGTAAAGTTTAACTAATTTTGGAGAACTTTACGTTGATATTCTTGACATGACCTACGTAAAGTACTTACCTACAAATCTGTTCATTTTTGAAGTGGTATTTTTCAAAATTTATGATACTGAATAATCGATTTTCGGCTAGTTTTGTTTTGATGTTCTTAAATTATGGATATCTAATATTCAGATATGTTTTCAAGTTTTCACGGCCAGAAGTATTTTATGAATAGTTTTTGGGATATTATGCCGCGTTGCGCTTACTCCCCCTTTAGTCAACGTTTCGGAGAGCGTTACAGTGTCCATCATCAGGGAAGATGTGTAGATTGTGGTGCAATGTGTATTTATATATAATAATAATTATTGGCATAATTATTTATGTAGTTTTCGGCAATGAGTTTTGATATAGCCGTTAAGTACCGTATACCAAAAACTATTAAGCCCAGCTCCGTCATCCCTATTAATATTTATGGGATTTTTGTGGATTTTAATCGCTTCCGTGCGTAAACGCGCTAGAAAAACCATAGATTAGACACACTTGCGCTTAATTATACTAATAATTATTATATTGAAATATCGGGTTTAAGAGGATTAACACGGTGTCACTTCTACATACATAAATACACACTACACCACAATCTACACATCTGACCTGACGATAAACGCTGTAATGCTAACCGAAACATTGGCTAAAGTAGGAGGAAGCGCAACACGGCATCATATCCCAAAACCTACTAAAAAAGAATTATTCTGTTTAATTTGATACATAACAACAAAAGAAAACTCTACAATTTGCTTCCATGATGACGCAGATTTGCAGTTAAAGTACATTATGTAGGAAACACCATATTTGCCATGAAAAGGATGTGTTGTTTAAACTAGTTACTAAAACTTTTATAAAATCAAGGGACATTTACAAATTGTATAAACTATGTAAGGTCAACTGAATCCAAAGACAGGCGAATAAAAAACAAGAAAAATCATTTATAATCTGCAGTATATTCAAAGTTGCTTGCGTTTTGGGTTAATAATGGATCCAGCTATGTATGAATCAAATAAAAAATTACCTTTTCGGCGTAATAACCAGTTCCAATATCTATGATAACATTTTCTGTGTCGGTGATTGTCCCAGGGACGTAAATCGAGCCAGTTAACGGCACCATAATCGTCTTTCCTTTAGTTGCTGAGTTTATTTTATCAACACTCTCGCCTGAGTCTATGAATTTAGTCTGAGCTATTTTCAATGTTTGGAGGGAGTCCTGGTATAGATTGAGTTCCTAAAACACATAACTTAGGATATATTCAGTTGTAAAGTAACAGGAGGTTTGTATAAAATGATTGCCGAAAATGCATATTTTTGTATTGAGTTGTCCAGCAATACTAGAATCGAATCAGAAAATATAAGAAAGTGTGACTTACTTGGTCGACTTGCTGTTTTAGCTGTGTTAATTGCTGTAAGTTTAGTTTGGTTAAATCTATTTGCTGCATACCCTGGCCGGGGGAAGATGAAATTGTCTCCATTTTTAAGTATGGGGAAAAGGTTTTTGTTTGGTTAAAACGTGTGTGGCAAATTCCTTGGAAATTTGTCAGTTAACTTGTTGGATAAAAGATCCAACTTTCAATAATAAACTGAGATGTAGGAAAATCGGCAAATTAACCACGCTTTTTGCTCAGTGACATATATGGTTATATTACTTTCAGGTTGTCATCGTGAATTTTACCAAATTTTAGTTATTTTGCTAAAGTTTGTCAGATTGAATTATTTTTCCATTTGTACATACTGTCATTTATCGATTGTAACTAGGTAGCTACTCGAGACGGAAAAGGTCATGTCAGATGGTATTTTAGAGTAGAAACTAAAGGTGGTATACAATATGACATTTAAAAAGAGACAAAAATTGAGAGAGCTGTAATATAATTTAAATGACAGCACCGAGATGGCTCACAGGAAATTAAAGAAGTTGAAAAAAGTGCAATGGTCTAAATGCATATTTTTTACTATAACGAAATGGTCTTCAGAAATTAGTGGTACTTTCAGAAAGAAAATTATTCTACGTGATATTCTAAGACAATTTTATGTTTTAACTTTTAAAGGAATATAATTACATACAAAGAAAGGCTATTTTTGTATTTGTGAATTAAATTTATCTAATTATCAATTAGGCGTTCAATCAAAATAAAACATAATCTAATTTGCAGATTAAAATTAAAAATTTCAAAAAACGCATACGTACATATAATTGAGTTATATAACTCCACGCAGGAGAGGAAAATATTTTTTCTCAGGGCCAACATAATCTTTGGGATGCTCTGTGGGGGGAATTTTTAAGGAGAGGAAGTTCTGGGAAGAAAAAGGGTATGAGGGGTGGGTGGGAATCTAGAGGTCAGTGAGCCAAGAATGACAGACTTATAAACCCTCCCACTGCAGTGCAAGCGGTCTCCCACAACCGACCTCGCAGCTGAAATGGATTAAACTTTTTTTTTTCATCCAGATTGCTCATGAGTTATCTTTTTTTATGGAAAATTCTATAGAAAATTCCATAGAAAAAACAATCCACTTGGAAACTGGACGAAAAAAAAGGATCGTCTAAGAACAACTTTAGGAAACTTATTCCACATGTTGTTCAACTTTGGTGTTCATTATTAAATAACAAAATTGTTTAAAAAATCAGTAATTTTTTTAATAGAAGGCTGTTTGTTTTTACTCTTTCATTGTTTGACCTGAGAAACGATTTTGAAAATTGGTATTATGCATTTTGCATTTAAAATACTTTTCTAAAAACCATTTCACATTTCGCATTTCCATTTTTCTTTTCAAATGGTTTTGGGTACCCATTTTGCACATCCCTGACTGCTCTGGTTGGTATCAGTCCTCCATTGAGGACTGTCAGCTTCTCTTCTTTGGAGATTTTTTTGTTAGCGCAAACTGCGTTCAGTCCCCCATTTATGGAGTTTCCTGCATTACCCTTCTTTTAATATCCTTATCAGCATTTCTATCTCTCGTAAAGATATTTCTCAAATCACAAACTCATCAACCTGCTTCAAGTATTCATCCTTCATAATTATATTGCACATTGTTTTCATACTCTCTCTTACAGACACCATTACTTTATACTTATTTACGTTCATCATCAACTCATTCTTCTTACCTACTTTATTCATCCTAAATACGAGAGACTGTAGATCTTCAACACTGTTTGCAATCAGCACCGCATATTGAGCACACAACAGGCATCATACTTTCAAATTACTTACATGCTCTAATTATATCAAGCATTTGTAAATACCTTGAAATTTCGTTCTAGGAGACAACCTTATTCATAACTAAGGTATTCGATTATCTAGTTCTTAGAATTTGCAATGCTTTGTACAATTTGGGAGACGGGTATCATCAAAATGTAAGTGAGGAGGAAAATAGAAACAACATTTCTTTTAACTTATTTATTTAAACATAATATAGTATTATATATTTCCAGTATTTTAAAAGACGAAATTTCATCTGATTTTGTTATAATATATTATTTTATAACTACGCTTACTTATTTATAAATTTATAAAATAATTATTTAATTAAGAATAATCCTTCGTACAATATAAAAAAGTGATATTGATTTTACCGCGAGTAGTTCAAGCTATTTATATTAGTAGTTAGTTTTTTTCATAAAAGTAAATAAAATGTTTTCTATTAGGTAAGTACTTATCCTAAAAAAAACCTCGTGCATTATTCCTTCTTAGGTAATTAATTATTACCTACCATTAAAAAAATAAGTAGGTAGATATTTTTTAGTCTCACATAAACATATATATGAATATTGTAAATAAGTAAATAAACATTCTTTCGTAGAATCTACGAAATAGATCATTGAGAACAGGCTTATCTATACAGTAGAATCCCAGATAGAATATAAGCCCAATGTTGAATTGACTCCAACTTTAGTTCTATTCTACTTAAAATAGACCATATAATAGAACCATGTGTACGGCAGTTGCTACGTTAACACCGCTCTCCGCGTATAATATTATAATGTCTATAGTTATATCCAATAAAAATCATTTTTTTCCTTCGAAAATTTGCTTTGTCACTTTGAGCTCCACAAAAACAAATGAATTAAAATACAATAGAAAAAGAGCAATTGTGAATACACTACAATTCCTGTCTATAATATAAGAGTTTGTTCTATGTGATAAATTATAGACTTGATGAGGTGGGTACCCAGCATTATGAGTAAAACATATTAAGATCTCTTTACAAAAAATATATGAAATTAGATGCCATTACCATGAACGCCTGATAAATTAAACACAAGTAAATATGTCAATTAATATCTACAAGGTATGTTGAAAAAGGCACACAAGGATCATATTTATTGACCATGCCATTACACCATTATTACAGATATGGTAAGAATTGCTAGAGCAATTATTCATAAGAAGTACACGTGTTTGAGCAAGGATAGGTAAGGGAACATTCCAACACTGAGAGAAGGGTGATCCATCTCTTTTCTTCGCCCCTACCTTCAACCGATTTCTTGATTATTCCGATGCCTATACTTTTCGGAGTATTTTTTTTATCAGGTGGTGATATCTTGACATCTTAACACATTTTTGTGTCCATACATATACCTCCTCTATTTGCTATGCCATTCTACATTTTGTGTCAAGTATAAGACAGCCTACACATATAGTTATTATTTATTTATTATTTTGCTTACTAACTTATGCAAACTGCTTATAAATTAAAAATAATATCATGGAATCACCTGTTGGATAATCTTGTTTAAAGTTACTCTAAAATTAAATTAATCTCGGTCTATTGGGGTAAATACGTTCCATGGGGTAATTTAATTGTGTCAAATCATCTCTTTCATTCTTCGTATGGTAGAGGAGAGTTGGTGGAAGTCAAAGTGTGATTCTGAGGTTATTTAGGTAGTTAACAGTATTGGTTTAGCAAAGATATTCCTCCGGGAAACTGATGACGAGAACATTCTTCTGCAATGTGTTCTGTTATTTGAATATTCACACAGGTCAGAATCCTATAGGCCCCATTTGCGCATTATATATACATAGCGACTGAGAGTGGACCGAATGCGATTAATAAGGTTCACGGCTTCCGAAGGAGAGAGAACCCTGGCGGTTTAATAGTCCATAACAAGTCCTTCATTTACTCTTGATTTGATACAATTGTCTCATAGGACGTGTTTACTCAACTGACCTTTTTAAAAAATATACTTATTAGTACAACACAAACAAAAATGAATAAATCAATTCACTCCGTTGATGACGGTGTTCGCGTTAAATAGGTGATTGTTGCGTAAGTGACAGCGGGGCGTCCTGATTTTCTCCCTCTCTGAATTTCCAGCGATGAATAATGCTAACTGTTCCTGCAATATAAAAAATTAAAGTACAAAGATTAGTATTTGGAACCACAAGCTGCGACAATGAGCTATGTATCTCTTTGCGAGATAGAAAGACAAATGAGGAGATTACGAGCAAGACAAGGTTGCCAACAATACCGTCACGATCTCCACACTGAAGTAGGACTATGCTGGATACGTAGCACGACTAACAGGCTTCGGATGGGTGAGGAAGGTTTATTCCAAAGCTGAACGCCAGGAGGTTTATGAAGAGCGAAATTAATAGCTGCGGCAAATATTAAATGTGATAATATAACCTAAAGAGTACAATACACAAAGTTCAGCATTTTTGTACTCCAACTCAATATTCGAAGTAGATATAGAAACGTTTTGAAGAAGGGCAACACTCTTTTTTAAATATAAGCTATGTAAGGTTTTTAAAAATGTGTTTGCTCATCAAAACTTACCAAAATTTTCATGGAGTGTACTTGCAATTCTTGTAAAAGGATTTGAAACTTGCTCTTTAAGTCCACTGTCTTCTGTGACACATTCTTCTTTATCTCTTCAAATGGAACTTTCTGCAATAAGAAAATAAAATGTCAACAAATTTCATATTGCTCCAAATTTAAAAAAAAAAACTTAGTGTGTTTATTCTAATTTCTAAAATTGCATTTCAGATCTGTTCAGATCTGTACAGATCTGATCATATTTAAAACAAAGGGTTCCCAGTTGTTACTGGTTTGCTTTGAAGCAGCAACTAAGTATCAGCAAATACCATTTATGGTAATACCTCCAGCTCTTGACATTAGATGGCAACGTGCTACACTAGCGCCCTCTAGCGTCCCGAGTTGTACGAATTGGTTTTTTCATTTTAATAATTTTTTGCTCATGTATATATATATGTTTAAAATAGGCTATTAAGATTGTATTAACATTTAAAGCCTCGCTGGTCGCACACTGTCCTAATTCTTTAAAAAGAAAAAAATAAATTATTACGACAGCAACACAGTCTGGAAGCCTATAGCCCGGGCCGCTAGAGGCAGTAGTGTAGCAAGTTACCAATATTTTGATATCTATGATATTTGATTACACGGGTAGCTTTGTCAAAATGTGAAAAATATATACATGAGCAAAAGAGGAGTAAAATCATATGTAGGTCACCTGATACTTATTTTTTAATTTTCAAATTCTATAATTTATTAATAATTATATTTCACATAAAATCTATTAAATTGTATGAAAAAAACAATTTGTACAAGTTGGGCTGCTAGACGGCACTAACAATACTTGGATGACTTGTATAGCGCCATTTTTGTGAAAAATCACCTCAAGGGCGCTGTGTACCATGTTGCCATCAAATGTTAAGAGCTGGAGGTATTGTCATAAATGGTATTTGCATTTAGTGACATTTTTTCGTTTGAGGTATTGAAATTAGAGGTGTCAGTTTTCAAAATGAACAGGTTTTTTTTTATTTTCAAATATGTTTATTAACGAGATAATTTTACATAAAAAATAATTAAAGAAGGTTATATAAATATCTTTCCTTTAGTAAAATAAGACCATCGCATAGAAAAATTAATTAAATTTTAAAATAATTATATTCAGCTTTTCAATACAATATATGCTACATTTTTATTAATGCATATATTAAGTTTTAGTGAAAAATAGATGTATATACCTATCTAACAATATGAATAATTAGATAAATTACCAAATACAAGTGATATAATAATACGTACTTAAAATATAATAGCATATTTTCTAAAGACAATTCATTCACCCTCCATTTTGTGTCAATTCCATGAGAATGATGAAATTGATGTTCAAAATATTTCTGAATCCTTCGGCAAACATTTGATTATCGATTATGCTTTCTTGCCTCTGCATGGTGAAGGCAGTTAGCTGAATTTTGGTGATTTTGTTAGTTACCTGAATGAGGGAACTGGCCACTCCGAGGAACTGACGGGATGTGTTGCGAATGCTGCGGACTGCACCACTGGAAGGACAAAATCAATTTATTTATTCAAAGGTTATTTTTAACAATATTCGGAAAAAATGTGACCTTTCTGGGGTACCCCATTCTAAGCTCACATTATACATGGTTTTATGTAAGAGTTATAAATTAGGTCAAGTTTTTTTTTTGTAAGTACGTGTGTGAAATGAATTTAAATGTAAACATAACATATAAACTACAATATTAAAAATATTATGTGAGGAACATTGTAAAGCAATAAAGGAATGAAAACTTTTACATCTATAACATAACGTAACATGAACATTAATCTTTGTTAGGTTGCAACATTGTATCTATATTCTTTATTCCCGTGTCCATAATCCACATCTAAAGGCGCTCTTGGACAATCCTTTTTTTCGTCCAGTTTCCATGTGGATTGTCTTTTTCTATGGAATTTTCCATAGAAAAATGCAACTCATGAGCAATCTGAATGAAAAAAAGGATTGTTTAATACTTCTTTTGAAGTTGATTAATTTTTTTAACGGTTTTTATTGCTAGAGGGAGGATGATAAATAATTTTATAGAAAAATATTGAAAATTTCTTTAACCAAAAATCGTTTTACTTGTAGGTTGGTGGAATGTATGTTGTGATTAAGGTCTTATGAATCAACCCAAGTTTTTAAGTGCAAGTTATCTTGGTTTTTGAAGGTGTGAAATAAAATATCTTTTGAATATGACTGTTTCAGAGTCATTCGATACAGGGTATTAAAAACATAGTCTGTAGGAGTTCTGATACGAGCTCTAAGGCTGCTCTCTGCCGGTCCGGTGAGGAACGAACATTTCACTTGTTACTGCAGACACTGCACAGAAAAGTCAAGTTTGCTAAAGTAAGGTAACGGTTTGCAACGCAGTCCATTGTGAGACTTTTCTGCGCAGTGTCTCCAGTAGCGAGTGAAAAGTTCATTCCTCACCGGACCGTCAGAGAGTGGCCTAAGTATAATTTTCAAAATTATCCTTTGTGCTATGAGGTCTGGTTTTATGGTGGAATAGTATAATTTATTAGTAAATTCAGAAAACCTCTCCAAATTAGAAATAATGAGAACTTTTGGTCAATAAGCTTAAGTGTATATTGTTAAAATGAATTGAAGGTTGATTATTTACCTTTAGAAATTTGGGAGTCAATAATAATAATTGAGTAATAATGTCGATTGTCCACTGTCTTCCACCAAATAGGTATAGGTAAATCAGAATAAAGAGATTCTCACATGCGTGGAGGTGTTCGGGATGAACGAAAAAATAATTTCTATTTACCTTTTTAACGCTTGACGTTTTGAAAATTATTAATTTTATTTTTATTTTATCTAACTATACTAATTATAACTATAAACTAACTAACTATAACATTTTTCTTCTCCCAACAGATCCTATTGAAATGCCAGTTGATTTGGCAACTAACTGTGCCGGTTTGAAAACTGCAGTAATATATATTTTTTAATTTCCGATTCAAAGACTATATAAAACATTGTTTATTTGACTGCTCGATGGTTTACCAGGACCAGTTTTTATTTTTGACTCTATTTAAAAAATTACAATCTAATTTTAAGTTAAATACCTTAACATTAATCAAATTACAATGACAATATTCTAAGATTATGACAAACGTCACTATGCACCAAGTACTGAAGGACTACTGTGTGGTAAGAGTGGACTGCGGGCGGATGTTCCAAACTAGTTCAAACAAGTTTGATGCATACTCGCGATACTACCGGTGTGCACAAATAGATTCAAGTGTGCGCTCTTTAAAATGATTTGCCTGTACCTCGCCCGAACATGACACAGTGAATTGAATTCAGGATATATTTACTCCGTTTGTTTTTTTTTTTAATTGTCTGACAAGATTTCCAACTGCTCAGAGTCAGTGGAACATTACACTGGCATTCACATTTGATTTTAAGAATGTTTAGAGGTTGGAAGAAGTAGGGGAATGTATTCAGATCACTACAGCAAATTCCATTTCAAACATAGTTAAAATATAAATGGTGGTCTCTAATTTTTTTGTTAATTGTAATTTTTCTTTATTCATTTTAACGTTATTAATTGCAGGTGTTTTTTTTTTATTCTACCATCAGACTAGGCATATGCCCGCGTTGTGACGATCAATTACAGCAGGGATTATAGAGAAACAAAGATTATGAATTTCATAATGGATTAATTTCATAAAGGATATGTAAAAAAATAAATTAATAATATTAAATTATTTTATGTTATTTTATACCTACGCATTGTATATTTTTGTTAGTTAAAGTTAAAAAAAAAATAAATTAAAAACAGCATTTAAATTAATTCTCCCGTTTTAGAGTCAGTGCACAATGCATATCCGGTTTTCGAGTAAAAATATTATGTGTAGTTTCTTCAGTTTAAGAGTTTTATAATTTCTAAATAAATAAGTGTGTCATTGATCTAGAATAATTCTACGGAGAGAATCTTATACGCCATGCATTATTCACAATATATGTAATAATATAACCCTTTTTTTACCAACACTGGGTTTAAAACCCTTACATTTATGATATTGACATTTTTATAATATTATTTAAATCGGTGTTATAAAATTGGACTCTAGTATCTCAATAACAAAACTGTAATGCTTTTACCATTATTTTTTCTCTTTAATTTTTTTTTTTCAACTTATGTACATCACAACATGCATGCGCCTAAATATAATAATTTTGACCTACATTTGTATGATGATTGTAATTTATTGTTGTATTATATTATATTCTTGAAATAAACTCCTGCTGACAAGCTACTTGCAGTGGCTTAGCGGGTATAAGTTCCCACTGTATATAATTAATATTATACAATAATTTTTATTTTTTTTTTAAATCCAGAGACTCCAAAGCCGAAAATCTAACAGCCAACAAAAGGATTTCTTCATTATTCCAGACTCTTATCAATTTTTTTGGACCGTTTCTGGCACATTACTTCAACTGTGTATTTAGAAGTTTGACATGATTACATTATCACTTTACTAACAATGATAAAATTAGTAAACTCACTTAGGCAGCTTCACAACACCGCTGCTGGTGAAGTTGATCAGGTGCACCAGCCTCCTGGCGGACTCCCTGGTCAGCAGGACTATGAGCTGCTCCAGGGTGGCGGGGCTTGCCTGGTTGTCGGGTTCGTCCTTGCTCAGATCCTTCCACAGCTCGCAGGCCTTGATGTAGGCCAGCTTGGGGTCTTTCACCACCTGGGACAACAACGTATTCGGTTAATACAACTTAATTGGTTAAAACCATGTACTCGTGAAAGTACCACAGGCAACTACATATATAGGTACTGAAAAGTGGGTCAATTCACAGCACTGGAACAAATCCGAGTAACATTCCAAAATGCTCATAGACAGTTCAAGTCCCATGGGAACCAGACAACTACTCAAAATGGATTGAAACTCTTCCCTAATGGAGTTTGTAAGACTATGAACAGGACATTGCCACTCCAGGAGAATGGCTGTTGGGAATGGAAAGCACTAATAACTGTAGGTAATGTGAAGAAGGTGAAGATATATGCATTAATCTATGGTGCCAATGTTTTCTATCAATGGAAAGAAGTCTCTGAAACCTGAGGTGCGTGGTTGTGGATTCAGGAGACATCGTTAAATACCTAATTAAGTTCATAAAAAGGTCTGGGCTAGTGTCTAAATAATATGATGAAACATAAGAGATGGCACAATGGGCCTATGGCTGAGTACTAACTGAGGATATTACTTGAAAAGTCAGTAACCGTCAAAAATATTTTCCATTTTTAGAAAAATGTAGAAAACTGTTATTTCCTTGAAACATGTAAAATACCTATAATTTTTTATTAACATATTCAACTAAGATACAAACTGAGAGTATGCCAAGTGAATTTTACATATAAACCATTATCAAATAGTTGTGTGATAATTAAAATTAAACTATTGAATCCTGGAATATCTGGACACAATTTTAGTGTTGCCATACTGGTAAAGTTCGATTCATATCTACCAGCACCGTACAGTGCAAACACGTAAAGCGGCAGGCACGACATTATCTATGAACACATTCGCACTCTGTGCAATGTGAATACTCTCTTTCCACTGTACATATCTGCACTGTACGATTCCAGTAGATGTGAACTCGGTGATCATTAAAGGTCAAAATGTACAGTACAGAGGTAGGTACCTACCAAGAGATGTATTTTTTTTGTTTCAGTAAAAATTTGCTGTACAGAAGTAGGTACCTACCTAGAAACATTATTTTTATTTATTTGGACTTTAAACGGTATCTTTTATCAGAGTATCCAAACTCACACGTTATTAATTAACATTATTATTAATAGTTACCAATTCGGCCACATAAACCAGCACGTGAATGGCCTCAGTGGTATGCTCCTTGAGAGCCCTGGCCTCCATTAGGGTCCTGCGGGACAGCCTCTTGCCCAGCTTACGGGAGAATCTGTCCGCGTGTTGCAGGGTGTGGACTACCGCGCGCTGTTTGGTTCCGTTCTCCTCCACCTTGGCTGGTTCGGCTGTCAAAGGTGAGGTTAGGTTAAGTTAGGTTTATAGATTTACAAATAGGTATTCTGTGCAATCGGTTAAAAGAGAATTTTTATCAATGGAACTTACGACAACCATAATAAAATAGTTTAGTAAGTTCTGTTGGTCGATTTGTGTTGTTTATGTCTATTTATATATTATATTATATCCTACATTCCTACCTACTACAAAGGTAGGGCCAGTTCTACGCAGGTGCAATTGGAGCACTCTGCTCCAGGCGCCATCTATCCAAGGTGCCAAGACTGATGATAAAATCGAACACCTAACACAGCGTCCTTGAGGTGATTTTACACAAAAATGGCATTATACAAATCATCCAAATATTATTATTTACAGAGATCACTACGCAGGCATTAAAAAGCCTGTAAAACTCAATAGCTGGCTTTACACATACGTTTTGGAATGAGCATTCTGGGCGCCGCTCCAGATCCTGCGCACCGCTCAGAAAAGTCCAACAATGGACTGCGCTGCAAACCGTTACCTTACTTTAGAAAACTTTAATTTTCTGCGCGCTTCCTTGAGCCCCGTTTGAGGAGCATGGCGCTAAGCAAAACTTACATCAATCGAGTGAGACCGTGCCACATGAATTATTAATATTGCTATTTCATTATGAAACGGTGCTATACGAGTATTATGATGATCTCTAATTCTACCATTAGTTCTTACCGGCCAAGAAACGTACATATAAACAAACAATCAATTAATAATTCTGGATAGAGATGGTGTTAGTTCCATCTACAGCTCGCGTACGCATTTTTCCAGCATGTAAACAATCGGTATGGGGTTTTTGCGGTTTTGTAGAATTTTACAATGTACACTACTGGATTGTTTGGATTAGAGCAATTTTCGTATTATTTAGGTGTGACAAGAGGCGACAAAATTTTGCATGCGCCAGGCCGTTTGACTTAGGGCCGTCCCTGTACAAAGGTAGGTACTATTATCATTACCCAGTTTCGTCTAAGTTTCGATATTCTTTGTTTCCTACAACGGAATTTCAGGTTACTTTTGACAAATAATGTATTATAATAATTAAAGCATACTGAGGAGAGAATTTTTGGAAAATATCAAATGATACCGAAGATATAAGCCTAAAAATATTGATAATCTAGCTGGCCGGCCAATAAGCGGGTGACGTCACGGTTCATAAAATGACTGGCGCGGCCATAGATATTGCAGGTGCGGCAGTATCCTTTACTGCCTTTAGAATTTTGAGTTTTACTGAATTATGATTCGTGATGTCCTGGGAATTTTGAGCGGTCGTTTTACCCAAATTCACTTTGAAAGCGCATAACTTCGTCATTTTTGAAGAAAAATATACTCATTTGAAAAGGGAGCTATGGACTCAAAAAGGTTGGTGAACCTCTGATCTAGAATCTAGAAAAACCTAACAATACAAGGTGTGTAAATTTCATCACGCTGCTCGATAGTTTTTGCTGATTCATACAATAGTACTACTGCCTGCATATTCATTATGTTTTCTTACGTCTCAAAGATCAAATACGCTTAAATAAGGTCATTTCAGGTAATGTTATATTATTACCTAGAACATTGCCAGATTATTATTAAGGTTAACCGAAACGGGATACGTGCTCACAGATGGCGCTAAAAAAACACATTTAGCAGTTTCTATTGTAAATTTAAAGCTCAAATCCTTCAAGAAACTTATAAACATATTCGCATAACCTGATAAGTGCAAAGCGGTATATGTAAAGATCTTCTTATATCTTTTTATCCAATAATTCATACATTTTCACGTGATCATAGTGTTTTCAAATTAAATACGAATTTCAGGATTTTACCAATGGAAAATAAATGCATCAGTCACCGTATTTTTACACAATTCAGATTTTCTATGTACATATTACCAACTTCCCTTAAAAACTTGAAGTTTTTACATAGTTAAAATATGTGTTATTTTTTAAGATAATCTCTATTCAGATTTCTAGTTGAAAAAGTAATTATATGAAATTTCTTCGATAGAAAAAAAATTGCAAAGTATGTTCCGAAAAATATAAATAACATGTAATTTATTTAACATGTTATACGCATGAAAAAATCACAGCGTTTCCTTAAATGCTACTTAAGTCAGTAATCTTGAGATTTTTGCTCTATTCTAAATATGTCGTGTATTATTAAATATTTTTTAAACAATCGCCCTAAGCGTTATTCATATTAGCGAGCTCCCTCTCTCTTCCGTATTAATACATCTCTCTTCAAATAATGTTCAGTCTCCACTCGGGGGGGTAATGCTGCATCTTAAAATAAATCATATTACGCCCAAACGCCATCAAAATCTACATCGAAGGCGCTTCTAGTGTATAGTCTCTATTCTATGGCGGTACCATACCCGCCTCTCATATTGTGGCAGAACTTGAAACCTCTTTAAACATAAAACTCATGAAAAAAAAAACACAATTACATTATTTACCCAAGACAAACAAGTAGGTACTTTAAAATTAGATAGAAAAAAGGTAGTTCTCACTGGGCATGTGCATGATTCGTAACGGTAATTACGATGCCTTAGTGCAGGTTGTTTCATTCAGGGTAGCTATTACTCAAGACGAAGCTTAGCCAAATTTGTAATTATCTCATAAATGACATATTCATGCAAAAGCTAAACGGAAAAATAATATCTTATGCTTACGACACTGTCATAATAATTGAAGGTACTGACTGGAATTCTATTAACAAGCTAGCAAATACTGATATTAATATATTGAAACATTGGTTCGATAATAATCTACTCTCCCTTAACACTGAAAAAACAAAATTTATTCCTTTCTCTACCAATAAATTTAAATCAAAACCAGAAATAAAAATTATAATACACCAAAGTAACTGCGACAGAATCAATTGTAATCAAGCATGTTCTGTACTTAGTCCAACTTCCAAAATTAAATACCTTGGTGTACATATAGACCAGCATTTTAAATGGAAAACACATATTTGTGAACTTGTTAAACGAATTAGAAAATGTATATACATATATATTTATAAGACTAAGAAATATTCTTAGACTAGAAAACCTAAAAAGAGTGTACTATGCAATTGTTCAGTCTATTTTGCAATATGGAATTGTTGGCTGGGGGGGACATATGATAATATTTTAAGTCCACTTAAAATAATTTGAAGATTGATAATAAAGGTAATTTTTAAAAAAAAATCTACATTTTCCACTGAAAACTTTTTTACAATATTCAATGTACTTACAGTAGAAAAAATTTATAAAAAATATGCAATTATTCAAATTTTTAAAGAAAAAAGCGTTAATAAATTACAATTTAATACATCCGCAAGGTATCAGCATAACATTAAAATCCCACAATTCAACACTAAGCATACGCAAAACACCTACCTATATCTAGGAATAACTTTTTTTTAACAATCTTCCTTCTAATCTTAAAATTATAGAAAATATCCATGATTTCATACATAAATTAAAAAATTACCACAAACTACTGTAACAGTATTTTTCTATATTATTATTTTTTTTTGTCTTTTATTTTTTCCACAAACCTTGCGTTTCTTTTCTTTAATACTATTACTATTGATAAATTAGTAAATTTACACGACTAATTCATATTTTCCAGCTATTGTACAACAATATTTTAAGTTATGATCTAATTATTTAAGCTATAATCCCTCACCAAACACAAGAACCTTGTTTCTTTATGGTGAGGAACAGCTATATTATGTTTTTGTTAAACTATATGAATCATGTTTTATTTATATACTTACTGTAAAAAAAAAAAAAATTATCAAATTAAATAAATTAAAAAAATAGCTAAATCTCAAACTTTATAATTTTAATTTCTTTCCAATATTTGAAACGTACTATTGAACCTATGCTAAGGCAATTTTAAATAAAAGGCTGAGAGTATCTTAGCTTCGTAAGTGCGAGTATGTTTCCGCTAGACAGTGCCTTTGATCCGGATGTAGATAGGAGGCATAAATCATAATAATTATTATGAGCCAATAATCATACACCATGTCAGTGTTGGCAGTCAAGAGGTCATCCCGGGTCACTGATATTCCAATTTATAAGGGAAGCAAACTCCACGCGTGATAACACGAATGCGGACGCAACATCAGAGACGAGATAATGATAATGACATCATTAAAACTGGCTAGACGGTAAAACAAAAGCATGTTAGTGAAGGACTTAAACTTTGCTTCTGCAATCGACAAGAGTCATCGCCCTAGTTCCAAGGAGAAAAGATTTTGGAATGATATGACTATAGCCAGAACAATCTGATGACTCTGCTATAGCCATTAAATGACGGTAAGATACATAAGATTATAAGTTAGTTCATGATAATAATTTTTAAAAATTGAAAAATATCGAACATACAATATTTCGCCTTGTATAAATTTATCAAAGATATTTTATTAATTGTTTTTAATATGGTACATCTACGGCAGTTATAGGCACTGCGTTAAGAGCACAGAGGATATAGCTGAACGAAGAAACAAAGGAGTGCCATCGTAAATGGGACACGTTACTTCACTACATAAAGGCTAGCCACTCAGAATTAACATTTATACTTCCTGCATGAGAATTTGATACTTGTGATCCGTGAAAATATTAACGGAATTTATATTTGAAAACTTTAAAACACAACAATATAAACTTAAAAATCTTTTTTTTTTTTTATATGAATACCACACAAGAGTCCCAAACTGCTCCCAACGGTCTGGAGCCAGTGAGATTATGGCATTCCCAATTGGGGAATGTTGTGAGGCTGAAGGTATTAGGGAGGGGAAGGAGAAGGGGGAGAGGATGGTGGTGAAAAGGGGAAATACCTGGCTATTCAGATCTGGTCACCAAACACGGATAAAAGCCATTTCGAGCAACGTTTCAATTCTGAATGGTGGTCTTTCACCAGGGCGATACTGAGAGTATCTTCCACTCTGGAACGTGCGCAAATATACATATATTATTTTTAAATGAATTAATTGCGAAACAACACAAATTAATTAAATAAAAATTACTTGCGCACGCCGGGATTTGAACCCGCGACCTTCGGATTCGTAGTCGAGAGCCTTACCCCTCGACCATGGAGGCCATCAAAAACAAAAAAAGTTTACGTGAACAATTAGAAATTAATTAACGAAAGAATGATCCCAATATAACATTAATTAATAAAGTAACGAAAATTATTTATTCCCCACTGCTCAGTATGTTCACATCACCTAAACAATATAAGACATGTCAGTAGCTTTCACGTCATTATCTGATCAATTAAGAAAACATTGCGTTTAGTGCGGGGAAAACAGATCCCAAGTATTAGTACCTCACAGAATGAAGAATCTATTATCACAATTGGTTTCTCAGTAAATCGGTTTCACCAATAATAGATCATTTTAGGCACCATACAAATTAAAACTGGATAGGGGTAAATATAATCATATAAATAAGTCGTCTCAACGTGGCCTAACCACAGTTTAATAATGGCCTTGAATGCCGAAACAGCTATCAAAGTAATAAACTAAAATGCTTAATAATAACACTATTACATTTGATTTACATTAAAAAAATTATATTTAAAAAGATATTTTAAGCCATATAGTCCACCGTGGAAATGTTGACTCGTGAAAATGTTGACAGAAAAGCTGACCAAATCTCATAACGACAAAGAGGGTAACGTTTGAGGGTTTTTACTACTTTCAATCATCAGATTGACAAGAACATACCTAGATATTAACCCAACAGGAATTTTTGCAATAACACTTATAATAACTACATTAGATTAGTTAAAACGTGAATGATTTATCATCAAAACAGTTGCATTCGCAACCGTGGTTTATATTTACAAACAAAATAATCTTCAATTGTGAAATTGACAGTAAAACACTAATACGTATTTATTTTTTATCATTTTAAATGTCTTAGTTTTCAACAATTTACGTGCTCTGTGTCGTAGATTTTGCATCGAGAAAACTGGAGACATTTGAGAGAGGCCTGTGTTCAAAACTGGTCAATAGAATGCTTTCATTATACTGTATATTATGTAGGTAGAAGAAACTTTTTGAAAGTATCTATCTATACCATCATCACCATTAGCCCAGTCATCTTATGGAGAAATGGAGCCTTAGGTGGTATGAAGTGCGACTATTTTTTTCATCTTGGTTAAGTTTTTCTAATGATTAGATTTCTAATAAGAACCTGGAAGGAAGGCCACCGTCTTGGAAATGAGTCCGCTTTTTGGTTTTTTTGTAAATCTGCGTTATTTATTTATAAGAGACAAACAGCTTTTTAAACAAATTTATATGAATGTACTTGAATTTTTTTCTTTGAATTCCTACGATTCTATCAATTTCGGCTGGGTAGAAAAGTGTCCAGATCATCGTGCGGTGTTCTACGTGGGGACGGATATAGACGGTGTCAAAGGACTACTTTGTATTCCGAAAAGGTTTTGATATGCGAATTAAGAACGCCAGGATTTTATTTGATTGAATTGTTATATTACAGCATTATGTTATTGGATATCATTTCATAAAACGAAACGTTTTCATTTTTAATCGAAAAATTCATAGATTCGTGCAATATTATTTATATGAATCTATTTTATTGCTGTTTTGGGGTTTCTTTAACAATTTGTCCAAATGTGTTGTATCTCAATACTGTTATTTAAATTACGACATAACAATTACGTACCACGTAATCATATTATATATTTTCAGACGTGATCATGTATTATTATCACCGCTATAATAAATGTCATGTTTACCTCTTATTACAGTGCCAAAGGTTAAAAATGTCCATAATGTTATTATAGGAGAAAAATCACGACATTGAAGAGTGACATTATTCATGTACATTTTAAATTACAATAATTATTGTGTATTATACTAATAGTTTGATTGTCAGAGAACGTTGACGGTCTCCATGGTTGAGTGGTTACGATCCTTGGGTACGAATCTGGAGGTTGCGGGTTCATATCCCGGCGTGCGCAAGTAAATTTTATTCGATGAAAATTGTGTTATTTGACAATTTATTAATTTCAAATAATGTGTAGTATATTTGCGGCACGTTCCAGAGTGGCAGATACTGTCAGTATCGCCCTAGTAAAAGACCACCATTCAGAACGTTATAAACATCTCAATTTCGTTAATTCGGTTCATTTAATCACATTATCACGCGACAAATAACTGACTAACAATGTTTTAAGTCAATACGATAATATTATGGTTTTTTTATTATTAAAACTATCCATATTTCGATATGTTTAAAGAATGTCATTCGCTGAATGACAGCTATCAACCGAGAGAACCGGAATCCTAGAGTCTTTAGGTCTAAAGAAAAGGATAAGAAATCTTCCTTAAACAGAACCAGAATAGAATAGAATGGTACTTCCCTACCTCCCCCATCTCCTTCCACTCCTCAATACCTTCAACCTCACAACATACCCCAATTGGGGATACCATAGCCTCACTGGCTTCAGAGAATTAGGATCTCCCGGGACTCTTGTGTAATACCCACAAATAAAACATATTTACTATTTATTACATAATATTCAGAAATCATACATTTTATTGAAAACTTTCTTGACTAAATGATTTGAACGAAATTTAAAGATTTGATTCTGAACACAATTATTTTGAATTGAGGATTATGAATCGATGGCGAAATGATAAATATTGTGGACGCGATTGATTTTTTCGGTTCCATCCCTTAAGTGTACTGTTATACTTGAAGGCTAATCAAAATTTCAGCGAATGCTGAAACTAGTCGAGAACCGGCATTTAAATCGAAATGGAAAATAAAAAATGGACTGATAGTCGATCAAATGTGACGAAAGTCCAAACAACCTCACCTAAGACATCATATAAAACAAAAATCGTAAGCAGTAAAACACCCAAAAAATGAGCACTGGCGTCACGAAACTGTGAAGCTTCAGAAATATGCATAAAATTTTCAAAATAAATATGTATATCTACAAAATGTTTTGATAGTCTGACAAAACCGGTAAATAATTACAAGTATTTTTTATAGGTTCTTACGTTCTTTGGCATCCTGCACGTCGGGCGGCAGGTACTTGTCGATGTACAGGTCGGCCCTGTCCAGCATGCTGTCCACCCTGTCGGCTGCCAGTGCCGTTACCCTGGAGTCCAGCACAGCTGTACCCAGTTGCTTCACGGAGTCGGCGCGTCTCAGGACGGGCTTCACGATGTGCGAGCTCATGTAGTCCTGGGCGCTGGAGTACATCTAAAATGAAAAAAATCGTATAATCTATTTGTTCATCATCTTCTTTTAGTAAAAAAAAAATAAACCATGGAGATAATCTATTTTTTCGTCATCTTCCTTTGGAAAAATGACATCTTTTTTGGTGGTCTTTTCTTTCAGTTTGAGTTAAGAATTTGACGATCATCAGAGAAATATTCTCCCTGCAGACTGCCGTCCAAAACACCCTGAAGAAACTGCAATTGTAATCACGTAGGTTTCGAAGCCATGGTCTTCAGCGTCATCTTCTTCTACTTCATTCACCGGATTATAAATTAGGTAGGCCCACCTAATCTTATGGCAGTCAGTTTTCATTTATTACACATTTACAATTTAGAAATTAGTTCGGGAACTGCACTCATACGTCACGCAGGTGTAAAAGTCATCATTATAGTATGTCGTCCGACACTAAAATTAATTAGATTTTAAAAAATGCGAAATGAGTATTAATACATTTTTACTTCACTTCATGGGTTCATTTCGACCCCTCCTACGTAAAGTATCGTAATTTCAAAATCGGAAATTTACAGGAGAGTGGTTTAAAGAGACAGAAGTTCGGTGCAAGTCGAGTTTTGATTGTTTCTTGTCAAATTTAAGACCTTCTACCAAATTTGGTACAAACCGATCAAAAGCTCAACTTACACCAAGCTTCTGTCTTTTTAAACAACTGTAAAGTTTCGATTTTGAAGTTACGATACTTTACGTAAGAGGGGTCGATTTCTTTGAGAAAGTCAATAAAAAAATGTTTTTTATCACCTACCAATCCATGTACACATATTATGTAGGTATATATTTTAAATCATCTAATGTGAAAGTAACAAGTCCATCACTTACAATCATCCCCTGCTCTGAGACAAATGGCGCCTGGAGTAACTTGAACTTTGGCGCCTTATGAAATATGAAACATACTGTAAAAAAAAACTCTTTGATTTTAACCCGTGAGGTATAAATAGCTTTACAAGTTTAATGGTGGTGTTTTGGAAACTGATAATTCCCCTTTTTTCAATTACATGAAGAATGTTTGTTCTATTTAATGGCTATGTCTATCAACCATAGACAGTAGAAATAAAAAAAAAAAAACAAAAATAGTGAAAGCTTGCCGACTGCCGACGAGCTACAATCAAACTGTACGCACTATCAAAACGGCGCGTGAAGCCAATTAAAGCAACACGTTTGGTGTGTAAGTAGAAACAAAGGCAGGGCGCCGCTGTGAATACGATTTGCAGTAGTATGTGAAAACGATATTGGCGATGACGACCGAATAAATTAACACAAGCACGAATCGGCATACATTTTAAAAGTGATATACAGTCATTAAAAGGAGAAAAAAGAAGCTAGCCTGAAAACCTAATGTAATCTAACCTAATTAATAATTTATCTATATAACAATTAAGAATAACTTTGTTTAAACCACTGTTGTTAATATATAAATATCTACATATTTCAAAAGCAAAACTTCCCTCAGGGTAAATAATATACTAAAAATGACGACAAGTATAGACAAATAATGAGCAAATAGATAAATTGCAAACATAAACAACAACAAAAAATAACAATAAAATTTATCATTTTATGATGAAAGAAGGTGATTAATTAATTAATTGAAAATGTATAAATAATAAATATTTTTTTTTATAAAATATTAAATAATAAATTTATATTAGAATTATAAAAGAAATTATTTTTTTGATTAATGTAACTAAAATCAAGAAAATAGCAAGGCATGAAAAAAATTAGTTATTATTATTAAAATTTATATTAATAATATTATACATGTAGTTATTAATGTGAAAATAAATTTAAGAGATAGCTATTTATAAAAAAATATTGATTAATAATAATATTTAATTGTCTATTAACACTTTATTAATTTTTGTAATTTTCCTTTTTTAATTTTTTTTTTAATCTTCCTTTTAATGACTTTATATCACTTTTAAATAGTGTCCCGATTCATGCGTGTGCTGATTTGTCATGGAACCGCTGGCGCACCCGGTTTCATACTATTATTGATTCATCTATCAACCTTATATCAGTATATAGTAGGTATATTATTGAAAGGTGGAAATTCTTACCATTTCCGGGGGTAGATACATATTCGGCACTCTTTGTTCCACAATATCCAGGCTTCTACACAGAAGTTTGTCCAAGGTAGAAATGGGTCCGGTGAACAGGTTCACAGCTGGGATGGCGAGGTTCATCGAAGCCTGGAGAGAATACTCTGCCTTGGTGAGGTACCACTTCGTTATTGAGTTCGAATCCTGCAAAAAAAAAAAAAATTAATAGCCTTCCCTTGCGATGCTGTAAAATCCCTCAAGCCCCGGTTCTGTATACTGAGTGTACGGTGAATACATTTAGAGTTTTGCGATTTTTAAAGAAATCATTTCATAATGTGTATGAAATGAATGCTGAAAACGGGGAAAAAACATCGGCCACGCATAAAACGCATGCTACGTCCATTACTGTCGGCAAACCGCCGGTTACTACTGCAACCCTGCAACCCCTTTCGCTCACTACCATACCACTCGGGAAGATAGCAACACACGCAGACATACGTAAATATTGACAATTTTTTCCCAATTTTTCGACAAAACGTATTTTTCTGTTGACAAATACTTAAATATATAATTATTTTATTCAATCGTAAATTGCATTGCGAAGGAACCCCTAAAATATGATATCTTTGTTTAATTTACTTACAGAGGATATTGTAATAATTACGATGTCACCTCAGTTGACAGTACCGGCAAGGAAATATTTTTCAATTTAGCTATGTATTTCCTTTCAAAGTTTGGACCACCTAACGCTTATTCACATTTATCCTTGCTCTTCCTTCTTCCAGTATTTCTACTTTCCTGTTTTGAGTGAAAGCCTACCATTCTGGGCATTCGTTGTCTTCTTATCGCGAGATTAGCAGAGTGTTGCATTTTTTTTCTTGATCTGTGGCCTACCTTTTCCCTTAAGACTCAGCAATATTTGAAAAGGAGTACGAAAGATAAGGAGTGCACTAGTATAAATATCGCTTATCGTTTACAAAATATTTAATAAAACAAGACATATTTAGAATAGAGCAAAAATCTCATGACTATATATTAAACGCATAAAACAATCTATTGATGTTATATATGTGTTTTCAGTTCATTAATAATTCTCTCTTTATTACGTACTTATTTTAAAAACGTACTTTGTTTAAATTTTATACCGATATCTAGTTTTTCCAGAGGTCAACATGTCAATCATTTTTATTCTTTGTGCCAAGAGCACGATGATTGTTTTCTATAAACAATAAGAGTTTATTTTTATACCGTAATCAATGGCCACTCTCAGACAATCATTATTAAATTTTTTTATCGGGGTAATTTTTTATAAAAATGCGCAAATCCATTAAAAAAAATTCATATGGTTTTCAACATGTTCATGGTAATTCATCAAATATGGACACGGGTACATCAGACATACTTTTTAGAAATAATTTAAGATCATACTAGAATAATGGATGGTCAATATGCAGACGGCTAGACTATAAGTTAAAAGGATTAAGTTCGCATCTCACAACAGATACCGACCAATTTTATTTTCAGGTTATGTTTTGTTTTGTGTAAACGCATTTACAATAATATTTATTCTTGAATTAGAATATTTCCAGTAGTTCGTTTAAAATTCACTTAATCAGTACAACATAAAATCACGTGAAGTATTTCTTGATACAAAATAAAATTAAAATTGTTGTATTAATTTTTACGTTGACATTCCATACGTCCTCCAACTTTGAACGATAAGGGGTAAATTAATATATTATCCTATTACTTACCCTTAGTGTGGTGTACAATTTCTCTCCGAGTTCAATGCCGGTTTCCACGATGGGTATGGAGGTAATTCTGGCCACGGACACGAGTTTTGGAAACCCTTTCTTTTCGAAATTTTCGTGATTACGCGCCACTGGAAAAAACAAAAAGAAATATGTGTTTTAAAAAGTTTTTCAGCAACCGTATTTAATTGTAAAAAATATAAATAAAAAAAGCAGAACATTAAAAAAAATGTCCTGTTCTCGTAAATGCTCCAAATTTCCATATTAATTGACCAAATATTTAAATATATTATTTATGCAATAATAAATATAAAATTTATAAATATGAATGATAAAAATACTTAATATGTGTATTAATACTGAAAATTTAAAAATATATTTATTCCACCTTTTTTACACAAATAGTATAAACGTAATAATAACTTTTTTGTTCGTTGCACGCCGCCAGATATGCTTGAGTTTTGTTCAAGACGGTCCCATTTCCTTTGGATTTCCTCCCACTTGAAAAATTGTTGTAATAACTCCTTTGCGAGCTCTTCAGATTTGAGTTCGACATTTTTCACAGAAAAACAAAGAACCCCTTCAAAAAATTCTAACAATTCCACTTTTAAAATTGGAAGAGACTAATCCAATTTACAAAAAAAAAATGAACGCGTATTCTATGTTTGGAAAAGACCCACTCGTTGTCCAAAGGGGATTTTTTCGAATTTGAAAATCGAATTGAATTCAATTCGTTCCTTTGCAGCCGCCGATTGCAAATGTCTACCGATCGATGTGAAAATGCTAACTGAAAAGCTGATTGGCTATTGGCAACCTTCGCACCAAAACCCAGACACAGCGAAGATAACAGAGTCATTAATAATACAGTTATTAATTTCAGATAACTTCAATCAATTATTTATTATTTTGTTTTTTACCGACACGGGGTGATGTTTACGCAATCAAAATATGTCAATAGGAAAAAGTTGTCAGAATATTGTGAGGTTGAATATAAAACAGATTCTTTGTTTTCTGGTTTATTACTTTATCGTATAATATTTTACTCTTTAATAGTTTCACTAACTATTTTTGGCCGTTAACATAATAGCAATTCTCCTAGGGCCAGCTTTATAAACGAACTACCAAATTTCTGTTACGTAACAAACCGTTTCATTAACGGACCGTTATCCGTCCATTTTTTATCTTGAATAATTGCCATTCGTTTGTCATCACTTTCACTGCTCGATGAGGAATCTATTTCACAAACGCAGATTATATATTGTCTTGTTAATTATAATGGAGCACGGTTTCAAATAAGCGATCGTCGGGCAACAACTGACAGCTGTCAAACGACCGGTAATCTGACGAACGTTTATAAAACGGCGAAATCGGGCGGTAGACCAAATATTAGTTAAAAATGGTATCAAGCGTTACGAACGGATGGTTATAAAACTGGCCCTTAGTCTACTTTTTCTTAGTTTTTTCCCCATTAGTATAATAACAACTCTCCCTTTAGGTAGGTAGTTATTTTTCTTATTGAACGACGTAGACTTAATATGTTATGTTGTTTAATAGCTGTGTTACCTAAAAATTTCAGACCGAAAAGCTGTGCAAAAGTTTTTGACGCCTTAGATCACCATTCGAGAGATTACGATTTCATAGTTTATTAAATTTTTAATTATTAATTTTTTTTATTGAGATTTAAAAACCTCATTTTAATATTTAATCATTGTAGAAAATAATATTAACATAACCTAAATGAAACATGAAAATGGGAAAATCGACAGAAAATAAAAAAGATTTCAGTCGCATCTGGGACTACTATATTAATCCGAGACACTGTCTAGTATGCAATTGTG
This sequence comes from Halesus radiatus, assembly GCA_022606495.2. Lineage (NCBI taxonomy): Eukaryota > Metazoa > Arthropoda > Insecta > Trichoptera > Limnephilidae > Halesus > Halesus radiatus. The sequence continues at coordinate 228,671 of JAHDVE020007077.1, forward strand.
TTCCTTAGGAACTTTGTAATCATTATTAAGATAGCTGCCAATAATATGGGATAAAAAATGGAGAATAATATTGACAAATCTTGAATTTGAGATATGATATCGATGAAGATGACATAAACTGAACTGATCTCATTAGCTAAGTTGGTTAAGCGGTTGCCCCGGATAGGCAGATGTCCTGGGTTCGAGTCCCAGATGCGACTGAAATCTTTTTATTTTCTGTCTTTTTTTCCGTTTTCATGTTTTATTTAGGTTATGTTAATATTATTTTCATAGTTTATTAGTTGAAAGAGTAGAAAGTATTTACCTACTGGTCTTTAAAAGAAATAATAAACCTATTTGTTGTGAATTAAATATATATTCTTTTATAACAAGTTAAATAATTTAAAGTTTAGGAAGCCTTGGTCTGGTAAGGAGCTATCTTTCCTTTGATACTGTGTATTTATTACTTATTTTTTAAATGTTTTCAATAATTGAATCATCTGAATCAATTGATGTTTCTGGAAGGTTGAAATCGTTGAAAATACATTCATATAATAATTACATGTACATACTCGTCTAAAAAATATATACAAAACGAACTTATTATAAGTATAGGTACAGTCTGACATTAGCGGAGAAAAAATGCTGCGATCGTTTAACGTTTTAAATGACAACACCAAGATGGCTCATAGGAAGATTATTGGAAGTTTAAAAAAGAAAAATGGTCCAACTGCATGTTTTTTACTTTCACCAAACGGTATTAAAAACATAACGGTACTTTCTGAAAGGAGACTTATGACTGAATTTTTTTTACTGTTTAAGGCGAAGCTATCAGTAAAATCACATTTGATTAATCTATTCTATGAATCGGTTTACATTATGAGAACCAAAAAAAAACGCTTTATATAAATTCAACCTTTTACTAGAAATTCCCTGTATAAGAATTATAATTATTTTTTTTATTTTTTTTATTTTTTTTATATGAATACCCCACAAGAGTCCCAACTGCTCCCGACCGTCTGGAGCCAGTGAGAATATGGCATCCCCAATTGGGGAATGTTGTGAGGCTGGAGGTATTAAGGAGGGGTAGGAGAAGGGGAAGGAGAGGGGGAAGGAAAAGGTGGGGAAATCCTTGGCTATTCAGATCTGGTCACCAAACACGGCTAAAGCCATTTCAAACAACGTTTCAATTCTGAATGGTGGTCTTTGACGAGGGCGATACTGAGAGTATATAACGTGTTCAGATATACTACATATTATTTTAAAAAGAATTAATTGTGAAACAGCGCAAATTAATTAACTAAAATTTACTTACGCACGCCGGGATTTGAACACGCGACCTTCGGATTCGTAGTAGGGTAAAAAAAAGTAATCAAAACTCCATTAGCGAAACATGCAATAAATTGTATATGCATCCAGCAAAATAAACAGGCTTTGGCTCTCCTGGAAAGTTGCTAAATATGAGATACGCCTGTTTGCGTTATGGGCGACGAAATATGTTCATTCATGGGCCAGCACTCAAAAATTACCATAAACATCACTTGCGGGTTACTGACTCAAGCAATATCACAAATGATTTATCTGTAAATTCTATACGAGTAGTTAGAATTTACAGATAAAATCATTCATACTATTTCTAGAGTTAGCAACCTGCAAGTTTGCATGATACGGGTGTTCTTATGAATAAAATGATGTGCACATAGTTACAGTTTTGCATTTAATACTTTCTTCTGTAACCGTTTGTAGCCGAGTAGTCCAAAGCGTCGGATTCCGACCCATGCGTCGCGGGTTTAATCCACCGTAAACTAAATCTTTCATCATTGCAAATGTAACAATTTAACTACGGCAGAGAGATACATCAAGTACCGTAAAATTTTTAGTAAACCCGAACGTCTTGATTTTTAATTTTAAATATGTTTACATTTCGGTGCGTTTTCATCTATAAACGAAAGGGAGCGTTTGGATGCACTTAAGTGCATAATCTATCTCAGACTGCATTAATTTCTTCACAACCTTTCACAGAAGTCGCGACCTTTGACAGGACTATCAATAACGTATCGAGTATCGAACGGGGCAGTATAGACGCCGATACATGTACGACGAGCGTGTGATTAATATGTAAATTATTATTATCAATGTTTTGTTTTTTTTAATTTCCTTTAAACAAACAAAACATCTCTCTAGTTTATTAAAATTAAATTAGGTTTGAACTGTCGACACGACATCATGCTACATAAATTTGATTTTGAGTTGGGGAATCTCGTGTTCGATTCCGTTCTCTATAAATAGTACCTGATAATAAGTGGCGTGCACTTGAAGGCTGAAAAACTGTGCCTACCCTAAAAAAAGCGATCAAGAAAAAAGATTGTTTGTCTGAATGTATTTTTCCATTAATCTGGTAAGGATTTATTCAGTTTGCCATAAGAATCAGCGGAAGATGATAATGAAATGGCCATATAAAATATTCAATGAACCATTTATATTCAAACTACACACAGCCAGTAGCGTACCACAAAGGCTGAAAGCTGTGCCTACCCTAAAAAAACAAACCGAAGAATTTTTCTATGAAATGTTTTTTTTTAATGTTAGTACCGCACGAGAGTCCCAACTGCTCCCAACCGTCTGGAGCCAGTGAGACTATAGCATTTCCAATTAGGGTATGTTGTGAGGTTCTAGGTTGTGGAAAGGGGGAAGGAGATGAGGAAGAAGAAGGTGGGTAAGTACGCAACTATTCAGATCTGGTCACCAAACACGGCTAAAGCCATTTCAAGCAACGTTTCGATTCTGAATGGCGGTTTTTCACCAGGGCGATACTGAAAGTATCTACCACTTTGGAACGTGTCTACTATATATTATCTTTAATGAATTAATTGTAAAATATCTCAAATTAAACAAATAAAAATTACTTATTTAACGTTCTACAATGAAAAATTGTTTTTATTTGACAAATGTATGCATTTTAGTAAGATAGTAAAATGGCCGTTTTGAAATATTCAATGCACAAGTCTTATCCGAACTTGAAAAAATACACGCTACCTTTGGTTATTGAGGAATGCGCGCCACTGCGCACAGCCTACCTGTGACCATGGAGCGTTGCACGCCACTTCTAATAATAATATTTGACTTATTTATGCAGTTTTTATTTGTTCTACGTGTCATATTTAGCAAGTACCCTTAGCGGGATTTTTTCAAAATATTATTAATTTTCAGAGGTAAATTAAATAATTGCCTAAGTTGCTCCTAAAATCATAAAAAAATACCTCCCCAGTTGTTCCTTTTACGTAAATAATTTTGCTGTATTGCTGTCACTTATTCTGTTAACACAAGTTCGCTCAAATTGTTAATACCTACGTATGTTTTTTCTGACTGCTTTCTGGCTGGTGTGTGTTATTTTGAACTTATTAGTTGAGGCACGGCAATTTGCTTAATTTGCGAAACTGTTTCCAATCCATATTGGTGAACACTCCAAACCGGGAATGGGATCCGTTCCGACTAACAAATCGGAAATTGGTATAGAAATTTTCTCCGCGGCTTAGTTTTGGTTCTTGTTGTCCGTAAAAACAATTCTCAATAAATAAGATCAAACTAACTAAATATCACGCCATTTCTCCGCAGGGGTAGGTTTCACTTCTTGCTTCATTACATTCATACAACGTCTCATACATTCTCTTCTGTTATTCCGACTTCTGACACGGCCCGACTCGAGTATTTGATTCACTCGATCGTGCCATGTCTTCCTCGGACGTCTCCGGCTTCTTCTTCCATTCACATTCACGTCATATATTCTCCTTACACCCCTTTCTTCATCCATTCGCTCTACATGCCCGAATCATCGAAGCGTCCCGTATAAGATCAAAGCTTTTGTAATATGGCTTTACCAGGAAGTGCTGCAAAAAATTAGGTGCTAAGATAAATAAACAAAAATAGGCCCCGAGTCTGCAATTAATAGCGTCGTTTTGAATATTAAAAAGGTGGTGCGTAAATTTAACTGCACGTTAAAAACGCTTTTTACCATTCTTGCTGGACGCTGAATTATCACGGTCCTAGCTTTTTAAATGTCATGAAATTATTGCACAGACAAGCGTGCGGCTCCTTGATGAAACTCAACAAGGAGAAGAAAGAAAGAAATGGAGTATCTCCTTCTAATCAAGAAGTTAGAATCGACATTGTTTAATGGTCGTCAACATTAAAGAACGGGCACCCTGAAGAGCATTGGCATCAATTGAAGACGATTAAAGAATATTAATAGTAGATTAATGGTAAACGAAACGTCCTACACGCTCACAAACGACACTATTTGAAATATTTTAGAAAAAAAAAACACATTTAACACGTAATACTTCTAAATTCTAAGATGAAGTGTTTGTTGGCGGGTTTACATTAATAACATGAATTGGAATACATTGTTATTGTAAATTTAAAGCGCAAGTCCTTCAGGAAACTTATAAAAACAGTGTTATGTTTCTGTTACAAAAATATTACGATACAAAAATAAATAAAAGACTTCTCATCCGTACTAGATATTTACTAAACCTTTAATTTAAAAAAAAATAGATCATTCAGTTTGGATAGGTATTTTGGCCTCCAATCCAAAATTCAGTTTTGTATGAAGTTTCAGGCACCGCAGCCGTTCCCCTTATCAGAAATATTTGGTAAAAGATCACTCACAAATGGAATGTGATAGCGTTGTTGTTGAACGAGGCAAAAAAAATCGAGAGCTATTATCACCATCAAATTGTGTTTCTTTAATCGAAGGATCTCGATCTGGTAAAATCCGGGTCATATGAGGTGAAGTATGTTGACCATTCTTTTTTTAACGATTATTCGGAATTTGAATGTTATAAGTCAATAAGAACTGATAAGAAGACTAGTGATGCATGTGTCACTAACATGAGAGGAATTAAATATTCACATGAAAACCTGGGGATACAGTTTAAACTGGATTTCGATGATGAATGGAGTGATCTACAGAGACAAGCATTACCAGTCAGTGCAAATGTCAAAAAAAACTCTACAACTCTCCGATTTCTATTAATAAAAGAAAATATGATGACATTCAATCATTAACTGTTGCGGCCCAACGCCATCGCGCTGTAGGCTTTAGTTACGTAAATTGCGATGTAGCTCTATAGCGCTGCAATTTTCAGTGTGCTTTTTGTCATTCTTGGAAAAGCACGTGTTCAATTTGAGCGTGGTATATTCCAGTTGGCGCGTGTCTTGATAACTGTATTTATTGTTTATCCTGTTAAAATAAATACACCCTAAAGGGAATCGATATTTTTCACCATGTCGGAAGTTAGTAGTATTACGGATGATCGTAATGTATCAAATGACAGCGGCACTACGGACGACGAGACCTTTGTTCCCATAAATGAACACAGTATCGACGGAAGTGACATTATTGTACATCGCAATAAAATATTGGGAATAAAAAGTGAATCTTCAGATTCATTTTCTTCTTCTTCAGATGACTGTCCAAAGAGATTTTTGGTATTATTCCCCCAACAAAAGCTTTTTCAAAAATATCTAACGATTTTTAATTAGAACTGTAAATTTCGTAAAATTTCATTCTTTAATTGTATGATTTAAAAAAAATCATCAAAATTGTTTGATATTTGTTCAAGTTATTGAATTTTTTTGAATACCATACTTTTTTTATTTAGAAACACAGAATATCTGTAGCAAATTATATACACACTTGCTTTTAAATTGTTTTTAAATAAATGAAAATATAATATAATGCCTGAAACGTGCTTCATTTCAAAAATATATTTATTTAATTTTATTGCTTATAAAAATTGAAACCTCGTAAGTGGATCTTACGTAGATAATCTTACTCTGAAATAAATAAAAACTCGTAACCCATTTTAAAGCCTCAAATTTCTTAAAGTACAATAATCCGGGAAAAATTCGAAATGTGCTACTGAAAAAAAAGGATATTTTGAGATACGAGGTTCCCATATCTAAACAACGGCACCCTTATGAGGAAAGCATCGCTTTTTAAACATGTTGATATTTATGTATTAAAAACAGTGATGTCAACAAAATACTTCATATTAATTGACTCTTAATTCATTTACATGAAATATTTGTAAAATATGTACGAGTACAACGAATAATTCTTCTTGTACACGTAAATCATAATATCGTATGCAGAAATGCAGGTAATAATACTCGTATTATACACCATGTCACCACTCATTGTTGGCAAGTTTCCCCGGGGAAAATAACTAAATACATGTTGACAGATCCAAAAACGAATGTTTAGAAAGTTAAACATTGTACAGTGTAAATTAATAATGAAGCAAAGTGAACTATTTGTTAAACACATCGCAAATGTCAGAAGGTTGTGCAAGCATTGGGAGTTTATCCCATTGTGTCTATATCCCAACTCAATATATATTTTAGTATACAAAAATTACCTTTAGCTTGTTACACCCAGTTAATATAATATCATAATGGTCACAGATATATTGTAGTACCCGTGTGTGACGACTGTATGGGCTTCTATGGCGAGCGATATCGAGAGATATGCCACGCCCACATATTATATTAACTGTGTGTAACAAGCATTACGTTCAATACATTTCAAATTCGTGAGTATTCACATTGTGCGAAAGAACGTTAAGAACCGATTTTAAAACCATCCGTTCGTAACGCTGTATACCATTTTTAACTAATATTTGGTCTACCGCCCGATTCCGCCGTTTTATAAACGTTCGGTAGATTACTGGTCGTTTGACAGTTGTCAGTTGTTGCCCGATGATCGCTTATTTGAAACCACGCACTATTTTGATAAAAAAGACAACAAATAATTTGCATTTGCGAAATTGATTCCTTATCGAGCAGTGAAAGTGACGACAAGCGAATGGCAATTATTCAATATAAATAACAGATAAATGCCACCCGTTAACGAAACGGTTCGTTACGTAACAGAAATTCATTAGTTCGTTTATAAAACTGACCCTAAATCGCTAGATAGTTGAAAGAGACAACACCATACATTCGAATAGCGCTGACCCACTCTTTAACTAAGGTTCCTTTGAACCCTATAGCTGTCTTATTTGGACCTGCTATTTCTGCATAAATGAATCTCTTTAAAACTATTGAGGTACCTACACTAGTATCAGTATTTAATATGGAAATGGATTGATGCAAATGGCGCCCCGTGCGCCGTGAGTCGTGAGTCATATCGGTTGAGAGTTGAGAAGAGTTGAGGGAGTTGAGAATCCATTGCCGGCATTGCGCACCGAACACTTAAAATATTTCAAATTTAAAAAAATCGGTTATCTATGTAATTAGAATTTGGATATTTTATATAACATTTATAAGTGCTAAACTGAGAACTATAATTTGCTCATATCTTTGCTATAATCAGCGGTGCTGATTCAGCCCATTGGCAATCCGCAGCCTGGAGCGGACTTCTCCAATTGCGCCAGCACAGAATCGGAACTGGGATGGTACATACCTATACACAATGAAATCATGATGTACTCATGACTGTTACAGTATTACATACCCGAGAATGAAATTTGTGAGTGCCTAGAATAACCTTCAATAACTAATTAATTCAACCATTGAAGAAATTAATATTAACATAACCTAAATGAAACATGATAACGGAAAAAAACAATAGAAAATAAATAGATTTCAGTCGCATCTGGGACTCGATTCCAGGACCTCTGCCTATCCGGAGCGACCGCTTTACGTTACTTTACTTTTATTAGCTAAGTTGGTAAAGCGGTTGCCCCGGATGGGCAGAGGTCCTGTGTTCCAGTCCCAGATGCGACTGAAATCTTTTTATTTTTTGTTATTTTTTCCGTTTTCATATTTCATTTAGGTTATGTTAATATTATTTTCTTCAATGATTAAATATTAAAATGAGGTTTTTAAATCTCAATAAAAATAATTTACTACTTTGATAACCCGTATACCAGATTATCCAACCCAGAAAACTAAACAATAATATAAATACAATAATGATATACAAAAAAAAACAGTTTATCGCTACGTTAATACTCATAGAAGACCAAAATAAGAGCAAAGGAGACAGCTTTGACATTATTAAACATTCGAACAAAACAGATAACTCTCATTATTTATAAATGTCGTTCAGTTTTAGATTGTGAGAACAATCTTCTTGTATTTTTTTCCCGCGGCTTTCTTATCAAACATAACCAAAATTCAACGACAAGTTATTTTAACTATTGACCGGTTTATAAAAACCCCCATTCATAAAAGATCGAAGGTAATTTTGTAACTAAATAAATCTCGATAGATTTGTATGTGACACACAACATACCTACCTATTTTACTTCGTAGTTACTCTATTATTGAACTAAAAATGATTATTATTGTCTTGCACGAGTATTGCATCAACCTTGCGATATTAAAATAACAATTTATTGAACTTACTGTTTCGTTTTTCGGCACAATTCACTGCCACCATTATTGAAACTAGCTCCGAATCACCGTGTAAAGTGTTGATTCGACACAATAAATTACTCTTATTTTTCAATGCGTGAACTATAACTCTCCGGTCAGAGTTGGACGAGCTACTGATAGAGACATCTTCAACAGTTATGGCTGTCATTTGTTATTATCTTATTACCATGTATACTTACGACTTACCTACTAATTGTTGTAGTTCCGTTGTATTAAACTTTGCCTCTTGGATATCTCTTGGACTTCTCTAATACCTAGCAATCAGAGGCGTGCATTCCATATAGTTAATAGACACATAAGAACTGCCAAATGCCCACCCTACCTTACTCACATCAAATAAATTATATTAAAATTTATAAAAAAAACTAGCTGGTGTGTGCCCGGCCTTGCTCGGGATTTTTTTTTGGAAGTTGTGAATTCTTGCTTGTTGTTTGGGTATCATAATTGATATGACAGCAAAATTAATACTTTGTGACGACTTTTACTATCTCTAAACAAAGAAACATTCACTTGAAAATTATATTTCATTCCAAATATATATATATATATTTTAATATATCTAAATAATAAAGTTCTTAACCCTTTAATTGCCGAAAAGAATTAGTAGGGCGTTTACCGGTAGGCCCCGTTTTTTTTTTACAAAAACATAACAGATTTTAGGAAGACCACTGTAAAATCGATAATATCTGTAAACTGCTAAATGTTTTTTCATAATCGCAATTTAGATGTAGCGACATATTTTAGATTATTAAAAAGACTTGACTTATTAAATTGGCTAGCGACAAATTCGTAAAGAACAAAGGCTAGCGTAAAGAACAGCGTGTTTACGCGCTAATTTTGTATTGCCTGCCTGGCGTTCACAACGGCGGAGAGCGCTTAAACGCGCTTACGGCACATAACCGGTTAAGTAGGTACCTACTTGTGTCTTCCATTTTGAAAATATTCTTCCCAAACAAACCTTCTTCTTTTGAATATGTAATCTGTGGCTAACCAGACAGATATATATATGGGTTCACCTCAATACAACATGGTGGGTTGAATGGTTTTCTTACTAATTTTAAAAGGTTAAAGCAACAGGTTTGCATATTGGATTTCATTCTAAATACTTTCTAAACCTTCCCGGCACTAATAAGAACAAACTGTGCTATTTTCAGCGAGGAGAGATAGATAGACAAACATTCATTTATATATATATACAGATTGCAAGAAGTCAATCTATAGGTACCTACTTTAAAAAATACGCGTGAAGTTCCAGCTACGAATCTCAACGCCGCGCCCGTCCCACCGTTCGCCCTACTATAACGTCTCAGAAGCAGGAACTAAGCATGCAAAATGTCCTATTCAAATGTTGACGGTATTCTATACAAAAATTGTACATGTGCGCAATGTGCATTCAAGGGAAGACTCGTTTGTGTTAGTATCGCAAAAAGCCGCGCCTATCGGTGCACATTACAAATATAGCAACCGGTGCCATCTGTTGGTACTTCTGTTGATTAATACAACTTTACTTATGAAATAATTATCATATTATGTTTGCTTTATTTCTTGCAAAAAAATATTAAAATTGTTTACTCGTATATCCTGTAATTGGCTTGTAATATGCATAAATGAAGCGGTTATTTGGATATTTGATGTTGTAGGTAATCCAAACAAACATCGGCGGAAGCCATTATTACCAAAAAATTATTACGTCTGTGGTAAGCTTAAAAAATATTTTTTAAGAGGAACGGATGCGAGGCTTGTTTCATAGAAAACTTAATTTTGGATTTGGGGCCGAAATACTCACCTAAGCCCAATGATCTGATGGTGATTAAAAAAAAATTACCCAATATACATTAAAAATGTAATGAAATATATATTTTTTTTAAACATTAAAATAAGCATTATGATCTATTTTAAATTAAATTAAATTAAAAACGACCAATTTACGTTGTAACACAAATTTTCCGTATGTTATTTAAAATGTTGACTCGAAAAAACGTTTTTTTTTTTAATGTTTTGTTTTTAAATATTTTTTATATATATCATCATATTTAGACAACAAAAAAATAATAATTTTTTTTTTAAATAAACCCGCGAATAATTTTCTAGCTTGCCTCAAAATTTATGAAAAAAAATTCTTGGCATGTACTTCATAATTAAAAACAAAAATAAATAAAATTCTTTACATCCGTACTAGATATTTACTAAACCTTTAATTAAAAATATATATATAATTCAGTTTGGATGGTATTTTGGCCTCAAATCCAAAATTAAGTTATGTATGAAACATGCAGCACAGCCGTCCCTCTTAATTAACTGTTTTTCAGTCTGCCAAACTCTGTGTACACCACTTGTCGTAATAAAGATGCGGAAGATAATGGTAAACTATGGGGATATACTGCAGAAATAATCACTAATCCTCATTCCATTTACCTGCAGGGGTAGGCATTTAAATTATTTTAAGTGGTATAGTGCCGTGTACCTACAGTCAGCAGAGATAATAATAATAATAATAATTGGATGATTTCTGAGGGGCCGTTTTTGTGAAAAATTATCTCAAGGGCCCTGTGATGGGGATGGGAAGGAAAAATTATATGAAAAGGTTGAGAAGACCAGGGTGTAGATGCAAAACACAAATACATTTCAAGAATATATTTTTAAACTTATATTATCCTTTTAGTTTCCTTTTTTCAAATTTAATACCTCCCTAATTGAGAAATTCTCGTGTTTAGGGAGGGAGTACTAATATTTATTGTTCACATTTACTCTCAGTATCGCCCCCAGAGTGGTAGATACTCTCAGTATCGCCCTGGTGAAAGACCACCATTCAGAATTGAAACGTTGCTTGAAATGGCTTTTAGCCGTGTTTGGTGACCAGATCTGAATAGCCAGGTATTTCCCCACCTCCCCCTTCCCCTTCCCCTTCTCCTTCCCCTCCCCAATACCTTCAGCCTCACAACATTCCCCAATTGGGAATGCCATAGTCTCACTGGCTCCAGACGGTTGGGAGCAGTTGGGACTCTTGTGCGGTATTCATGTAAAAAAAAATAAAATAATAATAATAATTTCTACAGTACTACCATGAACTTGATGTTCTGGTGTCTTTACACATTATTATTCCATAATTGCAGCTAGCAGTCACCTACTCAAGAGTCGCCTTGTACGAATGTTACTTAACCAATGGTAATGTCACACGCAACCTGTCGCAAGGACTTACATAAAGAGTACTAGTGAATTACATAAATAAAAATTAACTAACCGAATAAATCGTTTAGTTAATTTTAAGTCACTGTCCGCGTGTAGACAGTGCGTTAAGTTGTAGGCAAGTAGTAAGTAATGGCGTGCAGACCATAAAGGCTGTAAAGCTGTGCCTACCCCAAGAAAAGCAACAAACCATAAATGGAAACTAGATGATAATACAAAAATTAAATAAATGTCATTTTATTTTTACTTATTCAATTGGCCACAACAATCAGCAAAGATGATAATGAATTGACTATTTTCAAATATTTAACATGCAGGTCATACAGCATTGCACGCCACTGGTAGTAAATTACCGTTACGGGCCAGCACTCAAAAATGATCCTAAAATCTCTTTGCCGGTTGTTAACTCGAGCAATACCACAAATTATTTATGTGTAAATTCTATACGGGTAGTTAGGAAAATGTTTAAAGTTTTAAAAGGAAAAATCCATATACAGTAATCTTCAAATTATATGAAATACATCCTGAAATATTTGAAAATAGGTGCAAATCAGAGAAAGCAATTTTGATCGTTTTACCTAAAATTCCAGTACGTATTTCATATAAGATTTAAAGATTACGGTTTGAAGATTATTATCTTTTGAAACCTCATACATTTTACTAATTACCCATATATAATTAACAGATAAATCAGTCGTAGTATTTCTAGAGTTAAGTGCGTATTTTTTGGTGCTGATCATTAATGGAAGCGGATGTTAACTCGTGGAAAACACTGCCCTCGCTCAAATTATGTCAAGAATTAATCGAAGCGAAATGCGTTTCGTTCCTTGGCATTAAACACCTGCCCAAACGAATTGATTATCACACGTGTTCACCACGTTCAATTAATTTACCACATCTTGTGAATGCGTGGCGAAAGAAGATCACATAATCAGAATAAAATATCTATGTAAACTTCAATATTATTTTTCCTCTACATAAAATTATACTTTATGCTTTTATACCATGTGATAAAATACAAATAATAAGAATTTTCTTTGCAGATTTAGGTTCAAATAATGCCACCAAATGTATTTATTAAACATATTAATTTACAAAATAGCAAAAAAGATGAATATTAATATTGTATAGTGACGTGTATCGTGCAACAACGAAACATTTTCTTACCCATATATAATTCGAATTAAAACTTACAAATTAGTGTTTTTGTGTCGATTTGCGCCATCTCGTACCATTTCATGAAACATCCTTCTTAAGTTTGATACGAAGTTTCAACTTATGCCAATAGATGGGAGGTATACATACATTTTGGCAATGATAGAACATATTTGATGTTTTTTTTTCAATTTTATTGTTACTTTCATTTGAAAGAACATAGGTCTTCAAGGACGTGTCTTACTTAAATGCCAATCATATATTGTATATAAAAATAAAACATACCTTCAAAACTTACAATAAAAACAATTGAAAGGGTGCGAAATTGAAATGTAACACAAACATCGCTCATCAAAATATAAACATGGCTACTGCCTGAACGAGTAGCTAAAATCCAATAAAAAAAATAATGCTCAAAGCCAGTAATGCCAGCAGTGTTCAGTAGCCGACTACGCCGTCCCAAAATCAGCACAGGTTTGTTGTACGATATCTGCCTCCAAAACCATGTGCAGTTGATCGCCAATAACGCATGGGTTTGAGACGCAAAGTGTATTTCCGTTTGCGTGTTCAGTTGGTGACTATGCCATTCCGAAATAAACATCGGTTTGTAGTACGATATCTGCCTCCGATACGGAAATACGCTTTGCGTCTCAAACCCGTGCGCTATTAGCGTTCAACTGGACACAGTTTCGTAGGCAGATATCGTACAACAAACCCGTGCTGATTTCGAGACGGCATAGTCATCTACTGAACAGGCAAATGGAAATACGCGTCTGCTCTGTCTCCTAGTGCCATAACAGCTCCTGGCCGCCCGACCTGATTGAATGCGATGCAGGGGTGCAACGCCAAAATTCACTAAAAACTCTAATTGAAAACTTTTTTTTATCGCCATATGTCACATCTTATCATTTTGAATACAACTACTGTGTTATCAACAATACGTGCACATTTTGGCCAATCAATCATACCATTTTTATTAATGTTGTTCTCGGAAGGGCCATGGTTAGCACTCCACTTGCTGTAAAAAGAGATTAAAAAATTAGTCACATTGCAAAACCGTAAAACTACATTGATTGATAGATCAGAGGGGCTTTCTGTTCATTGCTGGATCGACTTTTAACCCAGTCAAATAAAGTTTTTAGGTCGGAATAATTCCTACAAAGCTGAATTATTATATACACGACGTCATATGTTACAAATAATAGTTGGAAAAAATCCTAAAAATCAGCAGAGCAATTGATCAACTTTTCTACATAGCCGTTTAGTGATTAAAATCGTCTCAAAGGCGCTCTATATTATGCTTTTTGATAAAGATTCTAAATTGCTTCATGATCTCAGACCAAATGGACAGTCGTTTCAAGAATGTGGACCCAGCGCATTAAAAGCTCTGTCCCCAAATTTTGCAGCATTCGTACACGAGGGTTCAACCAATCTGTTGGACGCATCATACTTGGCTGACCTGAGCGTGAGATGCCTCTGAGTAATATTGTCCGTCACGCAGAGATCAGTCCAATATGATGGCGCCACCCCATTCAGTCACTTATGCGTCATAAGGAAAAAATTTTACTGAAATCTTTTTGTGACTCCATGCCAGTGTAGGCAGTCACGTAGAAGATGAGTGATTTGACAGTATTCGGTGCCACCGGATACTAGACGAGCGGCTGTCTTGAACACCCCTTGCAGTCTATTTAAATGTAGGCAAACCGGTATACAAGCTATTGCAGTAGTCCAATCTGGAGACTACAAAAGCATTTACCAGAGTCATAGCAGAATCTGTTGGGAGACACCCTCTTATGTTGGGAGTAGTTGGGACTCTTGTGCGGTATTCATATAAAAAAGCCTATTTTTATTTATCCCGTTTGACATCTCATCAATACAGTGTACAACAGATGACCTACAATCGTCCACTTCGATAACGTGTCATGGGTAAAATGTCACACGTTGCCATTCCTGGAATGGACGAAAGTTTTTTTAACTTACCTATTAAAATTGTCGCTATGGTCATAAAGGGGAAGAGGCAGCCCGTCTCCAACATGTAGGGGAAGGTGACCCCTCCGAGGACTGTGCCCATTCTGCCCGACATCATCATGATTGCCACTGCCATTGCCCTGAAACACGGCAAAATTACATTAATTTCTATTTGTTGTGCTGTCATCTCGTGCCAGATCTTTAGGCACACCGAGACAACTCTTCGGAATAGTTTTATCTACCTTTCTGAACAAGAGGTATATCTTCAATCGAGTAATTAGAGAAACCTATATATCCCCACCCACCACTCTACATCATTCACAATGGCAAAGAAAAACCTTGAAGTCGAAGTTAAAAAAGGATGAGAAAATAATTCTTTCAAAGTACGTAGATACGCTTTAGGGTGGGTAACCTGGAATTTTTTTGAAAAACTACACAAAAATGTTTTTCATCGTCCACGAGAAGCAAAAACATTGCATACGCATAGACAAATGTGTATAACCAATGTTTTGAAAAACAAGCGCAGGAGACCCGCCTTTAGATTAATGAAGTTGTTTGATGGAATTATAACGAATAACAAACCTTTTAGACTTGATAAAAAAATATATTGCAATACTACTCCAATTAAAACGTGTGCTAGACACAATGGTAAAGAGCAGTGCCACAACTGTTGAAAGACCGATAGACCAATAGAAAAATAAAAAGATAGACAAAAACACAGAAAATAAATCATGTAGTAAATAATACGATTGAACACACCTTAAAGACGTGGGAAACAAATCAACTGCAATACTTGACAAGACACTCCCTGCAAGACTTGTGATAGAAACAAAGATGGAGAATGATACCACTACTTCAGTAAGGCTGGTAGAGAAATAGATGGCTATTGCGCAGGCACCACTCCCGACAAGGCACGATGCAGTTAACTTCCTTTTGCCGATGGCATTAACCATGATACCACCGAAGACGTAAGCGATGAAGCTGGAACCGCCAATGATTATGCTGTTGACGTAGGTGTCGGTGCCAGAAGCCAACTGAAAGTCAAATAGTTAATGAACTAAACATGTAGAACTAACTAACAGTTATTTTTAATAATTTCTTCAAAAGATTGATATTCACTTTTTGTGGCGTCATTATTAATAAGTTATTTAAAAAATTACTTTGTATTCACCACTTTATTAATATACACAGATATCAACATGTTTCGAACCAATCATTCTTTTGATATGAATGAAGGTTTAAAAATTTTACATAAAAAATAAAACCGGTTTACAATTAGACAAATTAGGAAAAGTAATTTTTTTATTAATTTAGTTATTATTAAATCCAGAAAGGGAGTTGAAAGAATCAAATTAAAATTAATATCCAAGAATTCCACTGTGCAACTTTACCTAATACATATATGACAGTAGAATTTGGACTGGAGTCACGAAAAATTAATGGGCTAATTGAAAAGGAGTATGACTCGTGTCGTTGATAATTCTTTGTTAACACTACAAAATGATGTATCCAGGAGGTCTTTTACATTTCTTTGTATTTCTTGCGCGTTACAAAATAGTGTAACAATTTGTAAACATTTATTTTTTGAGGAGTTTTTCATAATGTACATTTGTTACTTAATTTTAATAATTCTACTTCACTTCACCGAATGTTCCTTAAACCTGCCCCCTTTGACTCAATAATACATCGAGCAATTAATGTCCTCATAAGGATATAATAACAAAATATATTAATAAAATTATATATAATAACAAAATCAATTTTATGAAACAAATTGCCCTAAATAATGAATATAAACAATAATTTCCATAAAAAATGGATTTATGATGGAAATAATAACAACCAATCAAAAAAACAACTAAAAACAAAATTTACTTTTAAAAATTCCCCAACTGCAGACTTGTCTTTAAAAATATCTCGCATATTACCAGATTTTATTTCTCTAGCTATTAAAACATATTCCGAAAAAAAAATTTTAAACTTAATAACAAAGACACTTTAACCCGAATTATGCACTTCAGAATGTAATTAATATGCTGCACAGAATGTAGGAACGACAACTAGAAATTTAAAAACTAGTATCAGGGAACATGAGGTCTGTTTACCAAATAAATATTATTCGGATTTTGTCAATTATTTGATAGAAACAGGCAATTGTTTCAAAAAATAAAAACTACGTTTAAACATACTAATATTAATACAAAGAAATAAAATTAACATTGTTAAAATAATAGCACCTTGTAAATCACCGTTATTAATCATGTTTCTTATTTTGACTTCTCAACTCTCCCCCCTCCAAATCACCACCTCACTTCCCCACCTAACAAGTCCTCCATCACGACACAAGCAACATTTTCCTCTCATTTTACTTTATAAACCACTGTACACTTACATTATTATATTATACGTGTATTTTTGTTATAGTTAAACTTAATTACAATAAAGATACTATTATTACTATAGTGTGATGGTAGTAGGAGAATTTCAAATATTCTCATATGGATATTTGCCTTTCTTTAAAATTAAAAAAATATATATTAATTACAAAAGCCACATTGTGAAAAACTCTTCAAAACAAAATGTTTAACATTTCAGTGGTGTTGCGAAAAATCTGATAACTGCACTGTTGGTTATTAAGTGTAAAACTACGGTTACTGATGAATTTATTTTCAATAAAATATCGATATCTCCCTAAACATCATGATCATGTGATTATATGTGAACAATCATAGCTGTTCGTTTAGTCAAAAGATATTAACATACCGTTTTGCACTTTTCAGGTTATTCCCAAACACCGCCGATTTATTTAAGGCTTAATGTACCGCCTTGAAATCTGACACAAAACTACGATAACGCCATCTGTTGGGTACAGTCATTTGTAGTAGGAATTTCGAGATAAATCCACCTTCAAATCTTTCACCATAATTTGCAAGATGTCAATATACTCAGGATATATCGAGTATTGCGTAATAATATTATCATTATTTGAAAATAATAAATTATTCCACTCCCCGTTTAGCGGAGGAGCCTGTTCGGAGCGCAATGTCACCGCACACCTGAGAGTCTGACAAAAACGAAACGCATGTATATGTATAATTTTGATGTCTTCTGCATGAATGCGAATCGTATCTCTAGCACATTCATAAAAACAAACGCTCCCTCGATTAAATCAGTTCTTTTTAAACTCCCACTAATAAACACTCTCCTAGAGCCCCTTTCTCAACCTGCTGTCCCCCAACCTCTTGACTGTATTTCTTTTCCTCAAATTCATTCAATCTCAAATGATCGCTCAAGATTGACGCCTACGAAAGGATAAAATCTACTTACCGCAATGCATTCAACATCTATCTCCTCAACAACCTGTGTCGTCTTATTGGCGACATAGGCTTCCAGAACTTGGCAGAGTGGGGCGGTGTCTTCGTGCTTTGAATCATAATCTTCAAAAATGGTGGCCATTTGTGGAAACCACAATCTCAACGTGTTTGTTCTGAAAATGAAATGAAAATGTTGTTTTCAGTTCATTCTATCAGCAAATTGCCAATATTAGTTACACCTATTAAATGGTTTCAATTAAGAAAATAAAACAGATCAATCGAGGAGAAGAGCATTGACATCAAGTATTCAAACAACTTACAAAAATTCAAAATTTCCAAAATAGCCTGACTTGTGTATTGCAGTGGCATGCAGTTTGTATAAGCTGAAAATCTGTGCCTATCCCAAGAAAAACTAATTATAACAAAATAAGTAAAAAACTGAGACAAAATTCTGTGTGATAAATCAAATTGTGTTTTCCCATAAATTAGTTCATATTTTTTTTTATTTCACATTCGTTCTACATTGATAAATTGTACCTATTTGACAAATTTGTGGTCTCTTTACCCATTTCATAAATTTTCAGATTTTAAGTTTCCAATGCTACCGCTAGGTTAAAGACCAACAGGAAAAATGATTTTTTGGATTACCACCATTTGTGAAGAAAAAATGAGTTAGTAAATCTTTGACAGTTTGAATGGAGTAATCCGTTGAAACCTACAGACAGCCAATATTTGGTCATAGATCAATCATGGTGAATTGTGACCATTATCTTATTGTATTCATTACAAATCACTTGGTAATAATGTTGATAAGGAAATGATCTGCATAACTCCTGTAGACATGCAGGCCATTGGATCGTGTTTCGCCTTATGCATTTGATAGTAGGTGAGTCCTTTTAATTAGGTTCACCGGAGTTATCATTGATTGTTTGGCGATGTCTTCTTTTCCCTCAGTTTTTTCTCACCAGTTATGGTAATAAGCCTTACATCGTATGAGAAATGTTATTTACGATACAATTAAACATTGATGATGCAAGTAATCTGATCAGACTACGACATGTTTTCTACATGTAAGCGAAAGCTTGAAATAGAAACTAAGGGTGTCAACTTCTTAGAGGATACAGAAAGAATATAGCTCAAATAGAAAACTTACCCAAGCATCGCAACCATCATGACAAAGCAAACCTGAAGGAGATGCACCACGTGGGGGAGGGTCACCAAAGGCTTTAGTTGCTTCATCCCTCCCTTGATGGCTGCCCACCCTCGTGGAGCCAGTTCGCTCCTCTCATTCACGAGAAATTTAATCTGAAAGAAAGATTAAACCATGTCATTTAAGAAAGCAACTCATACGTATTCCGTTTTTTTTTTTTTTAAATTTGGAAACTCAAATGTAAAAAATTGTAAAGAGATGGAAGAGATTATTATTATCGGTTGAGGTGTAATAAAAAATTATAGTAAAAAACGCGAAGATTTGTGGTACAGACTTCAATGAAACTACAATTATTTTTTAAATATTAGAAAATATCTTACGGGGTACTGATCCTCTGGTAGACCTTTGTTCATCGCAAACATCTTTCTGAATACCTTCAGCGCCTCATCGTTCCTTCCCCTAGACATCAGGAACTTTGGACTCTCCGGGAGTAGCATGCATGCGAATCCAGTTATCATTGGAGCAATACTGAATAAGGCAAGGAAAAACTGCCAGGAGTGAAGAACTGGAAATATATAAATATCTTCTGGAATCCAAATCGTGGAACACAAATTGTGAAACTCGAATTGTGAATCTAAAAATATGTTTATTTCAATAAAACTACACTACGTTTGGAAATCGGAAGTAAAATATTTTTGGACTAAGCTGATGAAATTTCTGAAAATTTCACAATTGATTAGGTTGATTACTATACAGATATTCTGTTTTTGGACCAACCCCTGGTCTTACATTGAACATCTTCAATCTGCTTATTGCAAAATAAATTTTTAAATTAGCAAAAAAAAATAGCTTCTTGATGTTTAGCTGTAATTGAATTACTGTATATTCTCTTGGTTAAATATTAGATTAAAAAAAATATATATAAAAATAAAAATAAAATAACATGAACCTAACCCAAACTTTTCATACTGAAAAATATGGTTTTAAAAGTAGGGTTTTTAATATGCCGAAATCCGTCTTCATCCTTAAATGTCTCTACCACCAAGTAAAGGATGTCACCAATATCTACCTTTATAACATAGAAATATCTTACCATATCCCCCATCAAAGAAAGAAATGGTCCAATCTTGAGGTATGACCCCCCAAGCTATGAGAGGGAGATTCATATTACCAAATGAATAATATGCGCCCATGTAGACAAGAACCTTAGCCCTGATGGATGCTGCGTGCATCTCAGATATGTAAGAGATCATCACTGCGAAAGGACCGTTGAAGCTGAAAAGTACTGTACTTATAAATCACCATTTGTTTCATGTTAAAATTTAATCTGTCGGGCTGAATAAATAACCACGGGCAATTGTGTACCGTGCGTCCTATCAAAAAAATCAACGTACTTTTTAAGAGGAATCATTGTTCATAGCTACATGAATATGTTTAGTTCCCAATACTTACACGAAGCCAGCGAAGTATTTGGCAATGGAAAGAACTAAGTAAGTCTGACTTTGAGCAGCGATTAGTTCACAAATAGTCAGAGTCAGGTAGCCCCAAACCATTATTTTCTTCCTTCCGAGAGTATCTGATAAGAACCCCCACAATAAAGCTGAGGACATCATTCCTGTAAAGAAAAACGAAAAAGTTTTTTTTAAAAACAAAATGACACTGATTAAAAAATCACAAAAACAAACATTGAAAATCATTGGAATACAGTGCTTACACCAGCTATAACAATTTTCCAAATGCGGTTCACGCGATAATAGACCCCACTGCAGAACTAGATGTGGGAGAACGCAAGTCAAAATCCAACTTTTTGAAAAATAACTCCGGTTTTTTATGTAAATACCGCACAAGAGTCCCAACTGCTCCCAACCGTCTGAAGCCAGTGAGACTATGGCATCCCCAATTGGGGAATGTTGTGAGGCTGATGGTATGGGTGAGGGGAAGGAGAGGGGGAAGAGGAAGGTGGGTATATACCTGGCTATCCAGATCTGGTCACCAAACATTGCTAAAAGCCATTTCAAGCAACGTTTCAATTCTGAATGGTGGTCTTTCACCAGTGCGATACTGAGAGTATCTTCCACTCTGGAACGTGCGCAAATATACTATATATTATTATTTTTAAATGAATTAATTGTAAAACAGCACGAATTAATTCAATAAAATTTATTTTAACCCGCGACCTTCGGATTCACAGTCGAGAGCCTTACCCTCGACCATGGAGGCCGTCCGCTGTTGAAATTAGAGTATTGCATTTACACTTCACCTTTAATTTATTTTAATTATTTCTAACTTTGGAACTGTCAATTCATCGTGAAATTCCATATTAAAATGATTTTTGTTGTTTTTATTAAAAAAACCTTTGTAACTTTTTTCCACTTATTTATTTTTGTAATGATTTCGTAATGATTCGTAATAATTTCGTAAGAAAAGTACGTAATGAATAATCAATTAGAGAAAAAGGGTGACTCTCCTCTAATATATCCATTATAGTGTAACCTTACTTGTATGCATTAATAGTAACTAACACATGAATGTGCGAGGTGTTTTCAAAAGAAAAGGTGAATTTTGAATTTTCGCGGGGTGTGTACATTCGATTATCGATTAACGTAACGTAAGAAGTAACGCAAGGGTGAGGAAATAAGTAAATAAATTTGTGCTACATCTTTCAATTTGTAACTATGCAATAAAGCGTGCAAAATTGTACTCAATGTTTTTTTAAATCATCAGATATATACGAGATGTGTTCAAAAGAAATGGTGAATTTTGAATTTTCGCGTGCTGCGTACATTCGATTATCGATTTTTTTTTATGTTGGTACACATATGTTTATAATATGTTAGCATTATCAGCCATTTTGGATCAGTGGTTTGTTTTTGACAACTGGAAAGGTTCGTCACGTTTTTGGGTGTTCTTAATCTTAAAAAATCGATAATCGAATGTACACAGCCCGCGAAAATTCAAAATTCACCTTTTCTTTTGAACACACCTCGTAAATCGGAAACACATATAAAATACCAGAGTATAATGTAACTGGGAATTTTGTCGCAGACATCCAAGGCGGAATCTAAGAAGGATATTACGCCGATCTGCCCATTATAACATAAAAAATATTTTGAAGACCAATTGAAATGTACCTGGTTACCCGTACTTCATGTAATTACTGGAAAAAAACTGCTATAAAATTCATTTAAGTAAACAAGACAGAAATCACAGGGAAAAAAAACAAAACCAGAAATAACCATCTGTTCAAATAAAAGCTAACACGAATGACTTTTTTTTTTTAAATCCGTCGATTCAGTGAACAAACCCAATGTAATCCGTCTTCCAGAGGGTAATAAACCAACCCGAGAGTAGTTTTTAAAAACATAATAGTAAAACAGTACCATCCGTAATAAAACAAATTTCAAGTCATAAATAAAAACAATATTAGAAAGCAGGGAACTCACTACTGACATCGATGCTATATATACCATAGATTTAGTTTTAATTGTGCCAGTCTGACGATGCCCGTGATAGGGTGAAACCGGTCCGGTCCAAATTAAATAAGTGGAAAAAAGTTTAAAGGTTTTTTTAATATTTTTATTTTTATATAATTTAAAAGTATAATTGTTTTATTTATCTGATATAACGTAACACTACAATAAGGAAATATTATTTTATGTATGATCTATTGCTTTCGCTTATGTTTGTATTTTATTTTTATTTTTTTAATACATTTTTGTTGAAATATTTTTGAGTAACATTCTTGAGAAATATTTATGTTTTCAGTTTGTTACATATGTTTTTCTTTAATTTTATTTTATTTTATATAGGCATATATTTTGTAACCTTGTCTGAAAATTTTGAGTTTTAAATAACAAGCTCCCGTTAGACAAACGTTAAATAAATATATTTATTTATAAAATTAATAAGAAAATGAATAAGAAATGTTTTGTATATATTTTTATGTGTTCATCGTGAAGTTGTTACTACCGTCTTTATTAATTTTGTAACCTCTTTATACAGTGTTCAAAATTCTCTTTCAATTACTAGAGGATTACTATTTTAATATAATACGTTTTAAATACTTTAATTTAACAATGCCGAATCTGTCATAATATCGCACTTAAATATTTTATTGTACATCCAGTCACCCACCTCAGAATAGGTTTCACCTAGTGAGGGCAGGTAATGCAAACCATATACATATGTAAAATATTGTACTTATATTTAAACATACCGTATTGCATGATACTGTATTACTTTATTTCAATCAATGTCGAGTTATCGGCACTGAAACTGAAAAAAACAAATGGTAAAGTTGCGATGTATGAAAAAGATACGGGAAGCAGGAGCACGCTTACGCGGATGGTATATTGAAGATGCAGTTTCACTTGCGGGTATATTTATCATACATGAAAAATAAAACGATGTAACAAACCTGCATAAACAAAAATATTTAATCTCCCCATGTCAGCCATGCTCATCATCAGGTCACATTCCGCGCCGGCCATTATGTAAGACAGAGCGGAGGACACGTAGACAGCAGTCAAGAAGCCCGGTAATGAGCATAGGAGTATCAGGATGTTAAACTTTCCATACCCGGTTGCGGTCATCGCCTCTTCGAAGTCGCTCCCGACTTCCTTTATTGGAATATCTGAAACTGTAATTTTTTATACTTATTATGTATATATATATTAGAAAAGGAAAAGGAAAATTTGTAATATATGAAACACCTTCATTTGCAAATTTATCATCATTCTTTGGATCACTATATTCCATCCCATATCAAGAACGAAATATCAGGAATCTGTTCATTATTACTATTATTAGGGACATCAACATCAACATACTGGATACTGAAAGACAACACCCAAAAACACAGAAATACCTACTACTCCTCCTCTCCCACGGGATGTTTATGATTGACCACAACGATACATCGTATTATCGAATGGGGCAGTGCTAATGGTGATGTTCTTAATTTACTCGTTCGGACACAAAAAACCATCGTGAAAATTATACTTAAAGAACTGGCACTGATTAAATATTCAAAAATCTTAACATTATATCAATAAAACATTTATTCTCTAAAACAGTACTACTTTACATTCATAAATACAAAAAAAAAACAACAAACACACATATTAGAAACACTAGATCTCAGAGTCAACAACACACACAACAAGCAACCACAAACACAACATTTGGACAAAAAAGCTTCTTTTACCATGGTACTAAACTCTACAACAAAATCCCACTCTGCCATTCTTCAAAAATCACAACAACAATAATAAATGTTTTTTTTTTTTGTTATTGGCTTTCACCCATTAAGGGCGATCTCGGCCATGTATAATCAGTTAGATTTTAATTGTACGGATTGTTCTTAAAATTAGTTACTTTTAAACAAGATATAATATTTGGGCAAATAAAATTGAAGCAGATAAGTTAGATAAGTTAAACAGTGTAAATTTATGTGTTTTTAAATAAATGTTAAAATCAAATGAAACGGAGATCTGAAATAGAAAACATATTAAGAGGAACGGCTGCGCCGTCTTTTTTAAAAATAAATTAATTTTGGATTTGAGGCCAAAACACTCATCCAAACTGAATGATATATATATTTTTTAAATAAAGGTTTAATAAATATCTAGTACTTTATTAATTTTTGTTTTAAATTATGAAGTAAATGCCATGAAAATTTTTTTCATAATTTTAGAAGGAACTTTGAAAATTATTTCCGGGTTTATCGTATTTAAAAAAAAAAAAATTATATTTGCTATGTAAATATGATTACATAAATAAAAATACAAAAACAAATATATATATATTTTTTTGTCGATATTTTAAATGATGTACGACATATTTGTGTTACAACGTAAATTGGTCGTTTTTAATTTAATTGAAAGCCCACCATAATACTTATTTGAATATTTTTTAATACATTTTTTATTTTATATTTCGTTATATTTTCAAAGCAGACTGGGTAAAACTTTTTTTAAATCGCCGTTAGCCCACAAATAATTGTTAAAGGTGCCTCTAAAATCGCGAAAAATCAATTCCTTTAATGGCCTATATTTCATAATGTAAAACAAAAATAAATAAAATACTTCTCATGCGTACTAGATATTTACTAAAACTTTAATTTAAAAATATATCATTAGGTTTAGGTGAGTATTTTAACCTCAAATCCAATATTAAGTTTTGTATGAAACCGGCCGCGCAGCCGTTGCTCTTAACATCAAATACAAACTATAACACCGAAACCACTCAACTGCTCTTAAAACATCTCAACCTTGAACGGGAAATCCCACTGCGAATGTCATTATTTTTTTTATTTATTATAAAAAAGGTAATAAAACATTATTATTAAAAGGAAAAGATTTCATGTTTTCCCAAGCTCCTACACAATTTACAAAGTTCGCATTTATTAGCAAACCATGTTCGCATTCATTAGCTTGTCCCCATGTCTAAACGAGGCTTATTAATTAAGTTCCTAATTTATTATGAATATTTTTGTTTGTGGTGACTAGGTTTTATTTGGTTCTATTTTCAAATAATTTTTGACATAGGGGTGACGGTATCTGTTTTATAATAATGCGGTCATATTTTGCTATTTTTTTTTATGAAAATGCCTTTTAAAAAGGTGTCGTTGTATTTTTTTATCTTAATACTAATTGACAGATATTATGAAGTATTTGGTGCCACGGTGGACTTTGGACCAAACAAAACGGAGATAGTGTCGAGTAGTGAATGTAGAAGTGAAGACTTTAAAATAGACAAGTATGAAAACTACCAAAATGTATGTATCATTCAGTATTCAATTGTGTTTTGATCGTATTTTGAAAAAAGAACACTCGTAATTTTATGCACAATAAATGTATTTAAAAAACTATAAATAAGCTTTGAATAGGCAACATGCATAATAAATAAAAAAAAATTAATGTATAGTTCAGTTCCAGTTGAAGCAAAAATTCTATGACTTATTATTTTTATTTTTTAAACGTATTTTTGAAGTAATGGCGATTTTTAGAAAATTTCAATTCCCAAAATCGAACCTTTTTTTATAAACCGGAAAGACAGAACATAGTTTATGAATGTGAAAAAAATTAAATAGCCAAAAATCATTTTTAAAAACCACGCATTCCACACGAATGGCAGAGGAAAATAGTCATAACGGGGCTTACCAAAAATTTTAAATCTGATAAAATTATTTTTTTTCCTTTATTCATCTTATTGATCATTATAATTCAAACGTCATTAGACATAACTGTTACTGAATCCAAATATTTTACAATAAAATCAGCTTATTAATAGTTTAAAAAAATACATATGAAATTTTAAATTAAACGTGTTAAGAACAGGGAAGGTAAAAATGAAACGGGGGAAGGTTTATTAAAAATGAAACATATTAAAAACAAGTTGGAAGGATTACATAAGATATATCAAAAACAAGGACGGTTTTTATAAGGTTTATGTAGAATTTTGAACAGCCGAGCATTCTTGTACAAACATAACTTAATCTTATTTGATTTTTGATATTATTATTCTGCTTCTCAGATTTAAATTATACTTATATATATATATATATATAGTTTGATTTGTTAAAGTTTGCACCCTGACCGTTATACTGATAAGTCGGTTCACTTTGACCTCTGGCAACTATTAAAATTCGAATGCGGAAGCCGGAGACGGAGCGGACTCTGTATTTATTGTCATGAATTTATTTAGCTACGGGTCCGAGTTGATAAAAGTAACTATATAACAATATAAGTTCATAATAAAAACACATGATGCAATGGGAAGAAATGCAAAATCATGTGTTTTCGGTTTGAGTATTTGACGGCCTAGAAATATCGTAGATGATTGAATTAAATACTGCAAGTAGAACATACCTTGGCCTTCCGTTTAACTGGACATTTTTGTATGTCTTTTTATAAGCCTTTAAAAAAAATAAAGTATCAAACATAAAAAAATGTTTAAAGCGCAAACTCTCCTACTTACGAACCCATTTTCCGATATTGTCGTACTGTCCATTGTGGTAAATTAAGTTTTTTAGAATATGACCGTAAAACATTTTTATAATTATGTCTGAGCTTTACAGAATAGAATAAAACAAGCATTTTGGTGACGGTTTTTGGCGTAAATCGGATCATGCGGCCGATGTTTCAACCTTGTCGCCACCTGCGTAAGGAGCGCGTGATTTCGTTGAAATTTTAGCCGGTGGATCGCCTTAATAAACATAGTACATATGTAAATAACTTCATTTACGTGACAAAACGCGTGACTAGATAAAATATTGTTATTTCCTGAATAATTGATGGAATCATAATGTAATTATACTATATTTGTAGCTTTTCATGTGCATAGAATGCAGAAGAAATTACCTATTTTTTTTTGCTTTGACATTTCTATTTTTCCATCCAACGAGATCGATGTTATAAAACGTCAAACGTCAGCGGATGTCTCAGTGTTGTCATATTAAAAAAAATAGTCTGGAATTTAATAAGAATAAATAAACGAGTCACGAGCTAAAAAACCGGATTTGATCATTTTATTATTAAAAAACTATAAAATAATAATTTTTTTAGTAACATTCGTAATCTTGGTTGAAATATCTACCCATACGATTTTTTTCCATGCCATTATAAAATGGGTGCAAGTGGCCTATTCCTCTTTTACATTTTCTTTCGCTTGATTGGTAAAAATCGACAAGTCGTTCGGCTGTCTGTCCTGCCAATGAAAATATGTCTTTTAATGTTTCTGTCGTAATATCTTCAGATTATTTCCACTTCTGTTTAATCCTCCTCAGCTACATCTTCCTCAATCGAATTTTCGTTACATTATTCTAGGTTCTCTGGAGTTAATTCTTGATCACAACGCATTTTGCCATATCTGAAATCGTTTTTGTTTTCCTTTGGACGCACATAAAAACGGTGATCATTAATTAACCCCGTAATACACTCGTATCAGCACATAATAGAGCCTTGTATAATGTTAAATGTTGAGATTATTTGCTATTTGTAAGAAAAATATAATCGTATTATAAAGATGTGTCTTTTTAATGTGATCAGTTTTTTTACTGTTTGTCGTTAATGGTGAACTATAAATCCCGCATCTATGGGATCAAGCTATCGTTTTAAAATTCTGTTTCAATTTCACAAACGCAATTTGTTTTTTATCGCTTAAAACTATTGTTTAAAAAAATATTATTTCGACAACGTATAGCTTGGCATTCAAATCGAGATGTTTATTATTTTACATAGTAATAACTACGAAATGTTATTACTATGGAACACTAAGCTATTGATTTTGTCTTTGAAATGTGGTCTTTACATTCAAATGTTTTCACCTATTCGAATTTGATAGGTTCTTTTAAAGGATCAAGGCAAAGCATCATAATTAATTATTTTATGGTTTTAAAAACGTATACTTTTGATCTGTGAATTTGATTTTGTTTTTCGCTTATTTTTATTTAACATCTAATACCTACATGGTTATTTCGGTACGTAAATTTTAAGAAATACAAAAAAAGTCGCCTTGCAAAGTGTTAAATAATAAATTAAAAAAAAACATAAAAAATATCTTAGAATGTGATGTAGAATCATCTCCTTTCGGAAAGTACCACTGATTCCGAACACCGTTTGGTTAAAGTTAAATGTAGTATGCACTTGGACCATTGTGTTTTTAAAACTTTGATTTTCCTGTGAGCTATCTTTGTGTTGCCATTTAAAGTATTTAAACAATCCTCCCGCCCTCAATTTTTGTCTGCTTTTAAATGTCACACTGTACTCAATCATTTTTTTCCAGATGACTGCTCCATTCGCGTCAACTGGCTACTTCCTTAGGGTAGAGGACTCTGGCTGTTTCCTGACGAACTCTTATCACTTCGAGGACGACTCTCAGATCGTGGTGATATATCGGGTCATGTCTCCGGGAATTAAACTGAGGATATCCATCGAGACACATGTTTACGAACCGAACATGAACTCCACGTCCTGGGAAACCTTCGTGCAGATCGTCAACAATATCTCAGGATACGCACAAGTAAATTTAACTGTTTCAGTTTTTTGAAGTTTCAGCTCGTAAAAAGACTTTCATTTTCAAAACATGATTTTTTTTTAATTTCAGATAAAATTCGTATCGGAACGAACATCAGATGAAAGCAGGGGTCCACTCATTATCATTGATCGATTTCTAATTATGCCGCCGCTTCACTCTGTGTTCACTGTATCTTTGAAGCCATTGACCAAAATGACACCGATACCAAAAACATCTAAAATGACACAGAAACCAGAAACACCTAAAATGAAACAGAAACCAGAAACAAGGAAAATACAATTGAAATCCACGACAATCCACAAAATAGCTACATCTGAATTAGTGTCAGTAAAATCACCACAACCAACGTCATTCACACTTTTAAAGGCGAGAACTTATGAGACCTCTCCAATATTTAATTTTTCCAGTAAACAAATTACATTTAAAGAGAGGAAAGTTAAACTCACTGAAAAACCGATTAAAACGGTGGGGGACAAAATATTTAAATGGAAACATGGACCTTTGGGGAAAGCGATAGATGACGAAATGTTAAGACAAAACAAAAGGAAAAAAAATAAAAAAACTACAACAGTTTTAATGACGCCTTCGACAACAATAAAAACAACTACTCTAGCGCCTGAAACTGTCCCGCCAGTTTTTGCCCGAATAAGAATATTTGCGGCAGTGTCAATCGGTGCATCTATTGCAGCCATTACCATTGTCTTTTGTGTTTTTATACTTATCTGCAATCTTACAGACAAGGATAATAAAAAACTGAAAAGACAGTGTGAAATGATGTCTCCTAGTGAAGTGGCGCAAATTAGGGAATGCAGAACTCTCCAGAGTTAGGGAATGTCACTGAACAACACACGAATAAAGCTTTGTAATTTAGATATTGCGATGCGATGTTTGAAGACACATTTTGTAACAGCATTCGTCAAATAATAATCCCATTAACTTACATTTTGTTACGAAAAACAATGTTTTTTATGATGCCTTTTTTAAATATATATACTCGTGTATACAATAAAATACCGAAAGTAATTTCGTATTATTATTATTTTTGTATAATTTTCTTTTAGTAAACTGTCTGCCTAACTCTATCTAATTAATTTAGTCATAAAAATATTAATTACTATTATCTAAGAACTTACATAATATTCCACTACCATTATTATTATTTTTGTATAATTTTCTTTTAGTAAACTGTCTGCCTAACTCTATCTAATTAATTTAGTCATAAAAATATTAATTACTATTATCTAAGAACTTACATAATATTCCACTACCATCCTTTACTTGACACTGGCTGGTACACTCCTTTGGAGTGAGAAGCCATTAAAAAAAACGGCAATGAAAGATAAGTAGGTAATATAAGAATTTAAAAAAATCAATTGGAGTAGCTAACTTCATTCGGAAAAGCTACAGTTTAAAATAAAATGTTTTGTTTTGTTTTCCAAATAAATACACATATAATGTCACTTTCGAAATGTAATTTTTGGGGAAGTTTGTGAACTTTGCTTTAAAATGAATCGATATTATTACTAAACATGTTATTTACATTTGTAATGTTATACCTCATCTGCGAAACGAATTGCAACATGAATGTCGATGTTAATCCTGAGTTTTCCGTACTATCAAAACTCACATTAGGTTTTATGACAGAGATCTCGATGTTGACAAAACCTGAAACAGTAAAAGTTAACCGTTTTCAAACAATCCATCCGTTACGCCTAAAGTTTGTATCTACTGTTATCCAAAATACAGTGACGTCGGTAGTCAACTAT
Source organism: Halesus radiatus (assembly GCA_022606495.2). Classification (NCBI taxonomy): domain Eukaryota; kingdom Metazoa; phylum Arthropoda; class Insecta; order Trichoptera; family Limnephilidae; genus Halesus; species Halesus radiatus. Next base: position 259,672 of record JAHDVE020007077.1, read on the forward strand.
CCTACAATAACAATGACAGCCAACAAGCAGGTAGAAAAACCAAGAGCAGTCACAATAGAAAGCCTTCAATTAATGCGCACCGTGAGTTCACAACAAGGCTCAACATGTTTATCAAACAGAAAATTTTCACCTGCGATACCAGTCTCTACAACAAGAACAGACATAATTGGACCACGAAAAACCGGTCGTTTTCAATCATTTCTAGAAGATGTCCGGCCAACAATCGTGTCGAACGTAGCAGAAACATATTTGACAGCAGCTCGGACAAAGAAAGGGGCGATGGATACAACAATTGTAGATCCTTCAACAACAAAAGGGAGGAAGCTCTTTCCCGTAAAGTTAAAAAATCTGAGAAATGTGACTCCATTCACGGAAGCCAGAAGAAAAAAAGAAGTTTCTTCTGAGATGACGGCTACATTTAGTACTAAGCGATCAGACGACGCATACACGAATTCAAGCCATATACGAGTAGTTACACCCCGGAATAAAATTAAATTAAACGCACTACTTTTATTCTGGAAAACTATTTACATTGCTTGTTTTGTAGTTTCCGTCTTATTAATTACTTGCATGTTTTCTGTAACACTGTATCTAATCAACAGTAGGTGTGTTAAGGTAGTTAGATTCAAAGATCTGGAGATCTCGAAGAAACACTCTTCAAAGCGAAAACCAAAGCCAAAACGCGTGCACAGAGTAGGTTTTGCATAACTATTAACCTGCGGGAACCAAACATACCATATACATACCTATGCCTGCCAGAAAGAGGTCTGATGTATTTACGAATAAACGAATTTGAATACATTTCATAGTTGTACACAATTTATTAGAATATTGGTTTTTACTACGTAGGCAAGTGGTATTAAAAAACTTCACCTAAATGCCGGTGAGATTGCATTTCTGAACTACTGAAACGTGTCGATGCACTTTTTGTCCGCAATTACGGCGCTGGAATTACCCTAGATGCAGTGGGGTGCAATGCCCTATGACCAAAGGTGGGCTGTGTACAGTTTTTCAAGTTCAAGTATGAATGTGCATTGAATATTTGATAACGGCTATTTTATAATCATCTTCCTCTGATCGTTTTGGCCAACTGAATAAAAGAGCGTACGAGTTATTACCCATTTCTAAGATATTTATCTCATTTTTAATTATCTATTTATGGTTCGTTGTTTTTCTTAGGGTATGCACAGCTTTTCAATCATTACGGACTGCACGCCACTGCCTAGATGTGGTTACACGCCTCATAGATTTCCGCATCTTACACAACAATTCGTAGAAGTGTAATCTATACCGATTTAAAAGGAAACTGGTGTCGCCAATTTGAAGTAAGGGAAAATTTACCTTACTTTGATACCGGACACGCCCACAACACTCTTATATCGGTGTTCAGTAACTTGTAGTCCTGTACAAACTGAAGAATTACTCTATACATATGAAGCTATCAAAAGTAGCTACTAAAATAATTCCGTGCGATTCGATTTCAAATTTATAGTTATATGTTCGTTCCGATAAAAAATTTCAGACGTCATACTAACGTAATACTCCCAGACTATCTGTTGAACTTTTTGTGATTATTTTTTTTTGAAATTGTAAACAAATGTCTTCATGGCACGAATTCATTTTTATTTTGACTATTGCCACGTGTTTTACCGGCGAATTTTGTCAGATGGTGGAAGATTTTAGTGGGGAATCCTCGATATTTATAGCAGAAGGAGAGTGTTCGGTTGACACATTCGCTGTAGAACAGTATACGAATTATCCAAATATAACTGAACCGCACGGATCTAAGGGTAATTTCCTCAAGATCAATAAGTCTGGATGTATGATCACCAGGCCACTGGCTTTGCAGTCAGGATCACAGTTTATCATGATCTACTTGTCAGTGGTTCCGGGAATAGAGCTCCAAATCATTATAGGGAATCATACCTTTATTCCCGACCCAACCTTCACTTCCTGGGGCGATTTTATTCAAAGAATTGATAGTGTAACAAGTAATACACAGGTATATCTCAAATTTGTTAAGGTTATTTTTTTAACATGATACCCTTAATCTTAAATCCTTCCTGAAGTTTTCAAAAGCATTTGGATTTTAACAAATTATTATCAGAAGAGCTGTTCTGTGAATTTGCTTTTTAAGTGTACGTGTGTAGGCGAGAAATGGGTTCATGTATTTGGTAGTTAGTCTCGGAATTATTTTTGGAAAATAATATATTTTGTTAAGTACTTCCAAGTGTCAGTAAACTTATTTTAGATTTTGGTTGATCACATTTGTAAATGCACCAACCTAGAACTTAAATGATCTTCAAAATTTTGGTCGTATTACATAAATATACACCTATTTATATTTATTTAAAATTTTGCATTTTACAGGTTAAAATTACGGCACGAGCCTTACACGACAAGCCCCTACTCATAATTGACAATTTTCGAATAACACCGCCCTTGCGGAAATTCACGACAACAACCTCGGACGAATCATCTATAGCAGTAGCAAAACCTACGCTCAAGCCATCATTAGTAAACATCTTTATGGAAAAGCCTAGAGAAAACCCGAGTCAGATGATATCAACAGGAACTTCCAAAGAAAGAACGAGCCGGGCAGTGTCAACAGAAGCGTCTACAACGCCAAAACAAAATAATTTCATGTCGACAAAATTGTTGGATCAGACTGGAACACTACAAAAGGTCAAATCAACGGTGGTATTCAAACTAAGAAAAGGCAGCGAAGAAATTGATTATGATGATGAGTTCGATAAAATACGATCACATGACGTGAAGGATGGGGAAGTCGGTGACAGTCCTCGGGGGCACCTTTTATATATGACCAGATCTGGGGAAGAATCCAGTACCCCTATAAATAACCCTGATAATGCGTTTATAGACGAAACGACTGGCACAACCGTCACATTTTGGACATATTTAGCAATTGTGAGCCTTGTGTTAGCCTTATTACTGTTTATACTAATTATTTTTGTAAACATTTATTTGGTGCGGAGAAATTGCGTTTAATTTTCAGGGTTTCAATGTTTATAAAACTTATTGATTTAATACAATTTTTTATATTAACACGCGATAGGAAACGTTTTATTTGCCCAAAATGTTCTAATTTTTATCATACTAATTTTCATTTGATTTTCAATAATTTTTCCATATATGTCGTCAAGTATATTAACTGTTTTATTATTATCCCTTCTTCCATTGAATATTTAAAGATAATTAACAATAGTGTTATTATAAAATATTCATATGCCTTGTGCAACATAATATGAGCAACCTACTTCACGGTTCATGTGTCCCGCCCTTTAGGGATACCAGAACCGTTTGAAACATTTTGCATTATTTAGTTTATTTTTAATGAGGAATTTTTATTTACTTAAGTGTAAAAATTATTTTGCTTATCTCAATAACTAATGAACGGCTTTGTAAATTATAAATTCCAAATAATACTTTCATTCCGTCAGAAAACCGGTTCAATTCTCCCGGACTCCTCCTACCAGTTAGTAATGTTTTAACATTTCTTCCTGAAAACTGGTTCAATTCTCCCGGACTCCTCCTAGCAGTCAGTAATATTTTAACATTTCTTCCTGAATACGGGTTCAATTCTCCCGGACTCCTACTAGTCAGTAGTGTTTTAATATTTCTTCCTTAAAACTGGTTCAATTCTCCCGGACTCCTACTAGACAGTAATGTTTTAATATTTTTTTTGTCATATAATGTATTTATATGTTTCCTTTTATATACACATTATGTTACATCTACTATTAAATAAAACATTGCTTATCGATTTGAGAAGATTTTTTAATAGCATTAGTCCACTATTATTATTTTACATTCTACTACTATTATTAAGGTTAACTGATGAAAAATTAAAAATACTGTTGTAAATGGGTTTTATTAAACATAATATTATCTACAGTTACTCCAAGTTCGACAATAATGTAGAAATTTAACAGGAACTATTCTTTATCATTGTGGGAACACCGAGCAACGTAGATTTTGTAACAATATGCTTTCAGATGTGTTTGAATCCCGAATTTGACAGATTGACATTAGACAAGATACGACATAACTCGTTTGATAAAACGTTATTATTTTTTGCAAAGTGCGCGTTGTTTTTTTTGTGATTTAACACCTAATAAATATATATTATTACAAATGTATAAAAAAATTAAATTATCTTTTCCATACAGTTATGTTGTTTCCAAAGCGTTTAAAAATAATCAGTTCGAATATCAAATTAGTTAGGAACCTCAGAAAATGTTATGAATACATTTCCTCTTGGAAAGTACCACTTATTACTGAAGGAATTTAAACGATTGCAGTACCCTCTATATTTTAAATATTTGTTGTACGACTATAAATTCAATTCAATTTGGTAGGCGTACACACTGACCCTCAGACCTTTTTCCTTCCCAGGACATCCTGTCCTTTCTTTCCTTAAAAATATCTCTAACACAGAGTCCATCCATTGTAATAACTTTTGCTTAGAGTTAATCATAGATGAAATATAAATCAAGAATAAAGCTACTATATTTGCTATTTCTATGTTGCTAAAGTTTTTTGAGGGTATATAGAGAAAATTAATAAAAAAATAATGAAAATAAAAAAAAAATCTTTTGGGTTTCTCTTTCGTGCTTTCAACATATTCAGAGTTTCGCTTATTTCGCTACTTCCCATAATCTTGAGTAACAGCTGGGGAACGAAGCATAAAAGAAAAGAAAAACGTGTATATAACGTTGAGGTTTATAAATATAGTCTACTACTTGAAAAATCAGTGTAAAATATTGTTCCCGAGAGTAAAGAGTTAAGGAGGGTGAGGCGGCTGTCAATGTCCGACAAATCTTTCCAACCGCGAACAAACTCAACGAAAGGAGTCGCCGCACCTCGCATTTGAGTTACCGGCGTGCCTACTTCATTTGCTCCTTAAGTTTTTTAACATTAAAAATCCAAATTTACACGAATATTGATTATGGTAAAACCGTTGAAAGGTTACACCATCGCTTTTCCTATCTTTTCCAGAAGGACATATTGGAGGCATTTTGGAGGTATGATTGGAGATCCATACACGAGCGAGTGCTTGTAATCGACTGAAGCCCGTGTTATCTCTATGATGCCAATTGGCAGCATGTTGTTTGTAACAATTTACCCATATTTCAAACGCTGATGTTTACTCCATTTTCATAACTCCGTGGTGTATAATTTTATTTCTTTATACATTATTTTAGCAAAAAACAACTTACCATTTTCTTTCGTAAGCAAAGATGGCTTTCGTGATTCAGATTGTTCGATTTTAACCGCGAACAAGTCCTCGACACACACTGAAGTCCTGCGGGACCCCGTCCTTTCCGACGATTTGGTAGTAACCTCCACCATTTTTATGCGATTTCGCAAAAAAATGAGAATATTAAAAACTGTTCGATTTCACAAAAGATGCTAATATTAAAAACTGTTCGATTTCACAAAAAATGTGAATATTAAAAACTGTGCCACAAAAAATAATATCACTTAGACAAAAAGTCTTCTAGGAACGATGATTTATAATCAATATCACTCTTTGGAAATAGTAAAAACAAATTACCAAAGTAAAATTAAATTGTGTAAAAAAAATTGTGTAATCTAACACTGGAATGATATGCCCAATCCTTTGTCGAAAGGTGGATAAGGTTTACTGATACGTTTGATTGATTTCATCGAAGTCCTTTTACTTGAAAATCTCTTGTTGGGTCTGTAGTTGCAAAATGGTTCAGTACTCATTCTAATCAAATGTTTGAATCAACTGAACTTTTCGCACGGCAACGGTAGCTTTTATAATAAAGACGGTGCGATAGGTATCTATCATCACCGTCACTCAAACACTGTCGCTTTGTTGATTTTGGTTCTGATGTCACGCAAGGAGTTGACAACTCTTGATTCTCAATTTAAGGGAAATTTTCAGAAAAAGGGTTTATACTAAGTTGTTTTGGCTATTAAATGGATTCAGCAAGAACATAAATTAATCTATCATCACATTAATGAAAATCACTTAAATAAGCAGATTATTTCACTAATGATAAATAGTTCAAATTCGAAGAATGTGGTGCTCAAATCTTCTGGTCAATCCGGGTCATACTGCAGTAGATACATGTGGATATTAGTACAATGATTTTCCATACGTTCATCCGTCAGTTCATTTTTTGGCCGCCTGCATACATAATTTTGTAGTACCTTCCTTTAACTTTAACTTCCTTAACAGTTTTATGACCCTGATTCAATGATATCCGTGTTAGATGGTATTATAAGAAGTAAACTGGTGTAAGCTAGCGCAACAAACTAAATATATAAATATGCAGGAACAAATCCAGAAAAAAATCGTCATTTATAACTATAAGCGGACGCATGGAACTTACTTGAGGCAACAGATAGAATTTGCTTAGAAACCAGACGTTATGCAAATCTTGCAAATACTTAGTTTCAATATAGTGTATAGCACATTCCTCTTGGAATACTATGCCTTGTACGTGACTGAAAACTTCAGCCGTAGTCGTCGCCACGACTTGTTCAAGATACCAGGACGGCGGAGATGTTCTAGCACAGTGTGATAAAAGGAATGGTGCTATGAAATGAAATTTCTAAAACAGTAGATTTATATAATTTCTCTTTATAACCTAATTTTTTTTTTATTTACCTTTCTTCCCAAATGTTGAGAATGTTAAAATAAGAAATAAATAGATGAGTAATCTGTCTTAGAATAAAAATAAATAAAGTAAAACATTACGTATATATTTTTTTAATACAATATTCATATTTCATTGCACACATTTTAAATAATGGTATCATTGATGTTAATAATACGGCTCTAAACTACCAAATTCTAAATATAAATGATATTAAAAACACTCTTCGTCATATATTTGTATGTAAAGCAGAAGCCTGTTTTTGAAACATTATTTTTTTACTATTGAATTCAAATTTTCTCCATCACCGGCTATTTTGCTTTGAAATATATGAACATTTATTATACGAGTACATATTTCTACTTTAAAAAAAATACTAGTTGGTTTTATCACATTTTTCAATATTAAGCTCGCGCAAAACCGGTTTCTATGTAGCTAGTAGGTACAATTTGATGATACCACTATTTATTTTTTTATTAAATGGTGTTTCACCCCAAACCAAAGTTGGAAAATACCTTGAATCGGCCAAGTAAATTTTTACTCCTGAGAAATATTTGTGTTGCACCGGTCAAAAACTTCAATGTCTAAATCCCCTGCGTGGATTGATGCAATACGAGCATTTCCTTGCTCAGTTGGACATGGCTACTTTTGAACATAATATTAACATACGGAAGGTAATAAATTCGCTCATTTCTCTAATAAATCTTGTTGTATCAGAACCTGACGACCTAGTTAAATAAACAATGTTAACGATAAGAGACTGTTTACTTTACGTTTTTAATATTTTCTTTATTTTTAAATACATGTTTAAGGAAATTTCCTCAGAGATGATGTCTATTTTCGGCTCTGAAAACAAACAATAATGTGGATGTTTAAATTCGTCATTTTTTAATTGTTTAAGGGAATTCCTCAGGGCTCTTCCATAGGACCATTGTTAATTAAGTAGTTATTTAAAAAAATACCAAAATCGATATTTGGTTATGATTGCTTTTTGGTAGCTAAAATTACAAACTTCTATATTTAGTCAGCTTGATATTTGGTAAAAAGTAATAGGGATTAAAAGAGATTATATTATCAAACTTTAATGCTTCCAACGAATCAAATGAAAAACTATCATAGAATTTTCCATATAAAATTGTTTGGACGAAGTCTTAATACCAACAATCGTTAATTTAGTATAGATTTTTCGTAAAGACTGCGATTATTTGTATGTATAATTAAACTAATCACTAAATTGTATCTAATCTCAACAATAACATTTTTGGTCCTGGTGCAAATATTGACCAACGCATTTTACTGTTCTAATTCTTCTCGTTGTGAAATTTTGATTGTTCTTTGTTCTTTGCATACACAAGTATTTGCCTTTACTCTTGTTTGAACATCGGTCATATTTTATTCACAAAGTACACAAAGATAGAATACTGATATTTATTCCTCGTGATCGCGTGAGGTAAAAATTAAACCGTAATAAAGCAAACAATGCTGCCTTCCACCTTTATCATTCATTGTTGTTACGGAGAAAATTAAATTACTACGTGAAATTGAAAAAAAAAAACGGTTTTACCAACATTTATGCGTCATAAATATAATTAAAATATTATGGCCTTCTTTATTTGTTTAGAATAAAGGCTTTTCTTGGCAATTATCTATTATAAATTAACTAAACTTGGAAATTTAAATATTTGCAATGGCGTCATTCTTCATCTTGACACAAGGTGAGAAGTTGGAGCCAGTAAACATAATTCTGTGGTTCATTGATATTTATTTTACACAGTGTCCAGTCCACATGAGATTTAAAAATGGTGTTTTTCGCGTGACTTAGAACAGCAAAGGGGTTATCAGATATCTTAAACTGGGAGCGCATAGATTATCAAGGACGTTTTTTTTCATTCATCATCCCTCAGCAATGGTACAAAACAGAATAAAATCGTGATCCCCTGGATTTCTCCTCGTATTGATAGAGCAGTTTGAACACACCTTGATACCACACAGTCTTGAAGTTCTTTGGAGACTCCTTCTAAAGTCAGCTCTACTAGCAGCAAGCATAAGATGTTTTTCTTTTGTTTACTGATAAAATGTCAAACTCGAATGTTAAGGATAACCTCAAATCAGAATTTGTATGGTTATATTTGTTTCAAAATCATCATAAAATTACAAAAATATTGTTTAAATGTGAATGAAATTAATCATACCACGAACCAGTCATTTCAACAGTTTGTTTGTAAACATCTTCTAAGTTGGACAGTAGCTTCCTTGCTCTAAATTCTGTTAAACTGCGCTGAAATCCACTTCCCTCGTTCAACTGCTTACATATTTATTAATTAAAAAAATTCAAACTACTGATAAATAACTGACCTAAAATAGTGATCGGTAATATTAGTTCGATGCGGATTTTTGACAACCAACAACAAAGTGTCAACGCTTGGTGTTGCCATAGTAATGATGTTTGTAATTCCAAAATAATAAATACATACAATTAATAAATCAATTAAATAAGGTACTTTGTATTCACCACTTTATTAATATAAAGATATCTACATGTTTCGAAAGCGATGCTTTCTTCATTAGGAGTATATAGAATACTAAAAACAATAATGTCAAGTATAGACAATTGATAAAAATTAGAACACAATAGACAAATTATAAACACAAAAAAAAATTGTTAAAGTTGTTAAGTAATTAATCAAAAATATAAATAAAAAATTATAATAAAACATTGAATAACAAATTTATATTAGAAATTAAAAAAGAAATTATTTTTATTATGAATATTAATACGAAAATAAATTCAGGAGTAGATATTTTTATTAATATTTGATTATTTATTACATTTAATTCACTATTAACGCTTTTTTTATTTCTGAAATATCGAATTTGTCTAATTGTAAACCGATTGTATTTGTATGTAAAAATTTTAAACCTTTATTTATATCAAAATAATGATTGGTTTCTATAACACGATTTGCAAATTCAGAATAGTTGTGATTATTTAAACACCCTAGGTGTTCCTTAACTCTAATACTGAAATTTCGATAGTTGCGATCGTTATTAATACCTGACATTATTATTTTTAGTATTACTCCTGATGAAGAAAGCATCGCCTTCGAAACATGTAGAGTTTATATTAATAAAGTGGTGAATGCAAAGCATATTATTTAATTAATTTATTAATAATGACGCCAAAAAGTGAAAAACCAATCGTTTGAAGAAATTATATATGCACAATTAAATTCCAAGCTCCTCTGATGAAAACGTGGAATAACTACGGAGTCGCCTCACAATATAATGTTTATTTTACGAAGAGGTAATGCATTTCAGACACGCGTAATTTACAATCTCACTTCGTGAATACAATCTTATAAAAAGCAAAGTCATTGAAAACCTCGGGTAAGTTTTCAAAGGACTGACCGTTTTCAGTAAACAAGCAGAATTATCATGATAATATTATAATTTCAAAGTTTCACGGTCAATTGCCTTTTTTCTAAAGGAATTGAGGAGAAACCTTCCTACATAATTGCCTAAAGAATTATCGTTTTTATTTATTTTTTTATCATGTAGTATTTAGTTTGTTACATATTCTAGATTTACAATTATTTTAATATAGATAACAACAGATTAAAAAAAAATAGGTTACAACAGATTTGTGCAACGTACAATTTTGTGGAATATATATTCATTCGCAATGTAATCTGTCGCTTGTTCTTCTCACTGACGGGAAGGTTTAGAGAGTAGTTTGAATGAAATCCAATATTTAAAACTGTTGCTATAACGTTTTAAAATTACAGTGGTACCTCGACATACGAGTTTAATTCGTTCCGCAACCTTGCTCGTATCTTGAATTACTCGTATCTCGAAGCAAATTTCCCCATACAAAACAATTGAACTACCATTAATCCGTTCCAACCCCCAAAATGTCACCCCAGTTATTTTTGTTACGTGGTTTTGAATAATAAAAACGTATTTATAAATGACAGATATTTACTGTACAAAAACAAAAAAAAGAATATTAAATGAAAAAACACAATTTGCATTTAATATATAATGTCACACCCCAAAGTGTTTGCTTTATTAGAAAAAAAAAGAGAATGTAAAGAAATAAATTAGATATCCTCACTGGTCTTTGCCTTTTTCGCTACATTTTTCTCGCTTTCACCTGTAGGCCGTTTAGAAAAAAACATGTCCAAGGAGGTTTGTTTCTTCCTCCCTCTCAGAATGTTCCGGAAATGAGTTAACAGGCAAGTGTTATTAAAAAGATCAGATGCACGACCTGTTGCAACTTTTTCTGGGTGTTCTTTTCCACGAACTGTGAAACTCTCTCCCACATTCCTAAGATCTCCTTTATCTCACTTGTAGAAATAACCTCCTCCTCCTCTGACTCCTCGAAACCAATTTCTTGCATAACCTCCGTATGCTGCTGTGACTGTAACTCTTGTATCTCCTCAGTCGTCAGTTCCTGGGTGTGCTCCTCGACGAGCTCGTTCACGTCTCTCTATTCCACCTCTAGACCCATGGGTTTCCTCAGAGACACAATCTCCTCCTCTACTGACATACCGGGTTCCAATTCTTCGTAGATCCTTTCAGCTACAGCTTCAGGCCACAGCTTTTTCCATGCAGAGGTCAAGGTCCTCGTTGTAATACCCAGCCAGGCCTGATCGATAATTTTTAGGCAAATCGCGATATTAAAGTGCTCCTTCCAGAAATCTTGAAGGGTGAGGTTTGTGTTCTCCGTCACTTCAAAGCAGCGCCGAAACAGATGCTTGGTGTATAGCTTCTTAAAATTAGAAATTTCCTGCTGATCCATGGACTGCAGGATAGGAGTGGTGTTGGGTGGTAGGTAGAGAACCTTTATAAATTTGAACTCCTCGAGGATGTCATCTTCGAGGTTTGGTGGATGAGCAGGGGCATTGTCAAGGATGATAAGGGCTTGAACGGGTAGTTTTTTTTCCTGTAGATATTTCTTAACAGAAGGGCCGAAAACCAGGTTTACTCACTCCATAAAGAACTTCCTGGTGACCCATGCCTTCGGGTTCGACCTCCACATAACTTGCAGTTTTTCTTTCAAAATCTTATGTGACTTAAATGCTCTGGGGTTTTCCGGATGGTATACGAGCAGAGGCTTGATCTTGCAGTCGCCACTCGCATTGGCGCACAGTGCTAGAGTCAATCTGTCCTTCATAGGTTTGTGGCCTGGCATCATCTTCTCCTCTTCTTCTCGTTATATATGTTCTATTCGGCATCTTTTTCCAGAACAGCCCTGTCTCATCACAGTTGAAGACTTGCTGAGAGATATATCCTTGGGCTTTTATTAGATCGGAAAACGTTTTAATGTAATCTTCAGCTGCCTTCATATCTGAGCTTGCTGCCTCACCATGCCTGACAACGGAGTGAATACCGGACCTCTTTTTGAATTTCTCAAACCAGCCCCGGCTAGCTTTAAATGACTCTTCCGATGCCTCGTCAATGGAAGTCTGCGGGGTTTGCTTCAGCAAATCTCCGTAGATCGCCTTCTCGCACATGATGGTCTGCGTCAGGGTATCTCCTTGGAGCTGCTTCTCTGTCACCCACACCATCAGCAGTTTCTCCATATTTTCATGAAGGGAGGTTCGCAGCTTGGAAATTATCGTGAGGCCCTTAGCCGGCGTTACACTCTTTATCGACTCCTTCTGTTTAAGCACAGTACATATCATGGACGTACTACGCCCATACTGCCTCGACAAGTCAACAACTCGAACACCTTGCTCATGTTTTTCTATAATTTTAATTCAATACTCATCATCTTTTTCTTAGCACTTGACTTTTTACAAACTTTCTTCGGATCCATGGTTATAAAAATAAATGAACTACAACTGTAAATGTAAATGTAAACGCAACACAAAACGCGAACAAAACTTATCACAGTTGCAGGAGCAGGCTGCTAACTGATTCATTGACCGTGGTGGGCGTGGCCGCGCACGCGCGGTTGCGTGCTACCGGCCGACCTGCTAAACCGAACTCGTATCTTTTTTTTCGCTCGTAACTCAAAGCAAAAAATCACTCGCTCGCCGGCTCGTATCTCGGAAAACTCGTATGTGTGGCACTCGTATGTCGAGGTACCACTGTAGTATGAAAAACATCGAACCCGCCATGTTATATTGAAGATAGCATATAGCTATATACCACTCTGGTTAGGTACAGATTACACATTCAAAAGACGAAGGTTTGTTTGGGTAGAATATTTTCAAAATGAAAAACACAAGTAGGTACCTACTTAAGTGCTTTATTATCCCAGGTCTGCCACTGTGCTCACCTCTTGAAGTATCATAACGAACTCAGTGACCGGGTTTTCAACCCACGACCTCCGTATACGACCTCCACGACCGAGCCAAGGAGCCTGCCGCTCTGCTACTGAAGTTACCAGTATGACTTACGCGTGAATTTCGCTTTATTTTTGAAGAAATTCGCCATATTCTTGAGAAAAGCATGTTGTTATTTTTCAGAAAAAGTGATTTTTTTTTAAAGTTGGAAAAAATACGTTTTGTTTTCAGCATCGAGTTATCTGCGTTCCATTTTAATGCTATTCAAGCTTGTCAAAACCATAGACAATGTAATTTTTTAATGGGTAAAATTACTTTCTTACGTTATCACAAACGCTAAATTTTCAATTCTATACTTATAACACAATATCGTATCGTCTGATGGCGTGATTACAGTGGAAATTATTATTATTTGTTGACAGCTAAGTAGTTGCCTGCAGGGGGGCAGAGAAATATATGGTGTGTTTGCGTAAAGAGCCGCCATTCTATAGCAATAAATTATCACTTCCCTTGCCCTAGAACAAACAAAAGATAATAACGTTTTTCCACGGCACTTATTTAAAATAGGAATGACGGTGTTCCATATCACCTTTTTATTTTCTGTTTCATATTTCAATTTAATATTACATTCATTGATTAAATATTACAATTAAGTTTATAACTTCAAAAATGTATACCAATAAATTTAATATAGGGTGTAGCCTTGTAGAAAAATCAACAGATGTACCGTATAAATAAATATCAGAATCAGGTATATCCGAGATACCATCTAGATTGCAAATATATTCGAGTAGAACTTTGCAATCATATAAAAAGATAGCAGCCAAATATACGGGAGTTAATTTGATGATAATATCAATAATTTTTAAAGTATGATGTCGATAGACATGACTAAAAATAATTAGGTCTCATTAACTCAGTGGTTAGAGTGATGTCCCGATAAGACAGAGGTAATAGATTCGACTCCTAAATATAACCGATACCTTTTTTTTCATTATCTTTTTCTTTTTCATATTTCATTTAAGATTCGTTTACCAAATATGATGTAACGTGAGATCTAATGTTCTCTCTTTGTAAAACACATTAAAATATCTTAAGAGAAAGGAAGATAGACCGGGTATTATGAGCACCGTCATTTGCTTCCCAATACGGAACAACTAAAATTGGCAGGTATCTTCAATGAATCAATATTACATTGATGTTAATGAGCTTCAATAAGTTATTTCAATAATTATTTACCCTTGCGCAAAAAGAACTTTTGTGTTTATTTAACTAAGATCCATTTTCAATAAGCAGCAAAATAAAGGATAACCAGTGGCGTGCCTTGATTTTTGAATTTTGCCAATGTCCGGGGAAAAAATCAACAAACAAAATTTGATGGGGTATCGACAATAATTTAGTCCCAACTTATTACATTGATTATAATCGCGTCTCGAATCCTCAGTAACCCTTAACGCACATTCAACATTTACACACTTGAAGTGATATAACATAAAACTGCGCTATACAAATGCTATGTTATTATTATTATTATTATTATGATTACACAGTTGATATTTGTGACATAAAAACTGGTCGTTTCTACGACTCGGCTATGAAATGATTTGGCGTCCTCTGTGTTTCCTTCCTCCTACAACATGGGTCTCTTCAAGACCCATGTTCACTCCTTCCTTTCCTAAAAAATACCCTCAACACAGCATCCCTAAAATGACATAGGCCCTGAACGAAATTATTATCCTCAGGACCTCATGTGTGGAGTTAATGTAAAATTAAGCTGAAAAAAAATTGACCATAATAAGCCTAAAAATCTAAATATTGTGTTTATGTTGAAGAAAGTATCCAAAACGTATTAGAGCTTGGCAAACTAAAGAGTGCGCCTGGCCCTCCATGTACTGCGCAGCCTTACCGAAGTTATTCGAAAATCCAGAACGGTAATTGGTGATTTTTCTCGGTTGACCCGGCCTCCTACCAAAATCGGTTTCTGCGCATCGGCCATCGGGCGCATTCTCTTGCTTGCCAAGCTCGACAACATAGTAATATATAATCACTGAAGACGACAATATTAAAAAATCAAATAAAACATGAAACAGAAAAATACACAAAAAATGAAAAGGTATCAGTCACATCTGGGAATTGACACCAGGACCTCTGTCTTATCGAAACAACGCTTTACCACTGAGCTAATGAGACCTGTTTATTTTACGTCATGTTTATTGATATCATAATTCAGCTTCATATCAGCTTTAAAAGCACAACTTTTCAGCCTTTATGGACTGTACGCCGCTGCTATCCGGATTGCAAATATATTCGGGTAGAACTTTGCAATTATACAAAAAGATAGCAGCCAATAATATGGCAATTAATTGAGGATAATATTGGTAAGTCTCAAATTTTAAGTATGATAGCGATAAAAATTACGTACAATAAACAGATTGAGAAATAGCCAGAGGTTCTGTATTCGATTCACAGATGCGACTGATATCTTTTTTATTTTCTGTATCTGTTCCTGTTTCATGATTCATTTGGGATTTGTTAAGTGGGGTTTATAAGCTTCAATAAGTTATGCAAATAAATTGAATAATAATATACAGCCTGAAAATGAATTTCTTCAATCGATTGGTATCTTTGTGGAGTCATTATTAATTAAATAATTAAAAATGTACTTTGTGTAGACCAAAAACAATTAAAAAATAAATAAACATTCAGAAATATTTATATATTTTAATAAAAGTGGTGTACACAAAGTACATTTATAATTATTTAATTTGTAAATAAATTATATATACAGGCGAAATATAATAAAAACAGTAATTATTGAATGAAACACTAGTATATATTGATTAACTTGGCGGGTTTGCAATAAACCGACGTAGCTCAACGGTAGAGCATCTGACCGGCAATCAGAAGGGTGCAGGTTCGAGTCCTGTCGGCGACATTTATCTTTTCTTGGGAGGTTTTTTTCAATTTGGATGAGTGTTTCAGGCTAATAATTATTGTTTATAAAAATAATTGTTACCCTTTGCGCTATGCACAAAAATCTTGTCTTAACAACTTTAGTTTATCAATTAATAAATTATATATAGTTTTATTTACCACTCTTAAAACTATATTGACAAAAGAAAAGAGAGGAAAGGCTTATATTACAGCAAAGGAATGTTGGGTGTTTTTTTTTTCCATAACTTCCAAAATGCAGTTGATATTAAATATTTCAGTTAATAGGAATAAAATAAAACGAAATCTTCTAAAATAAGTTTATTAAAATATCAGTGAAAACTTACAAGACGCGGTGCATGAAACGAACATAAAAGTGAACATGGAGGGATACGAGAACACATTATCTACAAGTACATGATTGATTTATTATTTCTAAATAGTTCAACCTTACACACTTATAACATTTATGAATAACACATAATATAGAGACAACATATTCACAATCATTCATTAAAAATTAAATCTACAATGTTGCTGGCATTAATTTAATAAACATGTTCAATTTTTAATTATTAATAATTTTTATTGAGATTTAAAAACCTCATTTTAATATTTGATCATTGTAGAAAAGAATATTAACATAACCCAAATGAAACATGAAAACTGAAAAAAACAACAGAAAATAAAAAGATTTCAGTCGCATCTGGGACTACTATATTAATCCGAGATACTGTCTAGTTTGCAATTGTGTTCCTTAGGAACTTTGTAATCATTATTAAGATAGCTGCCAATAATATGGGATAAAAATGGAGAATGATATTAACAAATCTTGAATTTGAGATATGATATCGATGAAGACGGCATAAATTGAACTGGTCTCATTAGCTAAGTTGGTTAAGCGGTTGCCCCGAATAGGCAGAGAACCTGGGTTCGGGTCCCAGATGCGACTGAAATCTTTTTTATTTTCTGTCATTTTTTTACGTTTTCATATTTCATTTAGGTTATGTTAAAATTATTTTCTACAATGATTTAATAAATATGTACTATAAGGTTCAAAATCATTAAAATATAGTCATTATAAAATTCGTTTTTGATAGGCATCTTGCCTCACTTTGAAATATATGTTTTGATTAAACAAATTATTGTGTTCTGAAGAAGAGAAATTTAGAGGGCACTTTTACAAATATTTTTATATTTTCAATTGGACTATTTTAAAGACAGTTCCAATCAATGGGATTCAATTTAATATAAAAAATAAAATAAAAATGAAAATAAATTGGGTATCCACTGTTTTTCAGTCAATATTTCCAAAAATTTGACTAAACGAAAAATAAACACCGGAAAATTTTGAAATAATGAACATTATTACGAGTCACCGGAAATATGTAAATACATATTGAGAAACACGGGTTTATTATTAATTAAGCGAAAGAATAATTTGTGTAAAAATCATCCTATAAATAAAATTGTTGTAAACATCACGATAACAATCATACATCTTAGTTTAAAAAAATAAAATTAAGCCACTTTTTCACTCATTGTTCCGAGTAACATGCTTTGGTAACCATAAGCACAGAAGACCACTTGCTGTAAAAAAATAAACATTATTTCAAGTTATAAAAAAATCAATTCGAATCATGAAAAAATAATGACTCATTTGTTAAAGCTTTGTTAGGGTTTCCAAATTACTACCTGCCAACCCTTTTTTTAATAAATTGCTTAATAAATTGGGAAACTTTCTGTGCCTACACGAAAAGAACTTTCAAAACTTAGTTTCTTGGTCTACGGTGATTGCATTTTGTTTAATTATTTCAATTGCATATTTTTTAAGAAGATTTCATAGAGAAGATGATTTACAAATCGAAGAATCAAGGAATCCGTCGATTCGGTTTTTTTTTAGATTTGCAATTTAGCTATTAATATGGGATGTTTAAGAATATAATTGAGAAATAGGCTGCAATGAAGGCGATTTCACGAAAATGTCACAAAAATTTACGAGCGTTTTAAGTTAACGCCTAATTTATCGAATTTATATTTTTTAACGTCTTATTGCGAAGTCTGTATCTCGGTCGGTAATCCAAATATGTACATAGAAGTATTTGCAATCTTTTGAAGGCTCAGCGAACTAAAAAGCGATTCTCCCGAAAAGAGTAATTTGGCTTTATTGCCCATACTGCAGCCTACTTATACCTACAATATTATCATAACCATTGACTTACTTATCAATAAAGCTCCAAATGTATAAATTGGTATAATACAGTTGAGATCTATCGTCAGACCAAATATAACGTTCCCAACAATTGCTCCAATCCTGCCGCACGTCACGGTAAGTGACATTGCTGTTGTTCTAGGAAAAAAATGGTAATGACATAATTATTTTATTTTATTAATTAGGAATACCAGTCACTAACCGGACAAATATTCAGTACACCTGGTGATATATATCATAATATACCTAATGAAAGATTCGGTTATATTATTATCATAGGAGTTTCAAAAATATTTTTATGAAATCTTGACTTTTTATATATATCATAATATACCAAAAATAATGAAAGATTCGGTTATATTATTATCATAGGAGTTTCAAAAATATTTTTATGAAATCTTGTTATAGAACTATTCAAAAATTTGAAACATGACATATCGTTTTAATATTGGTCAGTTAAGTATTTTACCCTAGGTGCTGAGGAAAAATTTCAACTATGACGCAAAAGAGCACAGCTTCGGTACAGCTGATGATGGCCTCGAATATACAAGACAGTATCAAGTTCTGGAAGGAGCTGTTGACCCAGTTCAAACCAACCGCTGCACAGCCTGACGTTATCAGCATGAACACTGGAAATACAAAATTAATCCAGACGTCAAAATTATACACAATTAGGAAGATACCTGAGCAAGCAATGATGAACCCTAGGAAAATGTTCGTCATCTCATATAAAACGTGAAAAGTGTATTGATTAATCACATGGAAATGTTACCCCTTCTGGAAATCTGGTAGAGATCACCATCAATATTATGTACAGATAAAACGCCATTTTGTAAGTATTAAATAATATGTACATATGCCAAAAAAATAGGTGTTTAAGAATGAATCTGAAGGCCTTACTTGATTGATCAAAATCTAAAACAAAATAAGAACACAAAGCAGGTAGTTTTCTGCTAGATATGGTTACTTAAAAATTCTTTAAAACTCCTAAAAGTATTGAATAGGTTACCTACCTAATAAAACCTTCTTCCCTAGCTTATCGATGGTTAATCCAACCAAAATTGACGTTGGAAGGCAAGACAATCCAACTATCAGGGTGTGCAGGAAGACCTCCGAATTCACAGGGGAGCTGCATTTTTGCATGTCAATCTAAAAACAAAAATATGTACAACATTCTGATTTGTATAATTGGTTCTTGCATAGACTGAACGTAATTAAAATTAAATGTGACACAAAATCCTGATCTATGGCAGAGAGGTATAGACATGGCAAAGGAAGGTGGAAAGAAAAGTGCAGCAGATTTACTTAATCCCTTAGGCATATATGTGATAAAATCAACCTAATGAATAACGAGATCCGAAAATAATGCATAAAACAATGTAAACATAAACGGCGAAGGAACGTTTGGAAGATTAAGACACGCTCAAGTGAATGGAAAAAAAATCGAGTACTTTTAATCAGATAGGTACTTGGATTCTTGGAATAAGATAGTTTAATGTTATACATTCCATAAAAAGTAATGTTCAGGCAGTACACAAGCCCTATTTCAATTGGACTTGGTTAGGACCGTGCAAATTTACCTCTCCCTCCAGTGCGAGCGTGACCACCGAAGTAACCTGACAGACTCCGGCAGACTCTCCGGGATTCATTTTACCGAAGGCACCAAAACGCTCAAAGAGATCGGGAAACCACATCATCAGGGTATAGTAACTGGAAAATAACATTTTTTCTTGATAAAATGGATGACAATATATAATACTTAAATACATACGAGAGAGTGTAAGAGAGAGTGAACAATGTATTGCAGTCCACAATGGAGTGCTGATACCAACCCTGATGTGTGTGATGGACCATGTCAGAAGTCGGAATAACAGAAGAGAATGTATGAGACGTTGAATGAAAGTGAATGAAGCAAGAAGTGTATGCCAAGATCGAGTTGTTTGGCGGTCCGTCCTCTCTGCCTACCCCTGCGGGGAAACGGCGTGATGGTTAGTTAGTTAGTTATAGAGAGACATTCCCATGTTTCGAATAATCTGACAAATTTTGAAAAAAACCCCACCACTTTCATTATAAGCGGAAGATATTGTGCAATGGTGGAGGACTTAGCCAGCACAGGAATTGAACCCACGATGCCTGGGTGGAAACCCGACGCACTTTTCACTTTTATGAAGAACCACTATGTTAGTTACCCTATCCTATCCATCCTGGGGATTTTGAGGTATTTTCCACATTACGATAGCTTCTTTTGTGTCAATGCTTAGGTTTTTTTTAAATAATCCCGGGTCATGCTAATTTTGTTTTAGACTACGATCGCAGAAGAATTTATTAATATTAATGACGGCACTCCCGTAGCCATTTCACAATAACCCTATTATTTATTTACTCAAAAACATTGGTATTTTACAGTGAACACGGAAAAGACAAATTTCTTTACCTGAACATCAGTCCAAAATCCACGAAGCACACCAACAGAATATACTGCAGGTACGGCGGAGAAAACAATGTCTTGCTCAGGGCTAGTAGATCCTCGAGCTTGCTTTTCAGCGTAGCGTTGCCCCTGGAATAACTCGGAACCTCCCCATCCGAGGCCCGCAACATGGTACCGCGGGACTTAGGCCCGTAACTTGGGGGAGCTGAGGAGGAACGGCGCTTGTTTGGAGGGCTGTTTCCCTCATTTCCACTGCGGCTTAGGGAGGTGACGCGAAATGGCACCTGGAAATGCAATAACATTTTTCTTTAAATGTAGTTATGAAGCTTGATTGAAATTAGTAACTTCATGCCTTTCTGCTGCATTATCAAATACTATCTTTCATCAACAAATCGAGGACAGACAGACAAACATTCATATTTATATGTAAAGATTTGAGTTTTAACTGTGAGTTTCAAAACTCTTGTTTAAATTACTGAATAAAATATTTGTGAAGGTTCATGACTTGATGGCCAATTGGAATGATTCGTAATATGTAAGTTATCATCAATGTTTTATTACTTTTCTCATATCGTCAAACCAACATTGCTATCGATCACTACTTTGGGTGTGTCAGCATCTATAGACATAGATTTTGTGTAACCCACGAATTAGGGTTATATTATGTGAAACTAATTATACCATATTAAAATGATCATGGGGGGATATGGGAGAGGAACTTGTTGTTTCCCGAAAATATCTCCTGTTTTTATATTCTGCATGCGTGCACTTGCCTTCTATGCGGCCGAAAAGTGAAAAATAACACCGAGTTACCTTAAAATGGCTTCTGTTCTTATTAGTCGTATGAATATTCTTGATGACATTAAGCGCTGAGTCCTTGCGGCCAGCGTCCAGCAGGAAGCGCGGCGCCTCGGGCAGGTGGACCAGCGCCGCGGCGGCTAGGAGCGGCGGCACGGCGCACAACCCCACGAATACGCGCCACGGCGCTATGGGCGCTGCCTCCGCACCGAACCACCACCAAGGCGAGGGGATCACGGCCCAGGCTAGACCTGGAAGGAATTTGATGAGATGTCACAGCATTTGTTAAGATCATAAATGTAAATTTAATAAACCATTCCACGAGATCTTAAACAATTTGAGAGAAGACGATATTTGAAAAAAATTATACGTTTTCAGTAAGCAGCGAAAAATATGATCTCTATCATTAGTGGTATTAGTAATTCCGATTATCTACTGAAGGCTTCTCATGTGATAAATTTAGATTTATTATTATGACTTAATCAGCCTAGCCCGACCGTCTACCAAAACTTTTCTGGTTAATTGGTTTACTTTCAAAACCATTTTTCTTTGATTGATCAAAACACTTAAAAAATTAACATTTGCTGGAAAATCTAACCTATATAAATGAAGTGAACCGTGAGCTCGAGAACTCTAAAGGTTTTTTTTTATTTATTTATGTATGGAATAGCATAAATCCTACCCTGGATTTTCAAGGAATTAATTTTCAAGCATCGTAATAATAGCTGCTGTTCAGAAGAAACCCACGAAGCCACCATGGTTCTAATTTTCACTGATCGGTGTATCGTTAGATGGACAAATATGGTGTTTTTTTTTAATTCGGCACTTCTTATCTATAACTCCAGACAGTGGCGTGCACAGAGTTTTTAATCAGGGAAGGCGGTAGGAAAACAGCAAATTTCGATAAGAATGGCAGAGCTGCTGGCTGTAGACGATGTTGGATGGGATTACCTAAGCCACATCAAATATTCAAATAAACAACTTCTTTTGAGCATATTTAATATATAATAATAATATATTTTTTATTTAATTTCTAATACATTACAAAATAATTTATATTTAATGCGTAAGAGAAATTACAGGTAAATATTTGTAAAACAAAAATATTTTCCAAATTTTTATGTACAAGGAAAAAGAAATATACTAAAAATAAAAAAAAATAAATTCAGAAATATTTAAATAAATTCAGGCAGTGGTGAAGATCGCGTCAATGAGAAGAGATTCTTTCAAGAATCAATAGAATTTCCCTTTTGAATCTCTCCTCATTGACGCAAAATATGTGGATATCCTGTGAGATTTAGTTCAGGAGCAATATACTCCTCCCCACCGGGAAAACCATTGACAGGTTGGTCCTAGAGATAGAATAATCTATGACGACGCTGTCTTAGAGAGTCATCAAGAGTCAATTACTGGGTACATATATAAAATGTTCTTATTTTTCGACAGCACTATTCCACGAAAGAAATTCAACATAATGTGATCCTTATTTCGTTATTAAAGTTGTACTAATTAATAGAGGTACCTACCAACAGATGTCACTGTTTGCTACACTTGCAAACTACATATTTGTACAGAAAGGCACGGCCTTTCAGTACAAATATGTAGCCAGACACTAACACTAAATAAGCAACATGTGTGCATGTACATTTTTAGTGTCAAATAATGACAACATTTATGTGTGCGTCTTTTTGCATACTTAGTTCCTGCCTTTGACACCTGTGGTAGTCCGTTCGGTGCGGCGCTGCATTCTTAGTTAATACTTCGCACGTTTTTTTGAAAATGTAAATTAGTTTTTTGCAATAATTTAATATAATTTATTTTTGTATACAAGTAAAATACGGTAGGCCATACTTATGACGGCACCCCCCTGTCTGCAGGGAAGCAGCCATATTACATGAAATGTTATTTTACCAAAATCTATTCATCATTCAAGTCAAAACATTTGATGTGTTTAAACATTCATGAATGCAGAATACATTTAATTGATTGTGACAAATTAGATGGTACCTTCCGATTGCGAATATAAGACTACTTATGAAAATCTGCCGTCGTTTCAATTTACTCGCCGCCAGACACGGTGCGGCTTAAAACTTTCCACCTTGGCAAGAACTCTGAGAAATATTTGGCAGGGAGTTGCATCCTCGTGTTGGTCGCCTTCCGAACAAATGTCACATGCGAGTCTCGTGTCTCATGTCTGGATCAAATCGATTAATATAAACATGTCAGCTTAATTCAACTAGTATTGATCTGTAAGTAATTCTTATTTGCTAGCCTTTCTTCGCAAAGTTGTAAAATAACGTGAAAATGTAAATGAAAAACGCATACAAGTTTTATTGAATGAATTAGGGCAATATGGGAAATGTAGTCGTGCTTAGGTATACTGCAGTGAAATTGCGTATTTTGTTGAGTTGTTCTTGTGGGTATGCGTAGGTTTATGAATTGCAGGAGTTCTGAACAGTCGATTTTGGAGTTTAGTATTTTTTACAAAAAGGTTAAAACGTTTATTTTACGTCTATCTAGGGTATTTAATTAGAAGCAATAATTGTTGTATTCTAGCGGGATAATTAATTTAAAAATTATGAATAGCATTTTTTTTTAAATTTGCACCATTATTAATATGAATTTTGTAAGAGGGAGACCTAATTAGTGAGTTGTATTCAGTGAATCTTCTGACTAGGGATATTTATAATAGTTTAATGACTTGTAAGGAATTATTGGTTTTAGTTACTCTTAATATGAAGCCTAGTATTTTCATACATTCATAACTTTGATGGATATGACTAGTGAAATTTAGTTATCATCCATAATAATACCAAGATCTCTCATTTATGTGACTGTTTTGACATCCTAAATGCATAATTGTGTACTACCCACCCCTCCCTACCCGATCCGATTCCTATTGTCACTGGAACAAGAAAGGGCCGAAGACAGTTCGATCTCTACCGCTTGTCGCGCAAGAACAAAAGGTGTTTATCGCCACGACCGAAGCATCTGGCCAATTATGGATTAGTGAAGTTTCAGTGAGGTGAAATAAGTACTAAAAGATATTCACGAACAATGTAGGCTTATTCAATTTACGTGGCATCCCCCTGTTTCTCTTCAGTCCTTCCCTAACATATCTGGTTCTCCAGATTAACTTTGCCGCCAGCCCAGAATTGGGATACTTTCAGAGCTATCGAAACAGTGACTCTTTATAAAGATGTGTTGTTAATTGAATTTTCAAATAATACGAGAGTTTTCATTCTGCAGCTTTCTCCAAGGTTTTGCGCTTTCTGCATTTAAAAAAATATTATTTTGTGTGCACCAATCTTTCAACTTAGTAATATTGGACTGTAGTTTTTGGCAGTGATTTACATTAGTGATTAACAAAGAGCAACACCTCGATATCGTCAAAGCAATCGTTGATGAAAATGAGGAACGAAACCGGACCAAGCTATTAAATAATATAATGACTCTTTTAAAAATAGTCATTATCACAGATTTTTAAAATCCACGTCACAGACGGAGTCATGACTTAACTGGAAAAATTAATCGTAAAGGTACAATAATCTTTTAAAGAATCATTTCAAAAGACGCGAAAATTCAATCTGCTCTAAATATGCCACATTGGAATTGCCACGAACTGGTCCAATGTTTAGAATTTTTAGATCGTATTGAATACGTCGCGTCCAAAGGACCAAGCAATTTCCAATCTAGAATCTTTAAAAAAAATAACCAAGTTACCTGGTAATAATATAGTCCCCATGGTCCAGAATACCTCGAGTCTGCACAGCATCACATCTCGATGTCTGACTGAGAGGAAATCCCCGAAGTAAGGGAAGACCAGGCTAGTGGCCCCGATGACTCCCATCCCGTTGAAGAACCTGAAAACCCAAGAGAGGACTACAAAAAATATGCCAGCTTTGCAAACATTTCGACTGGTTGTGTAGCTTAATCTACTAAGCAAAAGGTTAACAAATGCAATCATAATAGTATTATGGTCACATAAAATATAGCTAAAGTGCTACATTTTTATTCAAGAATTCTTTTATTAGAACGAGCCCTGTTTTAATAATGATTTAATAATCGAGTCCATGCCCCGAATAACGTTGTATCCAACAATATTCTTGTTTTGAGAAAAATGGAAAAAAATGAAACCAGGTATGTTTTTCAACGTTTTATGATGAAAACACAATAAACTTGCAATTCTTAAAAGTTTTAAATGTAAAGTTGTGAAGAAAGTTAAATAAATTGGAATATATTACAAAAAATTACGTTGAATTAGTGGAAAAATGTTGTCAAATGAAACACTCAAACTTTGTTTTAAAAATGTGGTTAAAACAAAGTATGAGTGTTTCATTTGATTTTAATGGATAACCACAAAGTGATAGCTACATACAATAATATGAAAAATGTTGTATTTGAAAATTTCACTTCGAACGTTTATCACTCAATAGTGTCTTATAGAAAGGGACATATTCAACATATTCTAACGTAAATTGACAAATATCACTAAGGTATTTTAACTTACCAGCAAATAACAATACAATCGATTTACGTTCGAGATATTTTCATGAGATCATCTGTCAGTCATAAACAACATTATTCTATAAAAATGCTTAGATGGGGAAATTGTTGACTTAATAATATTTTATCTGGAAAACACTCTTTTCCTGCATCCTTCAGCTTCTTATCTATAATATGTTTTCAATTAAAACATCCCACGTCCGTTTTCTTCCTTTGTTCTCATGAATTAAACCACACTCCGTGATTTTTACAAACAACATATCATATAATGTGTATAGAAGAATACAATCATAGTCAACTATAACTAACATAAGTACCTACTTAATAAAATTATATACCTTTTCAGAGACGTTAACTCAAATAATATTAATGTCATTTATCATTAACGTTGTCATAATATCTGACATGAATATTCTTATTTCTTACAATAGTAGTATTTTTTTATTTTTTTTTTATATTGAACACTAATTACAGACCTTAAAGTCAACCAAATAAAGTTTATTTCGTCAAAACTAAAAATATACGTATTTAAATTATAAAACAAAATCGACACATAAAAATGCCCACACAAATCCAAAATCAGAAAACGCACGGCCGGGACCCGTGACGTCAGAAGTTCCGAATGCAATGGTTGGTACCATGTTGGTATACAGGGTATTTTGGTGAGATGATTCACCCATCTATATGAATAAAATAAATTAACTGTAATATTTTTCCCTGCAATTCATTATTGTTTATTTTAATATTATTATCTGGAGAGTCCTCATCCCATGTCCCGCTTCTAAGTTATCTTAACTCTGACTTCAATGAAGCCCCATGCCAAAACTGATTACATTCACCACCTATGCCAGTGGAATGTTCTTCAGAAATATATTCACTAAACATGTTTGGATTTTCCCCTACATTACCTTAATAAGGAATAATGCTTGCAAAGTTAGAGGTACAAAGATAAGATTTTGTGCTTCACATCTCCGCATTTGTTTATACCTACTTAATTATAACTATGAGAACATGAATACCTGCAGGCCAAGAACAGGGGGAAGCTATGCGCTAATGAAGAAGAGATGGCTGCCAAAGCGTCTAACAGCAGAGCGCACATGATGGCGGTTCTGCGGCCTCTTGTATCTGCCATTGTGCCCCAGACAAAGGAACCGAATATCATCCCTACAAATAAAAATATAAAAAATGTCATTACTGGTTTACTGCAATGGTAGAAGTGTGGGGAAGAGGCAAAGGATGCAATGGTGCTCTGATGTTAAAGGCATTTGGATATTCTATAGAGAGGATTAGGACAAGAATTTTTTAAATCTTTTTTATTTATTATATAATTGAAAATACACTTTGTATATACCACTTTACTTAAAATATATAAATATTTCTACATGTTTCGATAGCAATGCTATCATCTTCAGGAATAAATGAATACTAAAAAATAATTTCAAGTATAGAAAAATGATAAACAATTTTAAAAATTTTAAAACAATAATTTAAGAATATACAAAATATGAGCATAAACAAAAATGAATTAAAGTAGGTAAGTAACAGATCAAATATTAATAATACTAAATGTTAATGACAAAATAATTATAAAACATTGAATAATACATTTAAATTAGAAATATAAATAAAAATTATTATTATTAATATTAATATGAAAATAAATTTAATAGATAGCTATTTTTAAAAAATGTTTGATTATTTATTAAATTTAATTCGCTATTAACACTTTTTCTTATTTCTAAAATTTCAAATTTATCTAATTGTAAACCAGTTGTATTTGTATGTAAAACTTTTAAACCTTTATTTATATCAAACGAATGATTGGTTTCTAAAATATGATTTGCAAATTCAGAATAGTTGTTATTATTTAAACATCTTAGGTGTTCCTTAACCCTAATACTGAAATTTCTACAAGTCTTTCCGATGTAAAAATAGTTGCAATCATTACAAATCAATTTATATACTCCTGATTTATTCAAAATATTATCTTTATCTTTGTTATTTAAAATGTATTTTTTTAATTTATTATTGGTATAAAAAGTTGGTTGGATAGTATTTGGCAAGTTTTTAATTATTAAATTTGCAGTATTGTTATTTAAAAATAATATTTTTCTCCATTGTTTATTAACATCAGTTATTTGTGGATATACATAAGATTTAATAATTTTTTAAAAAATAACATTAAATAAATTATATAAATCTTGTGATAAGGTCTTAGGAATATTTGATGAATTGAGTAATTATTTATAATAATTTTGCTTTCATCAAGTGGAACACTAGGAAATAAATTAACAACGTCAAAAGATACTAAAAATGCATTATTAGGGATATCCAAAGATTTTAACTGATCAACCAATTCTAGAGAATTTTTAATTGTATATTT
Source organism: Halesus radiatus (assembly GCA_022606495.2). Taxonomy (NCBI): domain Eukaryota; kingdom Metazoa; phylum Arthropoda; class Insecta; order Trichoptera; family Limnephilidae; genus Halesus; species Halesus radiatus. The sequence goes on from JAHDVE020007077.1 coordinate 287,876, forward strand.
AGGTTTGAAAATATTGCTATCCAAAAATATTCTATTAATTGTAGATGCTAATTTATAACTAGGGGCATTACAATTAGAAACTACAGGTCTAATAGGTTGATCAATTTTATGAATTTTTATTAAGCTACATAATTTAGGAATTTGAGGATTTTTTAATGTCAATTTATTGTTTTTAAATAAATTAATAATATTTTCACTTTTGCAATTTTTTAATGCATTTATAATATCATCTTGACATTTACTAATTGGGTTTTTATTAACTATTTCAAAAATTTCACTTTTCAAAAAATCCATAGTCTTTTTAATATAAACACTTGTATCTAAAATAATGATCGAATTTCCTTTATCAGCTTTAGTGATGGTTAAATTTTTCTCTGAAGTAACTTTTGAAATATTAATTGCATGTTTTTTTTCTTCAATTTCTTTTTGTTTTTGTTTTGGTTTTAAAATAGAATTATTTGATTGCACATTTTTTATAATTTCACCACATTTATAATGAAAAGAATTTTCATAATTAATCAGAGCACAATTTAGATCAACAGCTAAACACTCCAATTGTTTATTATTGTTTAAAGTGTTAAGATTATGGTTAAGGCCTTTAGATAATAAATTTATTTCTTCAGTTTTAAAAATATGTTTTGTATAGTTAATCACACGATCATGAAAAATAATTTTGTTTTTATTTTTATCATTATTACATGGATTATCATTATTTTTTAAAATATTACATTGATTTAAATTGTTAATTTTTGATAATTTATTAAGTTTTTTAATCAAATGTTCTTTCTTATTGAAAGCTTTAATACTCGAAATAAACCTAACATGATCATCGAACAAGTCCCATTCAATAGGATGTAAATTAAAAGTTAAATCCGTATGTAGCACTTTGATTAGAATTTTAATATTATTACGTTTTTTAAAAGAACTTTTTATATCTGCTTTAAGCCAAATATTTTTTGCCATTTTAGACGAATTTGAAGTAGTTTTAAATTTCAAGTCAATGTAGTTCGGAATTATTTGACGTTTCTGGCATTCTCTTAAAAAGAATAAATTTAAACAAATGAATCTATACTTCATCATTTTCTTTTTATACATTTTCGCTTTTTTAGCTGTACTTGCTTCTTTTATAATTTCTTCAAATGCTTGATAACTTTGTGGCATCATTATTAATTATATAATTGAAAATACACTTTGTATATACCACTTTACTTAAAATATATAAATATTTCTACATGTTTCGATAGCAATGCTATCATCTTCAGAAATAAATGAATACTAAAAAATAATTTCAAGTATAGAAAAATGATAAACAATTTAAATTTTTTTTTTAAATATGAGCATAAACGAAAATGAATTAAAGTAGGTAAGTAACAGATCAAATATTAATAATACTAAATGTTAATGACAAAATAATTATAAAACATTGAATAATACATTTAAATTAGAAATATAAATAAAAATTATTATTATTAATATTAATATGAAAATAAATTTAAGATAGTTTTTATTTAGTTTATTTATTTAGTTTCAATATTTTATATTTATATTTTCATAATTTTTTATTTCTTTTTTATTTAGTTTCAATACATTTATTTTTTGCGTTTAGTTAATAAAAAATTACATAGCTAATAAGACAATTTGGAATGCTTTTCTTAGTCCTCCTCACTAGAAGCTTAAACATTCAGTTTAATTTAAAAACTGATTTATTAATTGTTTTTGTGTTTAATTCGTAGAAATCCATTTAATAATGTTATTATTAAGTTCTGCAAGTATCTTAATTATCAAATATAAAATAAATAAAATAAATAAAATAAATAAAATAAATAAAATAAATAAAATAAATAAAATAAATAAAATAAATAAAATAAATAAAATAAATAAAATAAATAAAATAAATAAAATAAATAAAATAAATAAAATAAATAAAATAAAAACATAAAAACTGATTGTTTAAGCTCCTATGAAGTTATTTTCCAGATTCTGGATGACTCCTGTTCTTTGATTTCTTTGAGCCAGGTTTCAATTTGAGTTTTGAATACATTTGCCTTTTCAGTTTTTCATTTTTTTTTTGTTGGGCTTAAGTATTATTCCCATTGCTTTATTTTGCACTATTTGCATTTTTTACATTTTCTCTTCATTGCAAAGGAAACAACACTTGAACAGTAATTAAAGTATAATGCCACCTGCGTATTTAATTACTTCCACCTTATTTATGATTTCTTTATTAATATAAACTTTCGGATCCTCGTGTGTATTTTGTTTGCTTTGCCTATATTCATATATTTTGTCTTATTAACATTCAGTTTTAATTTATTTAGGTTTACGCATTTTGACAAAGTATCCAAATCATTATTTATCTCGCCGAATACTTTTTATACTCATCTTCTGCAATACAAACAGACCTATTTTGCAATGTTCTTGTACTTTTACTGTCATTTATGTAGAGAGTATAAACAATATCGTTGCCAATTCTTGTCACTGAGTCGCCAGCAATACTTTTTAGATTTACCAGATTGCACGGTAGAAACGTCTTAAAAACGGTGACCGGATAAATCAACACACGTATGAATTGACGCACTTTTTAAAAGTGATGTAAATTCATTAAAAGTACCACACAAAATATCGACAACCTAATTTAACCTAACCTAATTAATATATTTATTAGTTTTTTAAATTTTTTTATTACTAATTTAATTTCAAAAGATTATAGATTGGGTGAGATGAGGTTTTCGGGTTAGGTTTTTTGGCGCACTTTTAATGAATTTATATCACTTTTGAGTGTGCCGATTCATACTTATGTTAATTTATCCGTGAAAAAATTTTCATTTGCAATAAATAATGAAATGTTAAGGGGTTTGAAATTGGTTTCGAAATGAAATGGTTGGAATTTTCTGCGAAGATCCAGGACCTGTGGAAGGGTTTCAAATTCTCACCCTGAAAGAGCGGCTAATGAAATGGATACCTATTAGAGGGGTGGCATTGAGCTTCCCCTTGTCCCCGGAGGTAAGGCTGAAGTCGCACTCCGCGGAGGGCAGCACGAAGCTGAGGGTGGTGGTAGACATGGCGCAGGTGGCGTAGATGATGCCGCACACGCACAGAAGTCTGGCTTGGTAACGCCCGTAACCTAAAACATTTATAATTTTAAAAAAATACGTTTTAAAACCTAAATTGATGGCCAGCAAGAAACCCATCTTCTGGTATTGTAGTATAAGAGGAAAGATTTAGTGCAGGGGTATAGTGCAAGGGTGCCTCTAACCCTCTGCCACCGACCATCGTTTACTCTTCATCAGGGGAACTATCCTTAAGCATTGTCACTCCACTAAATTGAGTTACATTGTGAAACAAGCGATTTAACAATGGTGATCAGATATTTTAAGATGCAATTCAATTGGTTATATTAAATCGGGTCTACATACAATATTAATCTTTCCAAAATACTTTTTTTTTTACAAAACTCATTAATTTTTCCCACAAAACAGTTTCTACCTGAAAAAAAAACGACATAATTACATCTCTAACTAGCTGCTTACATAGTATCTACCTTCTTACTTGCGTGAATAAATAAATAATTTTAATTATTATTTATTGTTATTGAGATTTAAAAACCTCATTTTAGTATTTAAGCGTTAGAAAATAATATTAACATAACCTACACGAAAGATGAAAACGGAAAAAACGGCAGAAAATAAAAGATTTCAGTCACATCTGGGACTCGAACCCAGGTCCTCTGCTTATCCGGGGCAACCGATTAACCAACTTAGCTAATGGGACCAGTTCAATTTATGTCATTTTCATCGATATCATATCTCAAATTCAAGATTTGTCAATATTATTTTCAATTCTTAAGTTGGTTGGGCGGTTGGTTAAGCGGTTGCCCCCGGTTGGTTATGTTAATATTATTTTCTACAATGATTAAATAAATTACGTATTAATATTGAACTTTTAATATTGATTAATACTTATATAATTTATTTTTTGTAATCCATAAAATACCTTGAAAGTTGTAATTTATTTTAATTCACTTTATTTGTTACCATTATTAACTCGATTTACTATTTTGTTAGATCTCCTTTATGTTTTTTTTATCCTTCTGCTCCTGCTGTGCTCCATAGGTACTGATATAAATTTGTAGTAATGACAAAAATAATAAGTTTTTTATTACAGCATGTGAGGAAGTCGGTACAATCCACACGTCCCATATAGTTATACATATAGCTATAAAATAAGAGTTTTGTATATGATATGATAATACCCCTTTCACAATATAATATGAAAATACTATTTAATTTTACTTACACATACCATAAATATTATTGCTATCTAACTAATTGTCTCTAAGAAATACTAAAGTAAACAATAACAAAGGAATATTTTAAGTTGTCTCATTGCCATTGTAAATTTACGTAATCGTACCAAAACAATCGTCATTAGACTTGTCTCCGAAGGGTATTATTTGTTCCGTTGTGTTTTCTTGCGTAATATGTTTTTGTTTGTTGGGTAAGTATACTATGTATTGAAAAACAATAAAAGTCACTCGCCTGCGTGTTGAATTGCCGTCTCAAAATCTGCTCTCTCGAACTTCTCATGGTCTGCCAAAAGACAAAAATACATTTCAATGAACATGGACTTGACAATTAAGTGTACATTGCAATGCTAATGTGGAAGTTATAATTTATTCGTGATTAAAATAGTACAGCGTTCATTTTTAGTTCGAAGATCACTAAATACATGCATGTATATTATTATATGAAATTATCAGAATCCTGAAACCGTTTTGTTAAAATTGTAAGAAAACAATGTGTATAATTATAGATTTATTCAATAAAATTATAAACAAAAAATGTGTGTTCGAGGAAGAAGCCTAGCGTTTGACAAAATACATATAAATCACATGTCTTTAGTTACTTGAACCAAGTAATGACCAAAAATACTGTGAAAACTACGCGAACAACATAAAAAATACTTATGAACCACTTAGATCAATTATTGGCAGAATTTATACGTTAAAAATGTTTATACCAATAGAAACTCTAAGAATAATTTATATGTCAGAATATGTGATTTAACAATATGGGGGATTACCATTAAAACTAATCAAAATGTTAGATAACGCTATTGTAAAACTATTGGTTGTCCCTAGTATTTAGAAACAAACGTACCTTAAATTGTTGTTCAAAAGTGCGAAGGTTTTACTTATCAAGGCTATACTATGGTACAAAATTATAATTCAACATATATATGACCGGTCAGTGACTGAGTTGGCATCGTGTTTGGGTTTTACCCAGGCATCGTGAGTTCAATTCCTCGGATGGCTAAGTCCTCCATTACGACACAAGCATCATCTTCCGCTTACTGTGATGGTAGTAGGAGACTTTCAAATATTGTCGGGTTATTCGTAACCAGGGAATATTTGTCTTAATTTAATGAACAAACACAACAAAAAAATTACAGCCTCCACTCATCACACCTGAAATGCATAATCCCCCAAACGAAAACAGCCTTCGCCCAACGACAGTTCTCTTATATTGCTCCCTTAAAATGTTCAACTCGCTGAGTACTGATACTAGGAAATCGAAATCTGATAGTATTTATACCATCAGTGTTCAAAATGGGTTATTTGCGAAAGGAAGGAATTATTTCAAAGAATGTAAAAGAGATTATTATTAATATATTACCTTATTTAATAATATTTTTATTTATTTTTAAACTAAAATGTATACGTACATGTACGGGAATTACGATTTTATTTGATTTTTCTTATGTATTTACTAAATATCTATTTTTACCTTTTCTTTCAACATGCAACTTTATATTGCTTTTAAAATGCTTCTGTTTCCATTTCTAATTATATTATCTTATTTTTTTTTAATTCTTTACATATAGGTACACAACAAACTTCGACTACCATAATACGGGCATGTGCCTAGTTTGGTAGTTGAAAAATTGAAAAAAAATTAACTCTTTACCAAACTTACAAAATAAATAAATAATATTAAAAAATAAAACAAAAAAATAAACCGCATCATAAGGATAAATTAGAACATATCTGTATTAAATTCACAAGCAATGATGGATTAATAGTTCGAAAATATGATACATACGATTAATGCCAAATACTGTAAAAAAATGTATCTCAGTATGTATCAAGGTTAAACATATGTTTAAAAATGACTGAAATCTGAAATAAAGTCATCGGTAATGATGTAAGAGTAATTAAAGATCGAAATTTATGAAGGAGTGTTGAAAGAAACTGTGTGATAAAAGAATATATTTATTTATTTTTTTAAAGAAAGACAAACATTCCCATCTTACGAATAACCTGACAATATTTGAAAGCTCCTGCTACCATCACAGTAAGCGAAAGATGTTGCTTGTCATGATGGGGGAGTTTGCCAGCCGAGGATTTGAATTCTCGACGCTCGGGTGAGAACCAGACGCGATGCCAACTCAGCCACTAACCGGTCGATATATTAATATTATATGTATGATAATAATAAGAGATAAGCTATTTGGCTTAGCAGGACTTAATTTGTATAATATAAATAAATAAAAATTACAAAAAACAACAACAAATACAAATATTAGGAAGTAAAAAAAAAAACTTTTTTCTTAAATTGAGTAGGTACACAATTAAAAAAAAAAAAAACTTGGTGCTCATAAAAAACTATTTGACAACATTTTTAGAGAAATACGATTCTATTTTTTTACACAGTTCATTCCTATAAATTTTTCATTGCAATGCAATTTATGAAAGTATAAGGTATGTTTATTTGTAATGTCTTTCGATAAAAAAAGGAATACTAGGATTGAAATAATATAATACCCATATAACTTCGTTCCACTTATTTATTTTGGTTCGGACCGGTTTCATCCTAGTACGAGCATCTTCAGATTTGTAGATTTTATATGACGATAATATAAAATACTAGCTGAAGTACCCGGCGTTGGGCGGGATTATGAATGGTTTGGAGTAAAGCTTTGAGGTGGTGATGTGTTACTCCTACTTCTACCCCTTCCCTTTCCCAACCCCTACCCCTCACCCTACCCATACCGCTACCACTAAGTATGAGAAATTTCATGAATAAATCTGCTTTACGGGTTGGGAAAGGGGGAAGGGGTGGTTTTTCAATATCTCATGTAGACAACAAACAAGATGAAGGTCATTGTACCTTCCTCTTGTTTCAAAGGTCAAGCGTGCAAAATTTCATCAATTTCGGAATAAAACTGTACATTTAAAAAAAAAACAAACACATGCCCGGGCCTTTTTTATAATACAAAGAAGCTAAAAGAAGATAGAATAAGGTAGACGAAGATAGAAGAAGATAGAATAAGGGAAAAGAAGAGAAAAGCAGAGAAAATAAGATAAAAGAAGAGAACAGAAGAGAAAACAAGAGAAAAGAAGAGAAAAGAAGAGAATAGAAGAGAAAAGAAGAGAAAAAAAGAGAAAAGAAGAGAAAAGAAGAGAAAAGATGAGAAAAGAAGAGAAAAGAAGAGAAAAGAAGAGAAAAGAAGAGAAAAGAAGAGAAAGGAAGAGAAAATAAGAGAAAAGAAGAGAAAAGAAGAGAAAAGAAGAGAAAAGAAGAGAAAAGAAGAGAGAAGAAGAGAGAAGAAGAGAAAAGAAGATAAAAGAAGAGAAAAGAAGAGAAAAGAAGAGAAAAGAAGAGAAAGGAAGAGAAAGGAAGAGAAAGGAAGAGAAAAGAAGAGAAAAGAAGAGAAAAGAAGAGAAAAGAAGAGAAAAAAGAGAAAAAAGAGAGAAATGAAGAGAAAAGAAGAGAAAAGAAGAGAAAATAAGAGAAAAGAAGAGAGAAGAAGAGAAAAGAAGAGAAAAGAAGAGAAAAGAAGAGAAAAGAAAGAGAGAAGAAGAGAGAAGAAGAGAAAAGAAGATAAAAGAAGAGAAAAGAAGAGAAAAGAAGAGAAAAGAAGAGAAAAAGAGAAGAGAAAAGAAGAGAAAAGAAGAGAAAAGAAGAGAAAAGAAGAGAAAAGAAGAGAAAAAAGAGAAAAAAGAGAGAAATGAAGAGAAAAGAAGAGAAAAGAAGAGAAAAGAAGAGAAAATAAGAGAAAAGAAGAGGGAAGAAGAGAAAAGAAGAGAAAAGAAGAGAAAAGAAGAGAAAAGAAAAGAAAAGAAAAGAAAAGAAGAGAAAAGAAGAGAAAAGAAGAGAAAAGAAGAGAAAAGAAGAGAAAGGAAGAGAAAAGAAGAGAAAAGAAGAGAAAAGAAGAGAAAAGAAGAGAAAAAAGAGAAAAGAAGAGAAAGGAAGAGAAAGGAAGAGAAAGGAAGAGAAAAGAAGAGAAAAGAAGAGAAAAGAAGAGAAAAGAAGAGAAAAGAAGAGAAAAGAAGAGAAAAGAAGAGAAAAGAAGAGAAAAGAAGATAAAAGAAGAGAAAAGAAGGGAAGATAAGAGAAAAGAAGAGAAAAGAAGAGAAAAGAAGAGAAAAGAAGAGAAAAGAAGAGAAAAGAAGAGAAAAGAAGATAAAAGAAGAGAAAAGAAGGGAAGATAAGAGAAAAGAAGAGAAAGGGAGAGAAAAGTAGAGAAAAGAAGAGAAAAGAAGAGAAAAGAAGAGAAAGCGATAGAAGAAGATATCATACAATAGAAGAAGATTATACTTATAGATTTTTAAAATATCCGGTCTGAAAAAATGGTACCTAATGCAGTTTCCCAAATACCTTGAGATAAAAGAAATTCTATGTAAATATATAAAATCATTAATAGTTCAGAAATTCTAGATATATGAATTCACTCACCCATTCTGAATAGATATTATCCAAAACAGTACACAGATTACTAAAATAAACTTTTAATTAAAAACAACACAAACTCAATTACAAATAATGTTTTATATAACTTTTTTAAACAGTTCTCACGTTATCGCACTGATAGATTTATTTCTCATATTGAATGTAATTTTTGTTATTTATACAAATGTAACTTGTTTTCCCCTGTCATCAAACACATCATAATAAGTTTTTTTGACTACCCACACACACAAAATTATTTACTGTCATTAAGTAATTTAATTTTATATTAATATATCTTCCTTCTCTTCTGATGAACAGATAAAACTTTGTATTTGTCTTAATATTTAACTATTGTTAAAACATTGATTCACGACAAGAATTAACAACTCTAAACCGAAATATTGTACATAAAGAACAAAGTGTGACCAATTTTTTTTATAAACAAATTATAATTTTTTAATTTAAAAAATATTTTTATTATTTCTTTGATCATTAGAATCATTAACACTTGTGATCTTAATGAAATACTGTTGGCTTGTTAGACAGAAAGTCAAAGCCACCGCCCTTGAATTATTGACAAGATTAACTCATAGACAATATTTTGTCTCTCTTCAAAATTCCAAAGGCGGTTCGTTATGTACTTGCTATAGAAATAAGTTTGTCGTTTTTGGCAACATCTGTACAGGCAAATCGTTTTAAAGAGCGCACGTTTGAATGTATTTATGCACATTGATAGTGGTTCTAACTCGTTCCAACTAGTTTGGAACACCCCGCCGGCAGTCCCCTCTTATCCCGCAGTAGTCTTACGATACAGTACATGACAATACAAACAAGAATCTTTTAAAAATTATTGCCTGTACCCGCTTATAAAATGCTTTTTTTTAATCTGTCGACTTTTAAATAAATTAATACAGAAAATTCTATTCGAGATTGCTAAAAAAGAAGGAACTGTAGTGGCAGAGTAGTAAACTCCTTGGCTCTGAAAACGGAGAGGGGGTGGATTTAAAATTTATCCCGGCGCGGCGCACAGAAAAATGAAAAATAGATTTTCGTGTGTAGAATCTATTCTGCGAATTGAAAATTTATCCTGTTCGAATTATTACGTCTTTCTTATCTTCGGATTTAATTAACTAACTGACTAGAAATCACGCCGTTTTGCCACAGTGGTAGGCAGAGAAGATGGACCACCACACAATTCTATTTGGCACCCAACTCCTTTGCAAAAATTGCATTATTTCATACATTCTCCTCTGTTTTGCTTACTCCTGACATTAACCGGACTCTAGTATTTGATTCGCTTGATCATATGTCTTCCTCAATCGTCCCGGCTAAATTATATCTGATTCAATGCAATATAATAAATATAATACGTGTCTTCCTTTTTTGTATTGGCATGTTACCAATGTCTCTACACGTGATACTATAATAGATATCATATGCAAGGTTTTATAAAACCTATCGGACTTACTTTAACCAGTGATTCCTGACCATATTTGAAGTAAAAAAAGTAAACGAAATTTTAGTCTCCGGTGATACTTTTTTTAAATTGTACCAAAAGTATTTTTTCACATGTCGTCACTGATCACTCACCCGAGTAACCACCCAACCCCCACTCAACCCTACATGTTAAATATCTACCAATTTTTTTTAACGTTTTTTGGTAAATAAAAAATAAAAATGTCGCTGGAGACCAAAATTTCAATAACATTTTTTACTTCAAATAAGATCAGCAATCACTGGTTGAAGTAAAAATGTAATGCTTATTTTTTTATAATAATAATACTCATAGTAATAAAAAAAACATTCATTGGTCAACAAGTTAGTTTACATATTTTTATTTTTACATATTTTTGCAACAAAAAGGTAACTGCTCGGCTATGCATTCCGAAGCCCAGAGTGCAGCTGGCTTTCAGCAGCGCCCCTAGAAAGCAGATAAATTTAAAGTTACAGATCTTACATAAAATCTCTACATATAAATTTATTAAAAAAAATAATTGAATAATGTACTTTGTATTCACCGCTTTATTAATACACAGATGTTTCGAAAGCGATGCTTTCTTCATCAGGAGTATATAGAATACTAAAAATAATAATGTCAAGTATAGACAAATGATAAAAATTAGATCACAATAATGTAAGAATGGACAAATTATAAACATAAACAAATATTGATTATAAAATGTTAATAAAAATTATTATAAAGCATTGAATAGCAAATTCATATTTGAAATTATTTTTATTATTAATATTAATATGAAAATAAATTCAACATATAGCAATTTTTTTAAAAATATTTTGTTATTTATTAAATTTAATTCACTATTAACGCTTTATCTGATTTCTAAAATTTTAAATTTGTCTAATTGAAAATGGGTTGTATGTAAATTTTTTAAACCTTTATTTATATCAAATGAATGATTGGTTTCTAAAATACGATTTGCAAATTCAGAATGTTATTATTTAAACACCTTTCATTTATTAATAATGACGCCACAAGTTGAATATCAATCGTTGAAGAAATTACATAAATTTATTTTTTATATTTGTTTTTATTATTATTATTGTATTTATAGTCGTGGATATGAATAATGACATTAATTTATTCTCTATGAAAGAAATTGTTACATTTCGAATAGAATTAACGAGTCGTATGCATTCGCGGACGTGCCGTCCAGAAGGTTGCACTCGTCGACGAATGTTTTCGTTTTTTTTTACAACATGAATTCATCGATCTAAGTTGTAGCCAAAAAGCATATCTTTGTGGAAAAGGTAAATATAGTAAAAAACATTTTTTGTTAAAATAATACAGTATAATCAATTTTAACCATGAAATAAACTAAGCGATATTTTACTTTAACTGAATGTTGTAAAATATATTTAGAAGCAATGATTCTCTCATTTATATAACTAACTAACCATCAAAGTGATTTTCTTAGTCAGAGAGGATGGACCGCCACGCAACTCAGTCTTGGTACAAACTCCTTAAATAATTCACATCATACAAAGTCTCATATTCTGTTATACCAACTCTTTCTGTTTCTTCCAGTGGCGTCTCAAAACTTTTCCATTCGCTTGGGGAGTCATAAAATATTATCCTAGACTTCTAAAACTCTTTTCTTCATCCCTCCACTTTTACATGTCTAAACCATCTAAGTTTCCATTTCTAAATCTTGTCCGCTACGCTTACATTGCCCTTCGATTCTTTTAAGAATCTTCAATGAATTTGTCATTAATAATACATTTACTTGTTTCAGATATTTTTTATATTAGATAATGTCTGTGATATTTAGAATAAGTTTTGCTATATTACTGGCATCGTATTGTTACACGACAGTCGATGGCCATGTGCGTTTTCAAAGAGAATCTTCACACCTGGACATTAATGAAGTATTGAAATCAATTAAACCGGATAATCACAACACTCAAACAGGTAAAGGCAATTTCTGTTAATATTTAATAATCGCTCGTTTGTTTGAAGGTCTGTTAGATTGAACGTAAAATTAATAAATTTTAATTCCCTAAACATTGTGTCTTTTTTGTATCTATGTTCCCGCAGTATAAAAAAGGATGGCAATTTTATAAACTTTTCTTAATAGTGGTAATTGCTAAAAAGAGCGGTAAAAACATTTTTTTTTCGTAATCCAGGTAATTCCTCAACTTAATTTGTAACGGTATTCAACGTGATTACAGTATTTTCAATTAATAATTAACGTTGCTTTCAGAAATTTAGTTTTTTATTCAAATATCGACCATTTTTCGCGAGTACGTTGTTATGATTTTACGTTAATTTCTTAAATTGCATAAAGTAAAACCAAACTCATTTAATTTACCTTCCATTTACTTTATAAAAGTTTCAACCAAAGCTGTTAAATTAGAGTTTACGAGTATTTTAATTCAAGATAAATATTACAGAAAGTCTCTGTTTAGGCACATCCATATTATGTTTTTACTGGTGTAAATATGAAATCGTACTATAAACCTAAGTTTTTTATGCAATGCTCGTGATAAAACGTTTTGAGATGTGCAGAATATCCTGTGTTGGACATATACGAGTATAGGAGTACGTCCCAGAATGTAGAATTTATTTATTTGTTTATATTGTCGTAGTCAATTGTTTTCTTGGTTATAGAATTTGTGGGTTTGTTTTGCGTATTATGTTTGGATCCCATTATGAAGGAAGTGATCCGTAATTGATGAAGGGTGAATTTCGGAAGAGTATTGGTTAGTTGATTTTACCATATTATGGTCGATGAAAGAGGAGGAGTATATTGTGTACATCGTGTTGGTGAAATTATTGTACTTTTCATGAAATATAAACATATATTTATATATTTTAAATAAAGTGGTATATACAAAGTGTATTTTCAATTATATAAATATAAACATGTTTAAATAGTCTTGGCACTGCGGATGTTCATTGTCTTCTAAAATTTAGAATTAAAGTCGACAATTGACACGATGCTCTTTTTTTTAACTGTGTAAGACAATGGTTTAGGTCATGAAGAAATGGGGAGATATTTGGTTTTGGTGGAGATCGGTAAAGTGCTATGACACATGTATTAATCGATGTTGTGTGTTATTTGAAGACATTTTGTGTTTATAATGGTGACTTCTTTGACACTAAGGGCCAGTTTTATAAACGAACTATCAAATTTCTGTTACGTAACAAACCGTTATCCGTCCGTTTTTTAAATCAATCACGAATAATTGCTATTCGCTTATCATCACGTTCACTGTTCGATGAGGAATCAATTTCACAAATTCAAATTATAAATTGTCTTTTTAATTAAAATAGTACACTGTTTCAAATAAGCGATCGTCGGACAACAACTGACAGCTGTCAAACGAATGATAATCTGACGAACGTTTTTATAAAACGGGTAAATCGAGAGGTAGACTAAATATCCGTAAAAAATGATAACAAGCGTTACGAATGGATGATTTATAAAACCGGCACTAAATGAGTTGTTTGATGTGTACACGACTGTGGTGTTTTGTGGATTGATGGTGTGTGTAGTTAAGGATATCGTTTGGAATATAAGGCAGTGTTAGCCAACATTCTGTGAGGATAATTATGTTACATATGATATTACAAGGTTAGAGTTGTATGAGGAATTGGTCAAAGTTTTTGTTTATAGATCTTATGTTAAGATTAACAAATTAGATTTATGAGAGGCCATAGTAGGTTGATTTGTTCTAAGGTTTTATTCTGCATTCTTTGTATGGGAGAAAAGTTGAATAATTTTGTGGATGTCGTCCTGGTATTAATGTGTACTATCTTTTCATTTTCAGTTTATTTTGCCTTTCTTATATCAGGTGTATTTGCATCCCGTTTTTGTTCGCCTGCTCCTTTGTTTTCCATATCCCTGAAGTATTGTCCTGTGATTAAAATTAGTTTTTTTGATAATTCGTTAATTTTTTTAGTGTTCATATATATATATTTTTTTAACAGGAAGTTTCTTTTGGATATTTGTGGTAAAGGTTTCCTAGTCCATTTTAGTAGTATTTTAGTACGATTGGTTCATTGGAGGTTTTGTAAGATAAATTTATCCAATACATCATTTTGACCTTTAAGAAACATTATTCAAGGATTCAAGTTATCAATTCAAGATTCAATAAAATGTTCAAATACGTTTAAAGTTTAGTTAATTAAAGATTAAAGGTTCAATTTTGTTCTCAGTTAAAATGGCCGGTTCACGGGTTTAACTTAGACCGACAAAAATACTACTAATATTTATTGTATAAATTATTTATTTAAGAAAAATGATGAATTTTCAAAAATCTTCTACAATTTCAAAGGTCCCGGATAGACCATGAGGTCCTGGGTTCGAGACCCAATTGCTACCGATATCTTTTTCTTTTCTGTGTCTTTTCGGTTTCATTTTGGGAGTTGATAATATTATTTTCAAGTAATAAAAAGAAATACATATTTTAAAAATCGTTTACCAGTTCAACAACCCCAACAGACCCTGAAATAATTTGTTTTTTTCAGTGAAACCAGAAGTTTCTCAGCCTGGTAAAGGGGACTCCGGATGCTCCGGATGCCCGGGGCTCTCCCTGTGCGTGCCCCCCGTGCAGTGCCCTGCCCACGTGAGAATGGGGCACGGCGGGACGCGCTGTCACCTGCCCCATGGCAGGGAAGGTATCTGCTGCGCCACTGGACAAAATCATACCAGTGAGTCTGAACATTCTCAATATTGTTTTTATGTGATACCACACAAAAATCCCCACTTCTCTCAACCGTCTGGAGCCAGCGAGATCCCCAGTTGAGGTATATTGTGAGGCTGGTAGTAGTGTGGAGAGGAGATGGGGAGAGGGAGGTGGGAAAGTATCTGGCTATTCAGATCCAGTCACCAAACAGGGCTAAAGCCATTTCAAGCAACGTTTAGATTCTGAACGGTGGTCTTTCACCAGGGCGATACTGACAGTATCTATCACTCTGGACATGCCCCAAATATACTACATAGACAGCATGATAACATACGTTCAAACACCATATGGCAATCAATCCAATAGCTAGTATTTTATATTAATTTGTAATTTATATAATTGCCATTCAAACGAATTTCAAAAAGTCTACGTATATTTAAGGGCCAGCATTCAAAAATGACCCCAAACATCGCTTTGCAGGTTGCCAACTCAAACAGTACCACAAATGATTTATCTGTAAATTCTGTGGGTATTTGGGAAATCTATAAGGTTTCAAAAGACAAAAATCCTCTAACTGTAATCTTTAAATTCTATGAAATACGTTCAATAATGTCTTTAAAAAGTTACAGTTTGAAAACCAGTGAAAGAAATTTTTAACGTTTTACCTAAAATACGTATTTCATATAGAATTAAATAGTGTACTTCGTATTTTACATTTTCCTAATTACCCGTATAATATTTACAAATAAATTACTCGTGGTATCTCTTGATTTAAACCTTTTAACAACCTGCAAAGTGGGTATTTTTGGTGCTGACCATTAAAAATAAATTGTTCCAGTAATGCGAAATCATGTATTTTTGCTTTGAAAATTTGTTGGTCTAGAAATATCACAGTTAATTTAATTAAACACTGCAAGTAGAACACACCTTGGCCTTTCGTTTAACTGGGCATTTTTGGTGGGTCTTTTTATAAGCCTAGAAGAAATTAAGTATCAGACCTAAAAAAAAATTTTAAGTGCAAATTTCGTACTTATGAATCATTTTTCTGATATTGTCAAATTGTCTGTGGTAAATTAAGTTATTTTAGAATATGACCAAAAAACATTTTAATATTTATGCCTGAGCTTTATAAAATAAAATAAAACACCATTTTTGCGTAAATTGAAGCATGCGGCCGGTGCTAAGCGGGAATTTAAACCTTATCGCCACCTGCACAAGGAGTGCGTGATTTCGTTCGAATTGTACGAAGTGGATCCCCTTAATGGTAGAATAATTTATGACATAATGTAAAAAATGTATCTTAACTATTTATAGCTGTGGAGGACTTAAAGGCTCGCCATAATCTCGCACACGATCTGAAATCCCTGAGAGATGCTGGGATCAAGGCAAAACTGCGACTGGCAAGACTATTGGAAAAGGAGAGTGAAATTATGAGATCAACAAATCACCAAACAATGGTCCCGAGAGGATCTCCGGCTTTTGGACATTTCCAGGTAACATTTGAAAAAAAAAACTACAAGTAAATAATTATAATACACGATAAGATAGTTTCCCGCTGCATCGATTAAAGCCATTCATTTTTCACAGCCCATTTAACTAGTAGGTTACTGCGGGTTATTATTTCTTTATTAACTTTTTGATTATTTCAGTCCCAGCGTACTATAAACCCCTTGGAGGTATCTAAAATTGGAGAAGGAGCTTTTCTAAACTTATTCGCCATGCAAGCTCTCAAGGAACGAGAAAGTATTTCTAATGAGGATATTTCTTTGGGACTCAGCAGAATGAAGCTCGAAGGTAAAATTATGTTTGTTCATTTTCTATTATTTCTATTTATCATCGTCAAAACCTCTTTGTGTTCAATAACGGGTCTGCCCTTTGGTTCCCAACTCATTCTTTTTAATAATCGAAGAAGATAATATTAATAATAACAGAAAAATTATAAAAAAGAAACGGTCGCAACTGGGAATTGAACCTAGATTACTCTACCAATTAAGCTATTGAAATCTGATTACGATATTTTTTTCATGAGAAGCAATCAATTACTTTGTAGTTTGACATTGAATAAAAATAAAACATATCCGTTAAAATCATTTACTTTGTAGCTTGTCATAACAGGACACAATTTCTTTCGGCTCAGGCAAAAATTCTAAGACATTCTGTAATTTTTTTTTTCGTATATTTTTAAACCAGGGCGATTTTTTTAAAAATTTGACTCCGAAAAATAGAACAATTTTTTATAAAGCGGAGAAGGACGGGACATAATTTATCATTGCGGAAAAAAAATCTTAGCCAAAAATATTTGTTTAAAAATTCTACATGAATGGTAGAGGAGAATAACGAAGCGTACCAAAAATGTTACATACATCAAATTATTTTTTCCTTAATCCACCTTACTGAATCATCATAATTTTCGACTTCAAAGAAAACACCCGAACATTCTTGTTCTCAGACATTCCTAAATGTTGTACCATCTGTTTGATATTATTCAACTTTTCATATAATAAATATACTTTGGTTTTGTAAATGTTTGCAATCATCGTTATGAATATTTCTCTTTAAAACATTTAATAATATTATAATTATTTCGAATTCGTAAATAATCCCTCTCCGACATACCTCGCCCCCTTAAAGCAAGAATATGCTAAAGGTTGTGAAAATACGATAAAAAATGTGTGTATTTCAGAGCCTCCGTGTCCTCCACAGCCTTCCTGCCAAAAGCAGATCCTCAGCAAGTATCGCACTCTGGATGGAACCTGCAACAACCTCATACACACGTCATGGGGAGCTGCCCGCACCGCTTCTGAGAGATTGCTGCCTCCGTATTATGACGATGGTAAGCAAAGAATAAATTTACCTAATTTGAGTAATTACAGCAAAGTGTTACTCTGTATCTTGTGGTTATTTTTCGCAAGTTTCTTGTCCACATTTTTGTCAAAGATTTTGGGTCCTTTGTTTTCATTTGAATTTCGAGTATTTAACTTGACACTTGACTTGATATTGCTGTGGGGTTATTTTTACATTTTAGAAGACAGAAGTTTCTATGTATATTCCTGATGACTATCGTACAAACCGATTCGGTTTTTCAAAATAAACGGTTTCTCTAAACTGTAAAAAAATAACGTAGTAATTATAAAAATAGAAAAAATATAATAATGTATTATGCAATAATAATGATTTTTTAAAGTAAACGGTTGCGGCCAAAACGTCACAGGCAAAAGCGTATCTTAGCAACGATTAGCGATGGAGTTCGGAATGGAAGCGTTTCTTTTCAACGGGTTACGGAGTATCGCAGATGTGTGTGAAATTTTCTCGAAAGCTTATCGTAGCCAATGGTCAGCGACAGAGTTTCGGGGGAAAGCGTTTAACTTTAAAGCGTTACTTTGCAAAGGCTTACGACGGGTATAGCAGTTTAGTAGGGTGTTGCGAAGGGCTAATTTAAACGTTTCGCTAGAAATTCTCAAAAGAATTGTACTATATTGGTATCATTTCACGTGGGTTTATTGCGGGCGTAGTTACACTTTTTTTAAACGGTTATCTCAAAATCCGCGAAACTGTTACAAACGTTTCGGAAATTAAACGACTACGAAAAAACGGTTTCACATTATTTTACTCAGGTCTATCGTAAACTGCGTCAACTCAGATTGTTGTGTCTTCATGCAAAAAGGACAAACCCGTCAATGATCAATAGGAAGAAGCATGTTATTGCTGAATAAATCGCTTCTGATATTGTTGTATTTTACGTCAGTAAAGAGAGATTCAAAATGAAACTTATTTCACTTCTTAAAAGAATCTCCCCTCATTGACGTGACCTTTGTCCCTTTAAGTTGACTGTATCTACATATTATCAATTATTATTTTTTCTATTTATTGCACTACGCCAGGTTTAGGACACAGTATTTTATTTCCAAATCACACCTATGACTTTGTCCACGTATTCTCCTTAAAATGTCTAACGAATTAGAAGCTACTAGCGGCGTACCCCAGGGTTTGCATCTTGGTCCATTATTATATATACTGTTCATTGATAACATATTCTCTGATATTAACATATTGTCATTTGCTGGTGGCATGAAAATATGTAAAATCATTTAAAATATCTACGAATGTTTGTTCCTACAATCGAACTTCATAAAGTTTGCAGATTGGTGAATCATTAACAAACTCACACTTGATATTACAAAAATGTCGAATCGTTTTTTTTTCAGATGAAACACGCTATCAAATATAATTACATACTGAACAACCATAGCTTACTATCTGTACCTGAAATAAGAGACCTCAGAGTAATATTCCATACTAAACTCTCATTTACTGATCATATTAATAGCATTACTATTAAAGCAACGAAAATGTAGGGCTTCATTATATGAACATCTCAAAATTAAAAAAACTATACAAAAATTATAATTACTTTGTACATCACTCATTAAAAGCCAATTGTAATACACTTCTTCTATATGGAACCCTTTTCTACAACAATCCTGCAAATTACATTGAGAGAATCCAAAACAAATTTCTAATGACAATTAATTTCAAATTAGGTATTACCTCGGATAATATTAATTATGATTCTCTAATGCAATCAATTCGACTCTCATCGTTAAAAGATAGAAGATTATTTTCTAACCTAATTTATTTATTTAAAATGAATGATAATTGATTCGCTTACACTTCAATAATAAATTATCACGTACCCAGTAGATCAACTAGACTCAAATCACCTTATCACTGTAACAATCCCAGCACTAACGCTGAACAAAATTCAATAATATATCCCTTGCATCGATTAGGCAATGAATTTTCTAATATCAATGACGCCAGTAGTCTATTATCATATAAAAAATGCATAATTCAAAGTGTGTCTGCAATATCAATAGATTAGTTTGCATCAATAACTGTATTACATGTAGGTAAATTTAATTACCACACCTTTATATTATTAATTTAGACTTCATATTTTTACAAGTTGTCATATTTTATATCTTTACAAGTTTTAATAATTTATGTTTCTACAAAATGTCATACTATATACTTTTTATGCTCTATACATTTTTATACTTTATTCTATTTACACTTTTTTATACTTTATTCTATTTTCAGTTTTTATAGGTACTGTATTCATTTTTATACTTTTTAATTTTTTTTCTTTTATCTCTTATTTTATACTTATATTTTTGTTTCTTTGTTATTTTTGTTGTATTTACACTTTTCTTAGCTTAATATTAATGTCACATGTTGTGTCATATACATAAATAAATAAATTAAAAAAATAATTATCCACTTTCTTTTAATGTTGTTCAAATTGAATTTTAGGAATCTGGAGTCCCCGTGGAACATCTTCCCCACTCTGCCCAGCCAGGGCAGCTTCTGCCAAGCTGGTGCTGGACAAGGACCGTCCTCACCAACGAGCTAACCTCCTCACCATGCAGTTCGGCCAGTTCATCGCACACGATGTATCGTCAAGCGTCACACTCACTTTTGGTAAGCTTTGGTTCTTATACCAGATGAAATTGACATGCGACACAATCAGGAATTCTGGAAAAGTTTTTTTTGACTAACTTAGACTTTCAATGAGCTTCGGTTTTGTTATAACAGGTTTTCTTTTCGCCCGAATTGACGTACGATGCCTTCAAGGCATAAAAAACATGCCTATAAGACAAATCCCATAACTGGTCGGTTCCATAACTTTTTTATCTATGCCAGGATAGCGCAAGGCCAGAGTTTATGTCCCAGACTTATTGAGCTTTTTGTTGTTTGTGTTTTTCTAGTACATTATGGATTTGATTTCTATTTATTCATTTTTAAGCATTATAATTTAAAAACACAAACATTTACCTTGTGTATTGTTTTTATTTATTTATTATAAAAACAAAACAGTACATTTTTTACATTGAAAAACAATTTCCAGAAATCAAAATTACAAAGCGGGTACCTATGATATGTTTCCTTGTAATTTCTGATTTATGTATGCATGGTGACATTTGTATTGTATAAGTGTGTGCGTATGTGTGAATGTGTTTGTAGGTGTGAGAAGTGATGATCCGCATATTATAGAAGTGATGCCATATGTATACGCTTTATGTGATTGTCATGTATATAACAAATATAGGGACAGAAGCGCTCGGTAGAGTCGATATCAGCTACTGTTCGCCTTTGTTGCAAAGATTGAAAGGTACATTTATCATAGTAACAATTTCAGGAATAAACTTATTTTTTAAATGAGAAATAGTGTTGTAAAACCAAGGCACGATGATAATGCAGATTTTTGTTATTGTTGGAAAACAAACTTTTCGTAGGTTTAATATGGTTTATTTGCTCCTAGCAAACAAGGAGCAGTTCCAACCAGTGGATACGATAACGACTCAAATATATATGCCATTAAAATAAGTCTGGGTTTTTTTATAAAAAGACTCTTATTTAAATTAACCTCAAATAATTTGTTGCGAATTATTCGCCTTTTGCCAGCAAAAATTTTAATTTGTGCAGCAAAAGTTGAGCAACAAATTACAGATTTTCATATTCCGAATCTGGTTGATTAATTCATATACAGATATTGTGACCAGAATTCATATTCAGCGGCAAAAGCGGAGAGCCCTGAGCACCGATGTATCAGTACATACTAATAAATAATTTTATTATAAGGTTATATTGTAACAAGGACTAATGGTAACCAAACCTTACTATGCTTATACAAGTAGCGTTCTGGTTTACAATATAACAGTTATATTTTTAGTGCCTTATAAAAATTCTATTTGTTGTTTAAATTTAATAAATAATTTTAAAAAAAATTTTAAATAGCTGTATCTAAAATTTATTTTCAAATTAATATTAGTAATAATAATAATTTCTTTTTTAATTTCTAATATAAATTTGTTATTCAATGTTTTACAATTATTTTTTGTTAGCATTTTTGATTAATTACTACCTACTTTAATTAAATTTTGTTTATGTTTATAATTTCTATATTCTTAAATTATTGCTCTAATTTTTATCATTTGTCTATGATTGAAATTATTTTTTAGTATTCATATATTCCCGAGGATGACAGCATTGCTGTCGAAACATGTAGAGATATTTATTTATTTTTATGAAAGTGGTGTAAACAAAGTACATTTTTAATTATTTAATTAATAATGACGCCACAAAGTTACCAATCGTTTGAAGAAATTATAGAATTTATTTACCCTGAAATTATTTTTAATATTGTGAGCTCAAGTCCCTTTTATAAATGATATTTTAAGACCTATAGACTAGATAGACCTAAAGATGCTTAAAAACGCAGTAAGCTTTAGATTTATTCTAGTATCCAGTCCATCTGCTCCAGCAGCACCGAGCAGCGTCAACTCCCGAATTGTGTTATTTGTATACAATCGTTTGAATCTGAAAGTGATAAAATGACCGACTACATAGAAGAGAGAAGAAGATTGAAAGAAAGACTGTGTATTTTTTCTTCAATGACTGACTCTAATGTAACCAATTCTAAAAATATTTACTCCAGGGAATGGCAGTGCGATATCTTGCTGCAGCGAAGATGGCACGACTGCCCTACCAAAAGAGCTCCAGCATTTTGCCTGCTACCCCATAGAGTTGGACTCAAAAGATGATTTCTATGGAAAATATGGCCAAAAGTGTATGAATTTTGTAAGGACCCAGCTCGCTCCTAATCATGATTGCTCCCTGGGGTATGCTAAGCAGGTAAGGACTTTGTTTATTAATATTATTCTGTAAGTAAATGTTTTGTAAATGTTTTTGTCAAAAGAAAGGTTTTGTAACTTTTCATCTTTGGGCGTCCATCAAAAATTATGATCTTTCACGGTATTTGGATAAAGCTTTTGAGGTTCTTGTGTCTTTCCGTTTCCTTTAAATTTACTCAATACCTATAGAAAATCACTTGGCTCTATGAAATCTCCTGTCTTTGTTAGTAGTTCCTATGATATATAATGTGATCAATAAGTCTAATTGTGAATTTAAACTAGGTATGAATATAACACATAGCTAATATCCTCGTCATATATATCAAGGGGATGACAAATATAAAATTACTGAACTAATTAATCAACATAATCCAGGAGAAAGAAGGTTGATGGAAGATATTGCAGAAGATGCCGCACCTCATGACTTCGATACATGACTTGTGCAAGTGCAGTTTCGAAGATTGGTTCCAGGTTTCAGAGATTTTCCTGATTTTAGCCAATTTCTAATAAGAGAAGTCACAAGAAAAAGAAATATATGAACGGGCGCTGCCAGTTTGGGTGTTGTGAAATCTGTTATACATATTTTTGGTGAATCTTATAAAATAACTTGTGCTTTTATGGTACAGATGAATGGAGTCACCCACTTCCTGGATCTATCCCTAATATATGGGTCCCACCCCAACACACTGAGTCCCTTGAGAGAGTGGTCCGGTGGGAAGCTGAAGATGTTTACGGACTTCGGAAGAGACCTACTACCACTGAGCGATGATAAAAATGACTGCATTACCATGGAACAGGGATCTGCCTGTTTTAAATCTGGTTGGCTTTCGTAAATATTCCTTACCTTTTTTTTAATTGTATATCCTCATACTGCATAATGTGTCGGTTCATTCTACTTCAATCTGTCTGCCATTAATTGAATTTTCTGTTTATATCTATATCTCCTCCTCCATCTTTTTTCCTTGATAGTATGGTATTTACATAGACAAAATCTGATTTTTTTCTTGCAGGTGACGGTCGTGCAAATCAAATGATATCCCTAGTAGCTGTGCACATGGTCTTTACAAGGGAACACAATAGGATTGCTGAAATTTTATGTAAACTAAATCCTCATTGGTCAGATCAGTTGGCTTTCCTGGAAGCAAGAAAAGTTGTCATTGCAGAGTTTCAGCACATCGTGTACAGCGAATACCTCCCTCTTGTCATTGGTAAACTACTATGATTAAATGTTTCCATGACTTGCTATAGCAAAGCACTTCCATTAAATCAATGTTTCTTTTTTTAACTTTTTTAATTGTTTTTTTTTATTATATACATTATTTACATTTCGATTTTTAACCTCACTGGGACTAAGCCTGTATCGAGGTTAACAATTTTATAAAAATAACACATTAACAAAAGAAATTCAATGGCTTCCATGATCGAAGGGTGAGGCTCTCGACTACGAATCCGAAGGTCGCGGGTTCAAATCCCGGCGTGCACAAGTAAATTTTATTTAATTAATTTGTGTTGTTTCACAATTAATTCATTAAAAATAATGTATAGTATATTTGCGCACGTTCCAGAGTGGAAGATACTTTCGTTATCGCCCTGGTGAACGACCACCATTTAGAATTGATTCGTTGCTTGAAATGGCTTTTAGCCATGTTTGGTGATCAGATCTGAATAGCCAGGTAATTCCTCACCTTCCTCTTCCCCTTCTCCTTCCCCTCCCCACTACCTTCATCTTCACAATATTTCCAAATTGGGGATGCCATAGTCTCACTGGCTCCAGAAGGTTGGGAGCAGTTGTGACTCATGTAGTATTCACATAAAAAAAAAAAAATTATATAAATTATTTGAATGTCGCTTATAATATACCAAACAAGGAATTAGACAACTTAATATATTCGGGAAGACTATTAGTGGAGCCTGATATGAATAATTAATTTCTCCAAAAGAAATTTTTTTATAAATTGCTACAAAGTTTAGGCCATAACCAATTCTACTAGTATGAATTTGCTATCTTCTTTCTCCAACATTGATGTTATTAAAAAATCTACATTGCGTTGGTGTGATATATAACTGTTTCACATTCATGACATTGCATTCTTCATTATTATAATTGTAATTGGCAACATGTTTATGGGAATGCTTTTTTAAAGGTGAACATGCAATGGAAGAGTTTGAACTTGATCCCCGATATGGATTCTCTCTTGACTATGACATGAAAACTAATCCTAGTCTTACAAATGAGTTCGTAACTGCAGCTTTTCGTTTCGGTCATTCTACGGTCAATGGAAAGCTACAGTAAGTTGAAAAAACCTCTAACTACTAGATTATGTTAGATTTTACTTCATATCTTGATACTTTTTTACAAATATTGTTATCCCTCAGTATCCCGAAAGGAAATGAGATAGATGAAGTGATTTCGATTCCCGAAGTAATGTTCCATCCAGCAAGAATGAGGATCCATGAATTCTACGATAGAATGCTCATTTCGTTGACATCTCAGCCCATGCAGGAGACAGATCCTTCCCTTAGCGTTCAGGTTAGTTGCATGAACTCAATCAACAGAACATTTTGCCTGTCAAACCCTTTTTAACACACGCCACCCAAAAACTGGTCTAAAAGTGATACATATTTGATTTCAGTTGACACAGTATCTATTCCGCGGAGGGAACCCTCACGGAATAGACCTGGCATCCCTTAACATCCAGCGAGGAAGGGATCACGGTATCAGAAGCTATAATGACTACAGAGAGCTGGTGGGCCTTCCGAGGATCAAAAATTTCAATGATTTTGGCCACTCTGTAAGTGTTACTTCTTTATCACAATGGTGGGATAATTATCAGCAAATCAGTGCAAATATTGCCATGACAAAGTGATACAGCTTTCACTAAGAATAAAACCGATGTGATAACTATAATAAATGGAGAGAGCACCAAATACATTGAACAGGACAATGTGATCAATTTAGCTAATGCTAGTTCATGTTTTCGCCTGATACACCATTCTGCATAGTTCCTTGTTTTATTTTGTTCAATTGGCCAAATGAATTTTGTTTCAGATTGCTGAACAAATCAGCAGCGTGTACGACTCTCCCGATGACATAGACCTCTGGTTGGGTGGACTCCTCGAGGCTCCCGAGGAAGATGCCCTGGTTGGCTATACCTTCCGTGAGATCATAGCCGATCAGTTCTCCAGGTTCAGGAAAGGAGACAGATATTTCTACGAGCATGGACCACTCACCAATCCGGGACATTTCACATACGGTAATTTAATAAAATACTGCTTTGCGTTGCTTAAACTGTAATCTATATATATAAAAATCAATTTAAGTTTGTAATAAGTTTGGTTGTCCTCGATGTTCTCAAAAATCACTGGATCAGTTTCGCTGAAAATAGCATAGTTTGTTTTGATTAGTGCCAGGAAAGTTTAGAAAGTAGTTTGAATGATATCCAATATGTAAAACTGATACTATAACGTATTAAAATTAGTATGAAAAACATTGAACGCGCCATGTTTTATTTAGGTTAGCCCATTGATATAACACTCTGGTTAGCCACAGATTTCATATTCAAAAGAAGGTTTTTTTGTTTAGAATATTTTCAAAATGGAAAACATGAGTAGGTACCCAATTAAGAACTTAATGATTTAGGTATATTTTGAAAAAATAAACGTTTAGAATGAAATAATATATTCAAATTAATGTTTCTTTATTTGGAGATAGTCAGTTTCGCTGTCAAATCAATTATGGCATCCTAATGACAAGCAAGAATTCACAACTTCATAACTTTATTAAATAAAAAAATCCCGAGCAAGGCCGGGTATACACATCAGCTAGTAATATAATAATTATAACATCCCTTCCACTCCAAGGTGCCTTCATACTCTTGACTAATAGACTTTTATCAATTTTTTTTCCTATGGAATGGTTTTTTTTTTAAACATTATTACGCCAAGCAATCTTTCAGCCACACACCATCTCAAATATAGCCATGCTGGACAAAACTCCCAACTTTTCTTATTAACTTTTATTTTAAGTCCATGAACCTGAATAGCGTGTAATTTTTTCCTCCATATTCGAATGTGTTTTTTTTTAATTTTTCTAAACAAAAACAATTAGCCAATAATGTTAAAAAGACTGGTAGTGAATTAGATATTTGATTAACGTGTAAAATTAATGTGTTTGTTTAATTTGAAAATATTAGAAAGGAAAAAAACGCTCCGCCTGATTGATGTTAAATGAAAAGTTAGACATTATTTTAATAAATTGATAATATTTTACAGCCCAACTGGCCGAAATCAAGAAAACGTCCATGTCCAGGTTGATATGTGACAACAGTGACCACATAGAACTTCACCACCAATCACCGAATGCCTTTCTTAGGCCTGATTTGCATGGGTGAGAAAAGATTTTTTTTTAATAATATTTTTCAGCAATATTTGTTTGAAACCACGTCCTCCCAAATCAAATAAAATGGATAGACCGATAATTTTTTTTACTAGATACATTTTTTTTTGTATTATTTGATTATTCAAACCTCGCTGGATGCTTTACCCGTGCTAAGGCCCCCATTTTACAGTTTTATATATTATAATTTTTTTTAGTTCTCTCTCTCTCTCAAAACCTCTTAACGCACCTTCATTTAGTTATTTATTTATTCACGCCCCATTCTAACATTTACATTTTATTATATTATATGCGTGATATCATTAATATATTTAACGGTAAGCTCCCAAAAATTAGACACTTTTCAGGTTGCTGACTGAAGAAATACTGTGAGTGATTTATCTATAAATTCTATGCGGGTAAATAGGAAAATGTATAAGGCTTCAAAAGACAATAATTGTCAAACTGTAATCTTTTAAATTGTATATGTAATATGCAATGGAATTTTAAGTAGAATGTTCAAAATTGCTTTCTCTGGTTTTAAAACTGCTCCTATTTGCAGATATTTTGGGATATATCTCGTAGAATCTAAAGATTACAGTTTGAAGATTTTTGTCTTCTGTCACCTTTTATATTTTCCTAACTACCAGTATAGAATTTACAGATAAATCGTTTGTGAAATTACTTAAGTTAGCAACCTGCAAAGTGATATTTACACCTATTTTTGAGTGCTGATATAAAATATACAATGCAATAGTAATAAAAACAAGGTTAATGCAGTCAGGAATGGCATACAATTTTATGATAGAATTTGATTCTGTATTGGTTCCTATATCATTACAATGGTAAGGTACCTTCTGACATACTATTCTACTTGGAACATGAAAGTCAATCAACTAAAGAAGTTCAGGGGAGTCCAACATGTTATCCTGAAGGTTTACGTATAATAGAGAAGCCTCTTTTAACATCACCCTTTCATCATTCCTATAGAGCTGTAAACTTCGTTATAGCGAGATGCCGACGCTTCATAAATATTTTTGCTTTCCTGCATTTAACTTCACTTTTCTGTCTCAAAATTTATCCATGTTTTTGTTACAAACCTATTTTTTTGGTTTCAGGAATGAACCGATCGATTGTCAAAGTCATCAATTACCATTCGTTGATTTATCTCACTGGAAAGAGTTTTAGTTTTTATTTTTGATATGCAAAATAAAAAAATTGGTATACAGTTTCAAAAACTGCTGTTAAAAAATACTTTTAATTTATTTAAAAAAATATCTCTCAAAATGTACCAAGTACCTACTTATGAAGTATGAAACAATTAATATTTTTGTGAATGTATAAGTATTATGTTACCATCATGAATAAATGTGTAATTTTTTTAAATGGCTTTATTAATCCCTGTACAGAGTATTTATTGTTCTGTCCTTCCCACTGGTTTAAGTTTTATTGCTTTGTTACAATTTGGTAAGAAACCATCATAATAATAATAATACAAATGTAACAATTTATGTGATATTTTTTAATGCTGCAACCTAGTTCCTTTAAAAAATGATCTATCACAATTTTTCTTATTGAATATTTATGGAATTTGACTTGATTTTAATCCTGCCAAACACGTGTCAAAAATTACCCAGAACATTACTTAGTAGCCTGCTAACTAAAGCAACAAATTACAAATTGTGTATCTGTTAATTCCATACGGGTAGTTAGAAAAATGTATCCAGTGACAAAATTCCCCAAACTGTAATTTTTTTAATTATATGAAATACATACCAAAATGTCTGTAAAAGGTGCAGTTTAAAAATTAATTAAGGTATTTTCGAATGTTTTACGTAGCATTTCAGTAGATATTTCATATAGAAGAAAAAAGAATCCGAAGAACATGTATACAATTTACAGATAAATCATTCTTAATGTTTCTTGGGTTAGCAGACTACAAAGTGTGAATACTTAACCAAATTTAAACGTTAATATAGTCTCAACCGACCAGAGCCAGTAAGACTATAGCACCCTCAATAGGGGTATGTTGCGAGGCTAAAGGGAGTAGGGATGGGAAGAAGCGAGGAAGGCTGGTCAGTTGGCATCGCATCTGAGTCGCACCCAGGCATCGTGAGTTTAATTCCTTATCTGACTAAGTACTCCATCACGACACAAGCAATATCTTCTGCTTAATACAATAGTAGTAGGAGATTTTCAAATATTGTCTAATTATTCGTAACCTGGGAATTTTTGGCTTTCTTTAAAAAAAAATAAAAGGAAGTTTGAGTTGTGCCTGGCTCTTCAATTCTAGTCACTAAACACAGCTCGCTAAAATCATTTCAGCAATGTTTCGATTCAGAATTCTGGTCTTTCAACAGGGCGGCACTTAGAGTATCTGCCACTCCGGAATGTTCCAGAAAAATTGAATGTGAATTATTGCTATTATAAAAATTTGATGGCCTCCGTGGTCGAGGTGTAAGATCCTCGACTATGAATCCGAAGGAGACAGGTTCGAATCCCTGCATGCGCAACTAAATTTTATAGTAAATTGTTTTATATCACATTTAATTCATATGAAATAATATGAAGTATACTTGTGACACATTCCAGAGTGGTAGATAGATACTCTCAGTATCGCCTTGATGAAAGACCACCATTCAGAATCGAAACGTTGCTTGAAATGATTTATCTGTGTTTGGTGTCCAGAACTGAATATCCAGGTACTTCCCCACCTTCCTCCACCCATCTCCTCCCACATCTCATACCCATCAGCCACATACCATACCCCAATCGTGGATGCCATAGTGTAATTGGTTCCGGTTAGCTGGTAGCAGTTGGGACTCAAAACTAAAACAAATTTATTTGCCTACTCCGGATTTCAAAATGGTGACCTCTGGTTCCAGAATCAATGGTCTTAACCCTTCGACCACAGAGGTCCCCAAATCAAATGTCCCATAGATTTTCTTAGTATTTTGTCTCCACTCCTGTTTTTTTGACTTTGGAATTAGCCAACTAACACCACACGACACTGAAATGAATAAAAACATATTGTTATTTGTTACTGGGTTTGCCTCTTACCAAAAACGCTGTTTTCGTTTTCATGATCATTTTAATGACTATTTTCATAATGATTACTCACGGATTAAAATGCTCCCAGCGAGAAAGAAGCTGCTGGGGCAGTTTATTTCGATAAGCAGGCCAATTGAGTTACTTGCCATTACAGAGCCCAATCTGCCAACCATCTCGAAGAGACACACTGCCATAGAACTGGAAAATTCCAAGGAGTATTAAAATCATAGAAGTATCAGCTATTGTCCAGTCACTGATGTGAGGAGTGGCTGAGCCTGCTATCGACGGAGACTACTGATCTAGTCCAGGAGGTCTATTCCAGTTTTTTGGGGGTTCCGGTTCTCTCGGATGACAGATGTCATTCAGCGAATGAAGGCCTCCAGGAGTCTGATTCCGATTCTTTTTAAGTATAAGACATTGTCTTTGTCCTAAGGCTTAAAGACTTTTGCGTAAGTGCGATTATTAAGGAAATCTTATCATTAAAAAGAACCAGTATCTGGACACCGTCGCCTGGAGGTGCCTTGTCGACGCGATGGGTGGGATACCGAATAGGACAAGGAGAAGAAGACGAGATAAGGTAAGTAAAAACTACTGCAACTAAGCGATGATAAAAGTGTCTGCCTTAACATGGAACAAGGGTCATGATTTTGCATTTGGATTGTTTTCCAAAAAGTTTACTTTTTTTATTTCGTACCTCCTCAACCTTGCAGTTGTAATGATGAACTTGTTTTGCATTACCGTGATCATAGGACCTTGAAAACGATTTTCATAATTTTTCAGATATCCATCATGAAGACAATCACTTTATTCTAGATGGCCAGCGACAATGGAACACTACATAACTCTGTCTCTTGGGATATCTTCCAAAGTTATTACACATTTGTACATCTCACATTGTCCCAAACATTCTGTTCCGTTATTGCAACTCGAGAATTTGATTCATCGTGGGTAAACTTCTTTTTCTTCCTCCAACATCAACTTACGCGTCGTTTGAATTCTCTTGACATCCGTTCATTCGATTATTTCGTAAGTCACATTGATCTACTACGTATAACATTGCAGTTTTGCCAAAATAAGTTGCCTCAGGGATCTTCCAGTTCCATGCCTCACTACTATACATCAATGCTATAAAACGCCATGCATTAAGGTCGGCACCCTGACAGTATAGACATGGCCTCCCTTCCAAGAGAATCCAGAACATTCACTGAGTAAGAAGTCACAGCATCAGAAGTATATAACGACTACAGAAAGCTGATGCATCTTCCGAAGATCATATATTTCTATAATTTTGGCTATTCTTTAAGTGTTACTTTTTTATCAGAATGGTGAGATTTGTAATGATCAGTTAGATATTAAATGAATATATGTATTTATAATTGTGAGCGCAACTCAATGAAACACTCTTCACAACTATCACTTTGTCTTTATTTAATTAAAACGAAAATACTTTTATAATATGAGCGAGGAACGGACGCCTCGAGATCAATGTCCTGTAATTCGTTATCTAGAATCTCTATTATTCCAAGGTGAAATTAAAGCGAACCTCAAGAGCTCGTACCTATAGTTTTAACAAAGGGAGGATGAACCTATGCTCTAGTGACATCTGTCGGTGACTCGGCAAACTATTACACCAGTGAGCACTAGAGACATCTATCCAAAAATCACAATAAGTATGTTAACAAGTACCAAGCATGGAAAATGATACTAGAGGTATTGATACGGATTGTTGCGTAGCGGCACTTTCGTAGTGGTTGCGACGATGATTCGATTTGGAATGGGTTTTAACACATTTAACATTACTTTCCCAACATCCCCCGAAGTGTTGTGCATTAGGAGGGAATAATATCCAAATAATGCGATGTTGTTAGAGTTCCTGTTCCCAATATTGATGGTATTCGTTTGAGAGGAAGTCATGCAGCTCCGACAAATAAGACCGAGTTCCAACAAAGTTGGTCCCGTGATCAGAATTTGACAGGCCGCGCCTGGACAAGAATCGTTTGAATGCGGATAAAAAACTTTCTGTACTTAAATCAGCGGCGAGTTCTAGATGAACTGCACGAGTAGTCAGGCATGTAAAAAGGCATAAGTATACATTTTGTGTTCTAACACCTCTACGTCGTGTGGGGGTGGAGCTAAACGGACAGGCGTAGTCACAACCGGTATGTGAAAAGGCAACCCGGGACGCCCGCGTGGTAGGCGAGCATTCTACCACTGAACCACCGATGTTAATAATCGCCGCAACAGTAACTACAACTTACGAACGAAAACATATACCAAGAGAATTTAATTATATCATTGTAGCTGGTTAGGAAATGTCTGATACTAAGCTGAAATGAACTATCTAAAGAAAACAGTTCTTTGAAAGAAAAATTGTTACACAAATTGGTAGACCTTTGCTATGTATTACTATTGTAAGTGACCATGTGATCAATATCATTCATCACCTTTTCTCATTAGATTTTTTTTTAAATTTAACCTACAATTTCAGAAACTAATATCGAAATAAAACTTAGTGCTCGACAATAAAATGTAGATATTTAATAAAGTGGAACTACTTTTCTTTTATTACTAGCTGCTATGCCTGTGAAATTGTGTTCCTCACATTCAAATTTGACAGTTCGTTTTAAAGAAATAATGCAAAACATCATAATTACTTTTTGTATGTTTTTTTTTTATTTATATTTTTGATCTGTGGATTTGATTTTGTTTTTTTTTTATTTTAATTATGTTTATTTATCTAACATCTAATACATGATTATTTCGATACATATATTTCAGAAATATAAAAAAAAAAGCCTTTTCCATGTAATTTTCTAAGCGTTAAATAACAAAAAAGTTTTAATGTAAAATTGTACTAAAATATGATGTAAAATCTGATGCAACTAATTTATAAATACCGTTTGATGAAAGTAAATAACATGCACTTGACCATTGTACTTTTCTAAATTTACAATAATCTTCCTATGACCCATCTTGGTGTTGTCATTTAAAACGTTTTAAATTATCACAGCGCCCTTATTTTTTGTCTACTATAAAATGTCAGACTTTAACTTGAAAAAAAACATCTTCCAAAATATGCCTACGAGTACCTACCTTTTCTTCCTTTTAGTATTATGTGTGGCCTTTTCTTTACAGTGGTTCCTGTCTATCATCATATTAATTTCTTCAACAAAAGAAATACATAATCTACTTTTATATTATTCTTCACTGTGGAGGTTTCTCGCTCAAATAAGTTAGCATTTTAAAATACCGGCATATTAATATGGTAAAATAGTTAATCCTGTTCTTTAATTTAAGGTAAACTAGACAAATTATATTTTCTAATTAAGTAGTTTTGATGGATAGATTTTAATCTTCTTCTTCGTATGGTGGAGGAGAGTTGGTGGAGGTCATAGGATGCTGAGGTTATTCAACCAGTCGACGGCATTGAAAGTCACTTGGTTCAACACAGATGTGCCATAGGGAAACTGATGAAGGGGTCATTCTTCTACGATGTTTTCTGTTGTTTGAATATGTCTATATTCACAAAGTTCGGAATTCTTTAGGCCCCATTTATGCATCATATACACACAACGGCCTTTGACTTTGACGGCCTCCATGGTCGAGGGGTAAGGCTCTCGACTATGAATCCGAAGGTCGTGGGTTCAAATCCCGGCGTTCGTAAGTAAATTTTATTTTATTAATTTGTGCTGTTTCACAATTAATTAATTAAAAGTAATATATAGTATATTTGCGCACGTTCCAGGGTGGAAGATACTCTCAGTATCGCCCTGGTGAAGGACCACCATTCAGAATTGAAACGTTGCTTCAAATAGCTTTTAGCCGTGTTTGGTGACCAGATCTGAAAAGCCAGGTATTTCCCCACACTTAGGGGAAGACCCTTCTCCTTCCCCTTCCCAATACCTTCAGCCTCACAACATTTCCAAATTGGGGATGCCATAGTCTCACTGGCTCCGGACGGTTGAAAACAGTTGAATCTCTTGTGCGGTATTCATGTAAAAAAAAAATCACAATGGCTGTGACTA
Source organism: Halesus radiatus (assembly GCA_022606495.2). Lineage (NCBI taxonomy): Eukaryota > Metazoa > Arthropoda > Insecta > Trichoptera > Limnephilidae > Halesus > Halesus radiatus. The sequence continues at coordinate 321,903 of JAHDVE020007077.1, forward strand.
CACCAGATTGCGGTTTAATAAAGTCCACGTCTTCCGAGGGAGAGAGAATCCTGGCAATTTAATAGTAGGGTCTTCAACAAGTTGCTTGTTTCTCATGTCCGAGGTCTGCCACTGAGTTCACCACGATTCTTCAGGGGAGTATCGTGATATGAGCGGTCTTTCGCCTTCACTCTAAAAGGTGTCCTGGACGTCAGGCGGCTGGCCGGGAGGTTTGAAAGGTCATCTTGAAATGGAATGTTACTACTCAAGGCCTTCTGTATTCCCTGAGGGTTGCCGTCTCTCGTTCTACAGTGGGCGGTGCGATGTTCGAGAGGACAGGAAGCCATTGTAGTGCGGTGGAGGGAAGTATTCCACTCACCGTATACATTGCAAGATTGCAATAAGTAAACATTTCACATTAAATCATTTTCTATTCACTCATTTTATGATTCCAAAGGACTTGAATATATACAAGGCTAAATGGTAAGATTGCCGCAAGCTGGATATTATGTTGTATTCACTGAACTCTCAATTTCAAATAAATTCCCCAAGAGAAAAAAAATTCTGTTATTTTTGGATTTACATGTTTCTTGCTCTTCATGAATCCTCCATGAAATGAAATCCAGATTTCCATTAAAGAAGCTACAGGAAAATCAATAAAAAAAAAATGCTAAATTTAAACACGTAATTTTTTTCTTAACAGAACTTAAACTTATGGAAGATCAAAATTGAGGAGAAGGGTTTACTTAATTAAAAGCAGAAATATTTCCGGATTTGCTGAGTGGGTATTTTATATACTATGTAAGTACTATATATCTATGCTTATTTTGTTGTAATATTATTTTAGTCATATTCTTCAGGCTTCCAAAGATGTCATTAAAAATCTCAAAAATCATTACTTCTCCCTAAGAACTAACGTAATTGTTTTACTCGCAGTCTGCTCACATTTGTTCATTGTTTACTTAACGAATATAAATATCATTTAAAACTATATTTCTTCTTTCAGTCATCTAATATTTTCTTAAAAATAATTCAAATATCCTGAAGATTTTCTTCGTGTTTTCATTTCTCTGTCTGTTGTTTTGGTTTAGGAAGTAGCCAACAAACACCAGATGATACTGAAAAGAATTAAAAGAATCATTGGTTTTTACTTGGGTTACGTGATATGGTCCAAAAAATTGATTATTTATTTTCAGGGTAATCTGAATTACTTATTTACTCAATTTTTAATTATTAATTATTTTTATTGAGATCTAAAAAACTCATTTTAATATTTAATCATTGTAAAAAAATAATATTAACATAACCTAAATGAAACATGAAAACGGAAAAAACGACAGAAAATAAAATAATAATTAATCCGAGACACTGTCTAGTTTGCAATTGTGTTCCTTAGGAACTTTGTAATCATTATAAAGATAGCTGCCAATAATATGGGATTAAAAATGGAGAATAATATTAGCAAATCTTAAATTTGAGATATGATATCGATGAAGATGACATAAATTGAACTGGTCTCATTAGCTAAGTTGGTTAAGCGGTTGCCCAGGATAGGCAGAGGTCCTGGGTTCGAGTCCCAGATGCGACTGAAATCTTTTTATTTTCTGTCGTTTTTTTACGTTTTCATGTTTCATTTTGGTTATGTTAATATTATTTTTTACAATTATTAAATTACTTATTTACTCACCGATTAAAATGCTTCCAAACAGGAAGAAACTGCTGGGGCAGTAGATTTCAATAAGCAGGCCAATTAAGTTACTTCCCATAATGGAGCCTAGTCTACCAATCATCAGGGAAAGACACACTGCCATTGCTCTGAAAAATTCCGCACAACCATAAAAAATCATAATAGTATTTACTTGTTATTCTTCAGTTATTCTTCAGATGTTAGCCAATCCCCTTACTTACCTACCAGAGGACTTGTACAGGTGGATTTGGCAGCACTCATCATTCTAAAATGGTACATTCTTACCATGATTTACTAAAACTCAGTTAAAAAATACATACTCCAATTCAACTGCGTATTCATCTCATCTCCAACTACAAGAGAGATCATGAAGTAGTCTTACGATACCATTATACGAGGGATCCGGTTCCCTTTCGTCATCATGTTTTTTAACTGACTAGATCTATCGGTTTCTTTAGGCAAAGTGCATTACCCGTGTATGACAGTGACCCAAACACGATTTGAAATGCTTACTTTGCTCATGAAGTAGCAATATGTATTATAAATCCAGAAATTTGTGAAATCAGTTAATATTATTTATGTTGTATTTGTCGCTACTTTTAAAAGGTGTGAAACTTGGCTACACTTCGTAAAACCGTAGAATCAAACTATTCCCAGTGAATTCGATGCAAAAAACACAGTCCTGGACCGAGCGTCTGCTTTAATGCAAGAGACGTACATGGAATTAAGTGCCATTAAAAACGTTTACTAATAAACAATCCACCATTTTTTAATTCGTACCTTAGATGTGTTGGGAATATTTCGACTACCACAGCGTTCATCATCCCAATGCAGCATCCAACCAGCTGGAAAAGACCCAAGAGAAGAAGTGACACATTCTGATTGGTGCACCAGTGGATGGCATACGCTGATAGTCCTGAGAGCATGGGCACTCCGATTAGGATATTCCTCTTGCCAAGGATGTTAACCACGAAACCAGCAAGGATCATGAACGGAGACAATATTCCACCGATGATGATGGTTCTCATGAAGGTCCCTGTGTAGACTTTATCAGAACACTGTGTTATCATTATAGGAATCTAAAAACATATTGAATTTATTAATAACATTTCACATCTTTTCGAGACAACGCAAAAATCACTGAAAATGCGGTATGTGATTTAAACCACTCCTAGTTCTCACAATGCGTAGCTTTTAAATCCCTATTTGTCTATCATGAAAGCTCAGCAGCACCTGAGACTGCACTTGATGTAGTTTAACATTGTCTAGCTTTCCAAATAAGAGCAAATCCTGACATCTTTAGGGGTCCACAAGTAAAACTCTATTTTTTTATGGAAAATTTTCCACTGGGTTTAAAAACTGGGGTTTTGCTGGGCATGTGCTTTACAATCTTCTTCTGCCGTATCTCCATCCTCTCACCAGTCTTTTCAGCTTTGCAACATACCTCAATTGTGAATGCAATAGTCCCACTGGCCCCTTACGTCTGAGATGCGGTATTCACATTTAAAAAAAAGCAATGAAATACGTATAATAACTCACTGTAGAATTATCGATGTCCATTAAAGATGTATTATTGGTGACTGTCCGAACAGATATAATCTCGCAAACCGTGCCTAAAGATGCTGAGTTCTGTTGTTCGTTTACAATACGGTTTAATATTTCCGGGATCCATAAATAAAATCCATTGGCACTGTAAATAAAAACGTATTATTAGCTGCGGCTTGTGATAATACATTGTGGCTATTAAAAAAAAACTGATTTTTGTGGTCAATTATGAAATACATGTTTCATGCGTATCTAATGAAAAAAATAATTTCTGGTAATGAAAAATTGTTGAAGGACGTGAATGTAGCAGCTCAAAATAAAGTTCTGATATTGACAGCTTAAAGCCAAGATAATATTTTATATCTCCATAAAGCGTTTTTTCGAGATATTTGTAAACGACATTGAACATTCGAAATTATTGAGAGATGCCATATTTTTAAACGTGGAAATTTGGGTTCTCGTCTGTAGAGTCTAGTTCATAACTTATTTTTTGCCGGAAGTGGAGATACATTGTATTAACTTTAAGCCGATGTTAGGTTTTGAGAAATGTTGAATGAGATCACTTAAAACATATTTGTGGCAAAAACATTCGAATTTCTGCAATAGTCCTAATCTCTGAAGCAAGGGATAGAATTGACAAAGAGTATACAAAGGCTGATTTAATGCAATAGAAATGAGTTGATTATGCACGGAAAAATCATATTACGAATAGGAAGACCAGAAAGAAATACAATTCCGGAGTAACCATAATTAATAGAATTAAGAAATGGTCTGTTGAATGATTTTTTGGTCATGTGGAGTGAAAGAGTGTGTGCATGAGTGGCGCTTCATCTTGTCGGCCTACCCTTGGAAAGAATTGATGTGATGGTTTCTTGGGTTATTGAAAGAGATATAATGTGAATCGAATTGTTTAATCAAACCATAGAATAGTTCGAACAGTGATCAGTGCTCATCACATTTATTTTCGTCACCAAAAGATAAGTAGGTAAATTTAATTGTTCATTAGCAATACAACACACAAATGGAAAAAAAAAGATATCACTAGCTGATGTGTCCCCGGCCTTGCTCAGAATTTTTTTTTTGGAATATAATTATGAAATTGCGAATTCTTGCTTGTCATTAGAACGCCATAATCTATTTGACAGCGAAAGTAACTACATATATCGAAATAAAGAAACATTTGAATATTTTATTTCATTCCTAAAGTTTATTTTTTCAAGATACATCTAAATCATAAAGTTCTTAAGTAGGTACCTACTCGTGTTTTCTGTTTTGAAAATATTCTACCCAAAAAAACATTCTTCTTTTGAATATGCAATCTGTGGCCAACCAGAGTGTTATATCTATGTATCTAATTTAAATAAAACATGGTGGGTTCAATGTTTTTCATACTAATTTTATAACGTTATAGCAACAGTTTTACATATTGGATTTCATTCAAAGTACTTTCTAAACCTTCCCGGCACTAATAAAAACAAACTGCTATTTTCCGATATAATTAATTTTCGAGAACATCGAGGACAAACAAAAAAACATACATTGATTTATATACAAGTATATATAAATAGGAAAGTAAAAAATGCTAATTATTTTTTTTGTGTTACTCGTATGTTGAAGATTTGGAAAAAGATCTTACCAAGAAAAGCATGCGAATTGGACGAAGCAAGCGATGCAAGTGTAGAAGAGAAGTGGACTCTGGAACAGAGGGTAAGTTTGGTCCCACATGGAGCGCAGAACTGATTTTTCTACCTCGGTTTGTTTGACCTCGAGTTGAATGTTCTGAAAAGAAATGTATAATTTTTTAACTACCTGCAAAAATAAAATCATCATCAGAGGTAAGGAACTCAAGTCACATAGAAAGGTGATCTTTTATTCTGGTTTAAGTACTGCCAGGAGCTAAAATCACTCTTAATTTTCATAACCAGCTTTTTACAATATCATAATGTTCACAAATGTAGTATTTTATTATTGGAGAACCTATAGAAGATTATGCGTTACAATAGTTCCATACCTTCATCATTATAAAGTCCCTTTTTCCCCACATACGTAATTTTGTTCTTGAAACGAACCTTAAAAGTTACCTAACAAGTAATACGGAAGCTGTATAAAATAATTTAACAATGTTTGTTATGATTTAATAGACATTACGCCAAGGTGCTGGAGGTTATGGTGGTAACCATTTTGAGTCTTGAAGTCACCTCAGCTAGTCCTGTATACCATAAATTTACCTATGTGATGCACTACAGGCGATTAATGATCCGAAATGCGTGGGTCTGGTGTCATATTTTCGAGTACTTCTTAAATGTTAATCCTTCTGAAACTCTCTATCTCTTCTTTCCTATAAACTAATAAGTGAAGCATCCGTAACCTACATATCTACCGTCTTGAACAGTCCAGGTTGAAAATATTATTTTGTGAATAGTTAAAGTCTATCTACCAGGGGTGTTAGTTGAAGTTTGCCGGTTTTATTCATAGGTGTCGCTAGACATATGTATACATTTCTATGATTTGGCATCTATGTCATATTTTTTCTATGGACATTAACCTTCAAAAATACACAAGTTACATTCTGCCAAAATAATAGTGTCATAGTTGGTTACCTCAGTGAATATGTAGAGTTTCGTTCCAAGTAAATCGCATTTGCGGCATTCGTTGCTTTTCTTATTTCATCAAAAGAAAAAAGCAGTTGGAGAAATTTGCCAACGTTTAAAAGCCATGGGAAAGATCGAAAAGTATGGAAAATGGGTACCACACCAAATGAACGAGAGACAAATCGAAAAACCGCCAAACCGCCTCATACAGCTAAAGTAGTGAAGAACACTCTCAAAGCATTGAATTGGGAAATATTATCGCACCCGCCGTACTCTCCAGACCTTGCCCCGTCCGACTATCACCTTTTCGCATCGATCGGACACTCAATCGCAGAGCAGCGCTTCGCCAATTTTGAAAAAGTCGAAAAATGGCTCGTCGAATGGTTTGCCTCGAAAGAGAATTTTTTTTTGGAATCGTATCCATGATTTGCCTCAAAGATGGGCAAAATGTATAGAATCCGATGGTCAATACTTTGAATAAAAAAAAATTGAGATTCCCTTAAGAATTAAGCGTTTTCTTTATTGAAAAAACCGGCAAACTTCAACTAACACCCCGGTATGTTTTCGAAAGCTCTTCTAAGATCTTGGTAATAACCCACTAAGTAAATAGTCTATCACCCCTCTACTGTCTATGGTAATGGAATTATGTTTGAATTATTTGGTGTATTTTTTGTTTGCCGTATAATTATTATTATTCTTTTTTTTATAACTTATTGGAGTTTGTAAACCTCATTGTAATATTTAATCATTGAAGAAGATAATATCAACACATCCCAAATGAAAACACGAATCCGAAATAAACAACAGAAAAATAAAAAGGTATCAGTCGCATCTGGGGCTCGAACCCAGAACCTCTGTCTATCCGGGACAACCGCTTTGCCGACTAAGCTAATGAGACCAGTTCAATTTATGCCATCTACACCGATATCATACTTCAAGTTCAAGACTAATATTATCCTCCATTTTAAATCCCATATTATTGGCTGCTATCCTTATGATGATTGCAAAGTTCTTCCCGAACATAATTGCAATCGGAATAGAGTCTCGGATATACCTACCCGATTTTTATTTATATGAGACATCTATTGACTTTTTTTACAAGTCTGGAAAGAAATATTCATTCTTTTCTGTTGTTTTTTCGGATTCGTGTTTTCATTTGGGATGTGTTAATATTGTCTTCTTCAATGATTAAATTATTATTATTCTTGGTAAATCTTACTAATTTAATTTATTCTTTTATATTTTTATTTCGTGTCATCTATTTTGACTAACTTTTTTAGGTAATTTATTAAGATCTCTTCGCATCTCTTCGCAATGACCCATAAAAAAAAATAAAAAATAATAATTCACAATATTTTGGACTCAGACCCACCTCAAATGGATCACCCTTTCCTCCATTAACAACATACATCGACTTCAGGACCTTCATGGCCTCTTGATTTTTGCCGATGCAAGCCAGAAATTTGGGACTCTCTGGCGCTGTAAGCATTACCAAAGCACAAATGGCATTGGGCATGGCCAAAACTGCCACCAACAGCCTCCAGGGCCTGTAGTCGATGCCCAGAAACTCTATGGGAAGCCTGAAGTCAGATATCTGGATCAACCAAGCCAAAGCTATAAGCAAAAAAAAAACAATTAAAAAATAATAGATATATCGACCCCTCCTACGTGAAGTATCGTGACTTTACGGGAGATTGGTTTAAAGAGATAGAAGTGTAAATTGAGCTCTTGATCGTTTTGCACCAAATTTGGGACATAATTGACAACGAAGGTCCCAAATTTCGTGCAAAAGAATCAAAAACTCGACTTGCACCGTCGACTTAGTAATTAGTCAAGTTATGATACTTTACGTAGGAGGGGTCGAAATGTATTTGAATTTGAATTTTTTAGAAAAGATTAAATCAAGTCAAATTTTAGAGTTTTGTTGGAAATCATTGGAGGTTCTTGATCTTGAAAATTGACTTGTTCATTTATTTTACCCGATACATCATGTTGCACAAGTAAACATTTCTATGAAGCCATAAAGACCATAGATGCATTTATGACAAATTGGACCCAATGGGAACCCCAACCAGACTTCCTGAGATATTAAGATGTTATTACAAAACCACAGAATCTATAAATTTGCTTATCTTCGTGTGCCTCCAGATTATTTTCGTAACTTCAAAATATATTGTTAGAATTCTAGGTTTGTAACTGTTGTTAAAGAAATTGGATAACACCAGCGTACAAATCCTATGAGTTTGCACATACCAGGTAAAAAGACACATCCGATACTGATGAAGGATGCTCCAATGGTTACCATCTTGTCTCTGTGAATTGGATTGTTGAACTCTCCGAGATAGGCATAGGCAACTGCTGATGGCCCTGCTACACTGAAAATATTTCCTCCTGTTAAAATGAGATTTCATATTCAATAGACTTTGAGCAACTCAACTGCCGAATGAAATCCGAAGTTTCATTGAGAATATTTATACTCAAATCGGAATTCGGGAAAGACCGAGAAAATACCGGAAAGAGCATTATCCAATTCTAGAATCAAGATATATCGAGACAAAACAGCCACAAATTGCATAAATTGTAAATAAATTCTGAGTTTAATTAACTCATTGTCTGTTATCAAATGATCATCAAACAATGCAATTCAAGGTCATGGCGGTTATCTTAACACAAAGATAAGTACGCCAATAGCATGTAACTCGGTAGTTAATATTCCTTTGGTATTCCATTTGATATAACAACGATAAGCCCTTATTAAGAGGAACGGCTGCGCGACCTGTTTCATACAAGACTTATTTTTCGATTTGACTACAAAATACTCACCTAAACCGAATTATATTTTTTTTCACCAAGAGCAAATATCTAGTAAGAATTAGAATTATTTTTAAAAAAAAATTTGATCTTCGAATTTTTTCGATTTCACGGACAATTTTAGCAATTATTTGGGGTACATTGGTGATTTAAAAAAAAAAGTTTTACCACGTTCACTATGAAAATATAATAAAAAGGTGTCATAATAGGCATTACGATGGATTTAACTTTAAATAATTTAACACAAATTTGCCGTACTTAATTTAATATATCGACAAAAAAAACATTTCATAGCAAATATGACAATTAAAAAAAAACAAAAACCCTTAAATAATTCTCAAAGTTGCCTCTAAAATCATGAAATGTTGATTTCTTTAATAGCCTGTATTTCATCATTTAAAATAAAAATAAATAAAATACTTCTTATCCGTACTAGGTATTTACCATACCTTTAATTTAAAAGATATATCATTCAGTTTGGGTGGGTATTTTGGCATCAAATCCTATAGTAAGTTTTGTATGAAACAGGGCGCGCTGCCGTTCCTCTTGAACGCAAATATTCAACCAATCAAAAAACGTATTATTTTTAGATTTACGCAAACCATCGTTCTGAGAAATGCAGTCTTTCTACTTTTCATATTTTGGCCTGGACAACAGATTGGAATAACAAGGTTCCACCTGACATGAAAATGTTACGCGATAGTAGTTTTCTCGAGAGCCCGTTGGAGCATGACATTGACGATTAAGACGGAACCTTGTTTTTCTAATGTACGTTTTGAAAAATGGTAACAAGTTAGGCAAATTTAAAAACCAATACCACTTACAATACGGCGGTCACGAATCTAATGATCGCAAACGATATCAGATTGGGACTAAAGCTGGAGAGTATGGACAAAAATGACCCAATCGCCATGGAATACATGATGACGGGTCTTCTGCCCCTGGTATCGGCAAGCCAACCCCATAAGTGAGACGACACGATAATTCCTGAAACAAAATAAAAAAAACCCATGCTTTGTAGATTACAACAAAACATTAAATTTCAAAAACGTAATAACATGGGTATTTCCTCGGTTATCCTATTCTCAACAATAATACGCTATTTTCTATGAAGCTGTATATGTGTATTCACTTGTTTATTTGTTTGTTTATTAATTATTAGCAATAAAAGCCCTGATGATCATGTTTATGTGATTTTGTGTACAGAAAGAAAAAAACGAGTTAACAAAAATGGTACATAGTAGGTATATAAGTGTAACATATTTATAATATATATGGCCTCCATGGTCGAAGGGTAAGACTCTCAACTACGAATCCCAAGGTCGCGGGTTCAATTCCGGCGTGCGCAAATAAATTTTATTTAATTAATTTGTGCTGTTTCCCAATTAATTCATTTAAAAATAATATGTAGTATATTTGCGCACGTTCCAGAGTGGAAGATACTCTCAGAATCGCCCCAGTGAAAAACCACCATTCAGAATTTAAACGTTGCTTGAAATGGCTTTTAGCCGTGTTTGGTGACCAGATCTGAATATCCAGGTATTTCCCCACCTTCCTCTTCTCCTTCCCCGTCCCAATACCTTCAGCCTCACAACATTCCCCAATTGGGGATGCCATAGTCTCACTGGCTCCAGACGGTTGGGACCAGTTGTGCGGTATTCATATAAAAAATAAATTTAAAAAATAAGTTTAATAATGAATAAGTTCATGACACAAAGAAGTTAAAAAAGGAGAAGTATTTAAAGTTAAGATATTTCATTAATTGATAAACTAAAGTTCTTAAAAACTTAAGACAAGATTTTTGTGCATAGCGCAAAGGGTAACAATTATTTTTATAAACAATAATTATTAGCCTGAAACACTCATCCAAATTGAAAAAAAAACCTTTCCGAGCAAAGATAAATGTCGCCAACAGGACTCGAACCTGCACCCTTCTGATTGCCGGTCAGATGCTCTGACATCTGTCGGCGACATTTATCTTTGCTCGGAAAGGTTTTTTTTTTCAATTTGGATGAGTGTTTCAGGCTAATAATTATTGTTTATAAAAATAAGATATTTCAATTTAAAATATACTTATATAGTAATATTCTGATGTACATGATACATAATATACAAGGGTATAAAATAATATAATATGAGTGAAAAAAGGAACTTTTTTTTAATATTTCGAATGACGTAAAATGTATGTAATACATAATATGATATTACATAATATAGGACATGATACAGGGAAAGAAAAAAAGAGGAACAACTTAATAAGATTGCATTCTTATTTTTATCATTGCATCTCTGCTTAGACTCAAGTTAATTTTTGAGGTATTTTAATAAGTTTCGTTTAACCTCATTAAAACATTTATTCACCTTCGCTTTTTCCGCACTTCAAGTCAAGAACTTGAACTCCAAAGGTAAAAGTAAAACATATTTCTAAAATAAACACCACATTTTCAAAAAATCGTATTTTTCAGAGAGGTTTTTCATAAAGTCGGATTAAATTAATTAGTTAAAGTAACCAGGATATCTACTACGTCTTTCTTCAAGACAAGAAATCCATGGACCAATATTACTGATTATATAGAAACAAATGATGCTCACGAGTAATTTCTAGATATGATGCTCGCATTTATTTGAATTGACAGCTTCTCAATAGATAAGGTCAAATGTTTTAAACATGATTTATTAATTCACGGTGAATCTTAAAAATCAAATAAACGAGACGATAGAAATATTATACAGTCGAAATAGTTGTGAACAATAAGAAAATATATTATACCTACTATTAGGAAGTGGTTATCAAAGTATGAAAACAATGTTGGTAGCAATTAACAAAATAGATATTCTACTAGTTCAAGGCACTATCTATGTAAAATTATTAAATATAACGGCCTTGTGATAAGATTCTGCTGCTTACATTGTATTTTCTGCCAGTTGAAATTAAATCGAACAAAGTTTCTTGAACTGTGTTCAATAAATCAAATATTTACTGGCGGTTCTCAAGAAATTTCTTCTAAAAAAGTTGCTTCCATAATATTTAAATATGTACGCCAACTTCAAGTTTAATATAACATAATATAATAAGAAATGTGACAAGGACCCAATGAGATCATATTTTTTTAACAAAAATATTATAAACCTGTTTTTATTTAAAGTAAAATAAAAATTGTTAAATATTATTATTCAATTTAAAAAAACGGTTTATTTATTAAAAAGTACTGATAGGAAATTATTATAACGCGTGACAGCTGTTTCGCCTTCCGAAGACAATATCAAACTCTGGAGAAGCCACTTACAAGAGACGAACAGGAAACGGTCGCATATTCGGGTAGAACTTTACAATCATACAAAAAAGATAGCAGCCAAAGAATATGCGATATAATTGAGGATAATATAAGTAATTCTTCAAATGAACTATTAGCTCAATGGTTAGAGTGTTGTCCTGGTAAGACAGAGTTCCTGAATTCGATTCCCAGATTCGGACGCTACATTTTTTTGTGTCGTTTTTCTGTTTTATACTTCATCTGAGAACTCTTAATATTATGTTCAAATTTTAATTGTCTATCGTTTTAGAAAGAACTGTTCCTTCCTCAGGAAAACTGGTTAACGATTGACAAATACAGGAAAAGGGGAAATGGGAAGCAAAACAAGGAGAAGAGTATGGTAAAAGAGTAGTTACGGAATAGAATTAATTTCACAATGTGTTCCAAATCAAGGTTGTGATAAATCGAGATATACCTACGGGTTTTATCGGATATCTGACATGGAGGCCATTATAGAAACATACAAATCTTCAGTAATAACATCCATAATAGTTGAAAACCAAGACAGTGACCGCCATAATTTCTGGTTCCATATTTAGTGAATTTGGGAAAAAATAATAAAGTTTTTTATACACACCAACAAACGGAATTGCCCCAAGCCATCCTTTCTGCGTCAGGGTTAGTTCTAGGTCACATTGTGCTGCCGGGGTGATGTAACTGAGGCCAAGGGTCTCAAATATCATGCCAATCAGGATGGTGCCACACAAGACGAGCATGCCGATATTGAACTTACCGAAACCTGGAAATATCAGGATTTATTTATTGATTATTTTACTATTAACAATAAAACATCACGCCATGGAAAAAACAGAAATGTCAGCGAAAGGAGAGCACATATACATGTATAGAGCAATGACAAATAATATATTCAACACCAATGTATATACGGAAGATAATGCCCACTCAAAGCCTGAACAAGATTTGGATAAAGTCGACGAATTGAGTCTTATTAAAAGAAAATATTATATTTGTTTTGGGTAACGACTAAAAAATCATTCAATCCCATACCAAAAATTCAATGCTTTGACTTGAGTTGACAAATTTCGACATTCTGGATATAGGAGAATAGTATTCATAATTAGTTGAATATTTTGTTTGAGGAACAGCAATTCATTATGAAAATAAACGGCGAGTATACGCAATTTGCATCATGAAGATGTGCCCTCTGAGACGCGCTACCAAAGTCTCCAGTCGGGAAGGAACGGGGCCCTTGCAGTAACAATTTATACAATTATGCATAAAATGATAGATGGTCTATACCTCCTGGAATGCTAGAAATTGTTTGCATCAAATAACTACAGCCAGGTGCGGCACCACGATCTGATATGCATACCACATACGAGTATATGGCAAAACAGACTTGTTGGCTCAGCACAGAATGACACGGGATATGGTGCTGCTAAATAATAATAAGGAACTCCAGTGAAAAATAAAATGGGTATAAAAATATATATTCATATAGATCACCAAACGACGATTCTGAATATATAACTTTTATTATTTATGATTATACATTCAATTTATAAATCGTTCATAAAAAGTGAATAAATAATCATCTCATCAAAACACCTTGTTATGTTGGTACCATTGCATTTGGAATATCTGACGTCACGTGTGTATTCTGTTTTTCGATTAGGATGGACAATTTTATTTTTAGATTTTTTTTGTATTTTAATAATGTATTTTTTTTAGTTTGGCGACATTTAGTCTTAATTTGTACGACTCGAAGCTCTTTGATTCTTGTTCAATATTAAAATAGAAACTATTATGAATGATATCAATTAGAGTATTCAAGAGAAAACCAATTATCAATACGAATATAATGATAATGTTATTGCTCGATAATAAGTAATATATGGTATTCTATATATTCCTGATGAAGAAAGCATCGCTTTCGAAACATGTAGATATATGTGAATTAATAAAGTGGTGATTATTTAATTCATTTATTAATAATGACGCCACAAAGTGAAAACCAATCGTTTGAAGAAATTATACTATTATTATTCTATGAGTTAAAGCTTCTAAAAAGATACATAATGTTATTACTTATGTTTAGTTATGGAATATAATATAAAATTATGTAGGGAAAAGCTCATCCTTGTTTTGACTTCCCACGTTCTAATCTCAAAACCGATCGGCCATAAATTTGGAGCGATTTGGCGGACTTGAACTATGGAAACTAACTATTGGAAAAATTGAACTATGAAAACTAACTTTAGTAAAATAGAGAGGGGTGATTTTTCACAAAAACGGCGCTATACAAATTGTCCAATTATTATGACCTTTTTATTCTGTCACTACTTCTAAATGTTTTCCGTGCCGATAATTTCGACATAAAAAACTACGCAAATATTTAGAAAAAAGACGTGTTCACGGATTGACGTGTTTCGCCTTGAATTATGTTCCACAACCATTGACATCGAGCCAAAGGCAGAATTGTTGTATTTATTGAGGCAGGCTCTGGTGGATACATATTTTTCTATTTTAGGAAAGGTTATGGACTACTGAGCTTGGAAAAATATTGTGAATCGCGTTAAGTGACGTAGGTTAGTCTATCGTTTCGAATATAGTGCCACCTCTAGGGTATTTTTTTATTTAGATATTTCACGAAAGGGCTGGTGGTTGGCGGAACACTGGAAGAAGAAACTCAAAAGGTAATTCTGTGAACTGAAAGAACTCACTTGGCAGCCATAGAAAATAGTTAAATATTGTACATAAAACTGCCTCAACAACGAATGGGAAGTAAAGGAACACAAACACGAAAAAAAATGTTTGGAGGTCTCCTATCACACTAAACGGAGGATATTGCTTGTGTCGTGATGAGGGAAGCTAAACCAAAACCATCGAGAACTAAGTAGTATGAAGATCAAATGCTTTGGACAAATGGCCAGACAGTGACGATCTAGCACGGTAGTCCGGAACTTCCTCCCATGAGAAGCAGGAAACGAAACGGAAAGCGTGAAGCAGCGGAAAACCAGAAGGAAGAAGCAGAGGGAAACTAGAAGCGTGTAACGAAAAGCATAAAATAACTCAAATCTGGAGAGAAGAAGCAGTCTGAAGCAACAACTAAAAACAAAAACCTGTAAGCGGAAAGCTGGAAATGGGAAGCAAGGAGCGAGAAAAAGTGGAAACAAAAAGAAACGGGAAGCGAAAAACTAAATAACAAACTTCAATCAATTCCTTCAATTTATTCCAACCCATCATAAATTCCAACATTGGCTTATAAGGTTGCCATGTATAATACCAGTCGATTAAACTCCAACCTCCTTCCCATTCACAGAGCACGTGTTCCAAGTCCTAACAAATCAGTGCCCCCTGGTGTACTGGTCTCACCGGGACAGGAGTGCTCCTGGCTGAGGTGGTACAATCGTATCATATGTTAAAACTTCTTAAAACACTTCGTATGTATAAACTAATTCAAATTGATTGAATATTATTAATTAATTTCTTCAAACGATTGGTATTCACTTTGTGGCATCATTATTAATAAATTAATTTAAAAATATACTTAGTATTCACCACTTTATAAATATACATCGATATCTAGATGTTTCGAAAGCGATGCTTTCATCGTCAGGAAATAATTCATATATTCCTGACGATGAAAGCATCGCTTTTGAAACATGTAGATATCAATATATATTTATAAAGTGGTCAATACTAAGTATATATTTTTTAAATTAATTTATGTAATATTATTAATATTGTTTAAATTATGAACTTTATTACATCATTATTTCCTCCAACAAATGCTTAGCAGGTGTTTCCAACTTTGTAACGCCACTGGTATGTTTACCGCTGTTTTTGACATTACCCTCATAAACTTGACATTCTCGGTTTATGAAAAAAAAAACCAGTCCGTTACCGTACATGTTGCCTGAAGTACAAAATACACAGGTGTACTGTTGATAACTATTTTTAAGTCAATATAGTTTGTTATGGACATAACAAACTACATTAGCATTTATAAAGCTATCAAGGACAACGAGAAGTAATATCTTTAGTATGAGACTTAATTGAACACCAGACTATTTTGATTAATTCTAGCAACACGAATCAATCTGCGTTCAAATTGAAACGTGACGTTAGTTTGTCACTGTTACAGAATTAAATCAATAACATACGAGTTTCAACACATATGGAAATATGAATATTACATGATCAATGCATACTTTTTTAAAGATACCAATAAAATGTGTTGAAAAATGCGCTGAAATGGGAAGTAAAGCAAAATTGTTTGTTTTTGGTTTGAAAATTGAATGGCCTAGAAATATTATAGATGATTTAATTAAATAGTGCAAGTAGAACACATCTTGGCCTTTCATTAAACACTGCATTAATCTCTGAGAATTTAGATTAAGGCAAGAGGTCTGTCTAGCATCGGCTCTGAATCCCGACTGACCGCTGTTGAAAGGCAGATATGATCGTCCGAAAGATAGAAAGAGCGCGCCAATGTGAAGAGCGTTTGGAATAAATGGGCGTAAGAGACAATTCTAAAAATATTAATAAAACACGACATATTTAATCTCAAGACGAATGTCTTAAGTAGCATTTAAAGAAAAACTTAAATTTTTTTTTCAAACCTATCACATGTTAAATAACAGAACAAATCCGTTTTTTTTTAATTTTCGGAGTAAACTATACGATTTTTTTTCTATCGAGGGAATTTCATATATGTAATTACATTTTCAGCCCGTTGATTTATTAGAGATTTTCTTCAAAAATAAAATACGTATTTTTTTAAGTACACAAAACCTCCAGTTTTTAAGAGATATTTGTAATAGAACTTCTGCTTTGCAGAGCCTTAAAGAAATTTTTTTGTGAGGCTTTGTATAAGCCTAGAAAAGGATAAAATATTAGATCTAAAGAAATGTACTCCAAATCATTCATCATTCCGGACAACGCCGGATACTTCAGCCAGTGACTAATAAATGGGTATTTTGATACACATATATCAGAGATACAAAAAAAATTGAAAAGCGTTAAATAATAAAAAAAAGAGTTTATATAAAATTGTCTTAGAATATGATGTAGAATTAACTCCTTTCGGAAATTACTACTAATTTCTGAATACCGTCTGATTAAAGTAAAAATATATGCACTTAGACCATTGTATTTTTTAAACCTTACTTTGATTTTCATTGAGCCATCTTTGTGTTACAATTTTAAAACTTTTAAACGATCGCAGCGCCTACAATTTTGGTCTACTATTAAATGTCGGACTGCACCCGATAACAAATAAGAATAATAAAATATGAAATAAAATCTTACAAAAAAAGGTTAAATTTTGTTATGCCTCTCCTGGTTAACTTAAATTATTTACGTAATTAGTTATTTCGTGCTAGTTGATTTTAGAAATACGGAATGATTGCATCTTTGGAGTTAGTTGGAGTATTTCTTTAATGCCAGCGATCCTGTGCATTGCGAGGGAATCATAGCTATGGGTGCTTCTTTCGACGAACGTCGTCGAAGCGCTGCAACAACGCGGGAGTTCAAAAAAATATTATTTTGCTTTATTATTGTCCACTCGGATACTGATTCATTGCCCATTTGGTATGTTGAATTGAAATTTCTTCTAGTTAACTGGAAATATTTTAAAGAGGCCTCAAAGTTTAAAACTGAATGCCAGAAGGTTTGATGAAGCAAAATAATTATTCCATAGTAACAAGAGTGGATTTTTCATTATCGTAAGTCGCATTAATGTTACAGTGTGTCATTGTTCATTGATAAGATGTTGTCTATGTTGAATCAAGAGAGGTGCCGCGAAAATAAAATCTCTTGAGCTTTTAATTATTATTGAATTAAGTCCGTAAACACATCTCTAGCTCCAAAAATTAAACGCAGTTACCTCCCCAGATGTTGAATGTTACAAAATTATATTATTAATATGCAGCGTACATAAAATTCCTTACGAGAATGTGCGGTAAAACCATGTATGACCATGAAATGCAGGAAACTCCATTAATCGAGGACTCAACTGAACACGGTTAACGCAAACTAAAAATTGTACATAGAAACCAAGCTAGCAGTCCGCAATGGAGTGCTGATACCAACCCTGATGTATGGAAGTGAAACACCGAACTGACAGAGGAAGGATGAAAGTAGACTGAATGCTGTAGAAATGAGATCCCTGAGACGTATGTGTGATTCCGTCAAAGAATGCAAAGATGATTAAGAAAGGGGCGCTTAGATGGTTTGGGTATGTAGAGGGGATGTACGAGAAAGGAGTATAAAGAGACTATCTGATGCCAATGTGTATGGGAGAAGAAGCAGGCGACGCCTGAGGAAGACATGCCACGAACAAGTGAACCATCTCGAAAGTCAGAATAACAGCGCCCTTGAGGTGATTTTTCACAAAAACGGCGCTATACAAATCATACAATTATTATTATTATTATTTTCAGAAGAATTTGCATGAGAAGGTGTAGGAATGCGAATAAAGCAAGGAGTGTCTGCCAAGACCAAGTTGCTTGGAGGTTTTTTATCTCTGCCTACTGCCATCACGCCATTTTACCCATGTGATAAAATGGCGTGATGGTTGGTTAGTTAGTTAGTTAACGTACAGCATATTGATGTCAGGATGAAATTATACAGGTGTGAATTTCACGTGCCGACATTACACTACCAGAATTACACACCGACGGAATTACACATGGACAAAATTACGCGTGGAGAGAATTTCAACTACTGGAATTAAACACCATTTTTTTATAGTTTTAAATTTTAAGTGTGCGGTAAATTATTTTTTTTTTAAATGTATTCATGTCAACATATTAATAAAGATGGAATAGCAGTAACCATATTTCATGAACCAAATTCCTCGTATTATCGTCCACTTAAATTCAAATCCTCGACTGGCTAAGTCCTCCATCGCGACGCAAGCAACATCTTCCGCTTACTCTGACGGTAGTAGGAGATTTTCAAATAATGTCATGTTATTCGTAACCTGGGAATGTTTGTCTTTCTTTAAAAAAATATTTTAAAAACATTGTTTTCATCTAAAAAAAATTAAAAAAACGCAATATTTAAAGGCAAATTAATAAAACATCTATGCTCTCCGACTGTATACTTATGGGCAGTGGCGTGCAGTCCACAAACACTGAAAAGCTGTGCCTGCCCTAAAAAACACGACCCATATATTTTTTAATGTAATTTTCCATTTTCTGATATTTTTACGTGAATTTGGTAAAGTTCGTGTAGGTTAATTTATTCAGTTAATGATTTTATGGTATGCATCACATGTGAATAAGACCACAAAAATCAGCAGAAGATGATATTAAAATAGACATTTTCAAATATTAAACGCCCAATTCATAAAACTCTTTGGTCATAGAGCAATGCATACTGCTTATGGTAAATACCAATCGGATTACAAATTCCAAGAAAATTTTAATTTCACATCATATGAGATATTAAAGTGAATGTCGGTAAAATAATTATCGTTTGCAGTTATTCTAAAAATAATGTTACGATTTAATTTCCTTAATTCGAACCGTCTTCTTTTCAGTGGGTTTAATCCTCTCGAAGTTTAGTTCCGTCCATGTGTAATTCCGTCCACGTGTAAATCCGCCGACGTGTAATTACGTCTATGTGTAATTTCGTCCGTGTGTAATTTTCTCTGTAATTTCGTCATGCAACCCAGCGCATGTATTAACTTCAGCGATTGAATGTATGCAAAAAAATGTTTTATAAATATGCTGTATAAATAACCACATACTATAGCACTGTGCACTGTGCAGGTATCCTCGCCGCGACAGGGAGATCTTTCAACACCCCCTTATGAGCCGCCCTTCATTATCAACATAAATAGATTTTATTTTTAATTAACTCCACACAGAAGGCGCTGAGGAAAATAATTTCCCCTCGCGCTTATGTCATATTTTAGGATACTGTGTGGGGGGTCTTTTTGAGAAGAGGAAGGAGTGACCCATGTTGTAGGAGAGAGGAAACACAGAGGCAAGTCGTTCCACAGCCGGGCTGTTGAACCTAAGAACGAGTCGTAGAAACGACCCGTTCTCATGTGACAAATGTCAACCATGTATAAATGTTAAACGAGCGTTTGGCGTGTTTCCCGACTAGTTCCTCAGAGCATCTTCTATTGAAATACCAGTAGAACAAGGATAGCATTCCACCTGACGCCTGTGCTCTAAAGATTGCAATCCATTTGTTAAGATAGGGGAATCTATCAAACAGAGTCAAGAGTTTCTGCAGAGTCAAGGGTTTTTTCCGGTATTTTGGGACTCCAGACTAGAGGTGGATAGAGGGGCGTACTTTACATGTTCGCTTTACAATAATGTAGTGTATTTTTATAATTTTCATGATGGACTTGAGCTTTACATCTACAATTACAATTAAATCCATTTCATGGTCCGTATGTATACCCGCCAACAAACAATTCAACTCAATATTTAAAAGCATTAAGTCCTAAAAGTGTTTTTTTTTTCTAAAATATATTCAATTGGCCCCATCTGTGAGCACGTATTCCGTTTCGTTAACCTTAAAATTTCCTTTAGGAAGAATGTTACATTACATTTAGGAAGGAAGCAGAAAAAACTCTATTAGGATGGCTGGTGTCAAACAGGAACAACTGAAAATATCTGTTGCATTCAGGAAGGAAAATCATTTGTGGTGTTGCTTGAGTTAGCAACCTGCAAATTGACGTATAGAGCAATTTCTGAGTGCTGGCCCTTAATTGGAATACCATGAAAATTATAAAAAGCAATAATAATAAAACATAGCAATATCGCATATTTACCTGTCATAAGCAGTGCCTCGTCGAAAGATGCCGTCTTAGTCCACATTTTCCACAGATTTTAATTGAATTATTAACTGTCTTGAATTATTTAAAATATGTCACAATTAATAATGCAGCGGTGACGTCCACACGTAGACTCTATTAAAAACACAATCATCGATTACATATTACAGAAAATAGTAAAATATTGTATTTATAAATACTACTATGGATAACAAATTCTAAAACAATTTATTTTTTTAAGATTAGTATTTCGATTAGTTTCTTTGATTACAGGCGAATATGGCGTGCATAATACTAGCTTTACATTATTACCTATATCATGACAAGCTTTCAGTGGTAAAATACTGTTACATGTGTATTATAATTAAAATTTCACATATTAAGAGGAACGGCTGCGCGGCCTGTTTCATACAAAATTTATTTTTGGATTTGAGGCCAAAATACTCACCTAAGCCTAAATATCTTGTACGGATTAAGAGTAATTTATTTATTTTTGTTTTACATTATGAAATATAGGCCATTAAATTAATTCATTTTTCGCGATTTTAGAGGCACCTTTAACAATTATTTGGGAGCAAACGGTGATTAAAAAAAAGTCTTTCCCAAAAAAATACAAAAAATAAATAAAAAAATATTTAAATAAGCATTATGGTGGACTTTAAATTAAATTAAAAACGACTAATTTACGTTGGAACACAAATTTTCCGAACATAATTTAAAATATCGACCAGAAAAGAGTTTTTTTTTTTAAATATAAAAATCTAGATACTTACTAAACCTCTAATCAAAACATATGTATCATTCAGTTTGGATGGGTATTTTGGCCCCAAATCCAAAATTAAGTTATGTATGAAACAGGCAGCGCAGCCGTTCCTCTTTACGATTTGTAATACAAATGTCTTTATAAATTGCAATGTTCGTTTTGAGATATTCATTTTTATTGTGTTTAATTGGTAGAATTATACAAAAAAAATTATTAAATTTTAAGTAAACAAATTAAATGGTGTTATTATTATTAATTTCTTGAGTTTTTAATTATTGTTACAGCTGTTTCGGCATTCAAAGCCATTTTCAAACTGTCTGAAAACGGCTTCAAACAGTTTCACAACAGTTTCAAACAAACTTTTTTAGAGTTTGTTTCTTTATGATTCTAAAAGATTCCCACTCTTAACTATATAATTTTATGGTTTAATAAACCTTTATAACTTCACCTCACTATATAAAATACAAACGTTTATAACTTATTTATAAAAATAGAGCCTTTATTTCTAAGGTAAAACCCCCTTACCTAAGATGATTTTCGATCAAAGCGAAAATGCGTGGAACAACAAAATATTATTACGCTCTTGAGTTATTTAAAAAAAAAATCAATCATAATATATAACACACTTATATAATAAAACACATTATGACATATCAATTAAATTAATCTATACAAAAGGTGGCACACACAGAATGACTGTTTAACCAAGACGGTAGCTACTGGAGTGAGTTACTGGAGAATAAAGCGAATGACTACTTAAAGTATTCATATGTACCGAAATGCGTAGGTACCTACCTACGTGTATTATGTATTCATTATTATCAACTAGCTACCCTAACGTCACAACAGTTGTAAATTAAATTTTAACAACGTTTGGAATAATTGTAGAACCTACAATTCTTACCGAGGAAATGATGAAAATAATTTCAAGAACAATTGTGTTTATGAATGACAAAGCTAAACGAAACGCGTAATAGCTTTCACAGATGGCGCTAATTTAAATATTGAGATGATAAATATTTAATGATAAATATTTGAGATGAATTGTTTGTTAGGGTGTATACGCGGAACTTGAAATGGAATAAATTGTTACCCTAGATTTAAAGTCCTTTATAAAAATAGAATATATTATTGTAAAACTAAAATATTGTACAGTATTTTTATAAGTTTATAGAAGGAATGAAGCTTTACACTTAGAATAACAATTTCTTCTATTTCATATAGGAAATTGTATAATATATGTACACACACCAACAAACAATTCATTTTAATATTTAAAAACACTAAGAGCTAAAAGTGTTTTTTTTCAAGAATATTTGAATAAGCGCCTTCTGTGAGCACGTATCACGTTTCATTTAACCTCAATACCCTTTTTTAACCCTCCCGAGAAAGTGATATTTTGGACCTAAGATTTGCCTAATGCCTAAAATTTATTTACATGCATCTAAACAATACGACAAATTCAAATCGTTCTAGCCTAGTTCTAGATCATGAACTTATTTGCTTTTTACGTCATCATTGCACTCATATTGATGCATAGATCCATCTGCATGTAATAATTTAGTACGTTATAATAATAAGATGCATATTTCGTAGTATTGTTCAACAGGTAATTTAAGAGTATTACTCAGAAAAGGGTATTTTTTCGAGCGAATAATCATGTCTATCAAGGGTTTTTCCTCATTATTAGGTTGGCAGACGGATGTATTCGTAAACATGGAATCTGTACAAGACATAATGGCATACAAGCGAACTGTAGTGGGCAGCTGATTCCGATCTGCGGAGAGGGATGGGATGGGAGAAATCAAAACCTATCTTTCCCTCTACCAGGAGGAACGATACTGACGACAAGAACTCATTTACGACTTTTGTAATTTGCAAATGTAATTATGCACATGTAATTCTGCACAAAAATCCAATTCATGCAGAATTTTTAGTAGAGCTCGGGGCCGTGTCCATGTGACGATCTGGGTCCAGGGTAAGCGGTTTTCATAATGAGAATGGAGCGTCTTGTAAAGCGGGCGGTTGCGGGCTAACTGACAAAACCTTTCAACTATGAATTTATTTGTTTACAAAGATCCTAAACAAAGAGTTTACTGGCTCTAACATAATTATTTATGATTATCTATGGATAATTTAACTGACAAAACCAACCAAACCTGATAAAAATATTAGTAACTTATTTTTATGTTTGATTTTAAAACTCGCACTGAAACCACGTTATACTAAACGAATGCATGTATATGTGATAATAACAGTAAATAATGTTTAATGTCGTATTTTAACTTTTTATCTTCTTTTATTATCACTTAATTTCATATTTTATGTTTATTATTTTCACTTATGACTTTTATCTTTCATTCTTTAAAGAAAATGAATATCTTATTTTTGTGTTTTAATTTAAAACTTTCACTTAAAACATAGAAACGTAATAAAAAATATTATTATACCCACGCACAATCTCTGTCTTTGTAAGATTTTTATATTAACAATTTTTTTTAATGTGATACCACACAAGATTGAGGAAGGGGAAGAGATGGGAAAGAGAAAGGTGGAGAAGTACTTGGGTAATCAGATCTGGTCACCAAACACGGCTAATGCCATTTCAAGCAAAGTTTCAATTCTGAATGGTGGTCTTTCACCAGGGCGATACTGACAGTATCCACCACTCTGGAACGCGCCACAAATATACTCACAATTTAATAAAATAAAAATTACTCGTACACGCCGGGATTTGAACCCGCTACCTCCGGATTCATAGCCAAGGTTCGCGACCACTCAACCGCGGAGATTTAAAAAAAATGTGTTCTTTATTTTTATATGCTGTTTCAAAGTGTACATTAATACGGATCAAAAACTTTCAATAAAAAAATATATATTAAAAAAAACACACGTACAGTGTACTGAAAACAATTAATTGCATATTCTGCACAATTTTTTTCTAATACATAGAATTTTAGTCGTAGTAGAGAAAACAATTCAGTACCGTGATGGCAAAAGAACTCAAACAAAACAAAAGTACTCAAAAGGTGTAAAGTAAATACCTACTGAAAAGCGCAAATGTTCTTTTTTACTAGCAAAAATATTTGTCAAAAGTTCTGCTGCAAAATGTTCCCCTTTTTGACATCTAAAAACAATAACAAATATGTCGTTGTTGCAATCTCAATCAAAAAATTTATTAGTTAGTCATAATATAATAATAAAATCTAAATATAACATATAATACATAATAAGTTCGTGTTTATAAACCAATTGTGTTCCTTGTGATAATAATAAAATATTACGAATTTAAATTAAAACCAAAAAAATTTCTCTCCAAATTTGTATATAAATATTATTATTATTTTTTTAATAGGTGGTATAGAACCTGGAAGAGTTCGTGGTCACTGTGGAAGTGGAAGGCAGGATAAGACGTCCAGAACGCCGGTGTCCGCGGCTATCCACGCAGCAGCACAGCGCCGTGAGACCTTCTTAGTACATAAAAAATATTATTTTTCGACACCGGAATGTCGCGTGAAAATTGCGATATTTGGGTTATTTATGTTAAAATAATGCTATCACGCCATTATTAGCATAAAAATTTCACGTTATCGTAAATGCGATAATTGCAGGTTTTTACAATCGAGTTGCCTACCTAGCAAAATGTTCAACGCCAGTAGGTATATTGTTTAATCAACAATTTGAAAAAGAATATACTTAGGCATACATTTATACAGTAGACTCTCGGTTGGAAGCATAGCACTAGGATTGGATGCATACTTTTTGGTTGGAAGTGTGAAAACCAAAGAGAGAGAAAGAAACTCACGTAAAAAAAAAATATTAGGGTGTTTTCACTCTTCTTTTCCCTGTCCACAAAAATTATGAAATAAATTACGATAAAGATGACATTTTAATTTGATTTTTACGTTTACGAATAAATTTTCTATAACGATTTAAAATGTGCCATTTTTGTGCAAACGACATGTTCGAATTTGTTCGTGAATATGGCGTTGTTGACCTTAAGCAGACCATTATCTTACCATCTTACTGCAGCCGTCTTACCAGCCAGTGGCGTTATTTATTTTAGTTTTTAATCCAGCAGGACCGGGTGTATAGTGCATACCCCAGTAGGCCATATTACATTGAAAATATTTAAAAAAAGACATTTTTAGTGCGATTATCAGAATCATAAATATTAATTTTAAATCTTCCACACAATTTTAACGGTATCCGTAGTTGTTAAAATACCCTATTACAATTAAAAATAATTTTAATTATTTGGAATGCTCCATTATGATGACGATGTACACAAAACACATTAATAGAGTTATCCATCCATTATGTAAAATGCCACAGAACTTTTTTTTTAATTTACAGGGTTTTTTTAAGTGAAATTGTTTCATTTTTTTAAATTGTTTTAACGGGAGAGGGACGTCGGAGAGTTATTATTTATTAATTCAAAATAATGATAATATTATTGTGCAATACGATAAACATGGTGTTTTTTAAAGAGAACAATATTTATTACGCTTTTTTTTAATTTGCATGGGCTTAGCATTTATCAAAATATAGTCAGAAATATTACACATTTCTGACCGTTCTACGCATGTTTTACAAAAACATTTAAAAAGTTGAATATCCTTAAAAAATACTGTGAAGGTTTTTCTGTAACTTGTCGATTTGATAAACAAGAATAGTGTGTAGTTTTTGTATTGCGGATTACAAATCTTTGGTTATGTTTATTTACAAAAACGCAACGATAAAGGATTAAAAATACCTTTCTTCACTTTAAAAATCATATTCTTATTTTAAATATTTTGTAAAACATACAATGGGACGGTCAGAAAAAGTAATATTTCTGATTATATTTTGATAAATACTAAATAAAGCCTATGTAAATTTATAAAATATTTAATAAATATTTTTCTATTTAAAAACATTATGTAATAATACTATCATTATTTTGAATTAATAAATAATAACTCTCCGACGTCCCTCTTGCCCTTAATCAATAGTATTTACGTAAATGCAAACCACATTTCGGCGTGTCGTAAGGTTTACATACATTAATGTATTTGCTCTAAATATCTACTGAAAGTGTCTTGGAAAGGTATTAGGGATATGTTAACAAGTGTTTAGGTAGGAATATTCAGTTTGGTACTTCATGCACTATGTTTTTAGGTAGGAATATTCAGTTTGGTACTTCATGCGCTATGTTTTTTTTATTGGATTGAGATGGGTGACAGTGCGCAGAAGCCAAAAGGTTAAAATAAAGAGACGTTACTCAACTGCTTTTAGGTTAGGTGGGGTTAAACCAACTGGTTTGATAATTAACCACATATACAACATTTAATAGAGATAGTTAAAAGAAACAAATAATAAAGGGACGTACTTCCGCTATAGGCCCAAGAGGCCGGGGTCAAGGGCCCCAACCTCAGTGGGGGAACGGATTTTTTTTTAATCTTTTACTCCACACAGGAGGCCCCGATGGCAAGTTCCTTAGGGCATATGTCGTCTTTGAGAATTCTGTGAAAATGGTACACATTAAGAATACAGAACTATGAAAGAAATATTTCAACACATTTCCTAGGGCCCCCACTTGGGAGGAGACCCCCCAGCTAAACTAACTAACCATCACGCCGTTTCCCTGCAGGGGTAGGCAGAGGGGACGGACCGCCAAACAACTCGATCTTGGCATACACTTCTTGCTTCATTCACATTCATACAACGCCTCATACATTCTCTTCTGTTATTCCGACTTCTGACATGGCCCGACTCAAGTATTTGATTCACTTGATCGTGCCATGTCTTCCTCGGTCGTCCCTAGCTTCTTCTTCCATTCACATTCGCGTCATATATTCTCCTTACACTCCTCTCTTCGTTCATTAGCTCTACATGCCCAAACCATCTAAGCGTCCCTTTCTTAATTTTGCCCACTACGCTTACATCATCCTTGCATTCCTTACGAATCTCAACATTTTTCACACGATCATACATGGTTTTACCACACATTAATCTCAGAGATCCCATTTCTACAGCAATCAGTCTACTTTCATCCTTCCTCTGCCAGTTCCATGCCTCACTGCCATACGTCAGGGTTGGTATCAGCGCTCTATTGTGGACACCCCCCAGCTAGGTGCCAAAATGGTGCATATTGGGGGAATACAGGACTCCATTTCCTAAATACAATAGAGTTTTGCTACATACTTTAATAAATACGTCTTAATATTTTGAATCAGCCGCTTAACGCTTTTCAACGTCCAACTCGGCATAATATCCCAAAAAATATCCACGAAAAAAAAAGAAAAGAAAAACAGCATTGTTCTTTGTGTGATTTAAATTTTCCTCTTTGGCACTTTTCCTTTGGATCTGCTTTTTCAAGAAGACAGACATTCTCGGATTACAAATAAACTGGCAATTTTTTTTATTTCTTCTACTTTCGTCATTATAAGCGGAAATATTGCCTGTGCAATCATGGAGGACGTAGCGAGCAGAGATTGAACTCGCGACGCTGGGGTGGGAATTCAACGCATGTATCCACTGGGCTACTAGCAAGTTAAGCTGACATATTTTAAAGGTTTCCTTTTTAAACAACGCTAAATGATTTTCGTTTTAAAAAATACTAAATTATATCGACTCTAAATATTCTTTCCGAATGATAAAAATCGAAGTATTTATTAGCTCGCCCTCCGACCTACAAATTTTCGACTGCGGCGCTTTTTTCGTGTCTTTGTTTGTTATAGCTTACGATCCACTCCCTTCACCCTATTTACCCAACGCTGATTGCATATATAAATATGTCGTATTGTGTTATTCGGCCGTATATCCTCACAGCATACTTACTTTACAAATGAAGAAGTATAGAAGAAATAATCATTTAGGGGATCAACTGTCGGAGGGATCAACTGTCGGAGGGATCAACTGTCGGAGGGATCAACTTTCGGGGGGATCAACTGTCGGATCACCCTATTCTATACATCGAATACTGTACTGTTCATCTAATCCTATCGACTGCATGGATAGATGAGGCTATAGACGACTTTTCTGTGAAGAAGGGGCGACGTGTGCAATTATAGTTCATACACCTACTTTCAAGTGAGTTAATACCATTTTGTATTTAAAATAATTGTTACGGCCATTGGCTGGGGAGGCGATAATTTTTTTTTTTTTGGCACCTCGCTACCCAAATACGGCCCTGGGTTCTTCGTTCTGTTTGTTTATGCTTTGTTTTCTGTGGCGGTTCTTTACTTTCTTATTTATTAAGTAGGTAGAGGCAATGTTTGCATTAGTTAAAATAAACAGTTTATGCTTTACAAAACAATTCGAGGTTCTAATTTTTCCTCCATTTCATTTTTTTCTTCTAATTTGATCATTTTTTGCAGCTTGATTTCAAATTAAAAAAAGTTCCGCCTTTTCCGTTTTTTTTTAATGCCATTATTCGATTTTCCCTTTTCAGGCTATCGGGAAGGAGATTGCATATATATTTAAACCCTCATGACCTATTCTTCTTTTACCACTTTCAGTCTTAACTGTTTTCGAGTAAAATTTATTATGTTGTCTTGTGTATTGTTGAATGCTGTGATCGTGGGTATAAGTCCATTTTGTATTTTATAGATTAATTGGCATATATTATAATATAATAACAAAATACCATAAGTCGATTTCTTGAAATTATGATATTTTGTGGGGGTGTCTGGGTTATAATTAAAAAGTTTTTTTTAACTCTGTATAATATTTTTAATTCGTTCAAGTGTATAATGTGTGTTTTTTCCCCTATTTCTATTAGTTAATTTAGGTGGGACTGGATTAAACTAAAATTTAAACCCCTTTACTTGTAGAAGATGAGCTATACTACCAAATACACCAATGAGTGGGATGTTTTAAGGATTTCGGTTATTAATTGGGGGGTTGTTTTAAAATTTAGGTTTAAGTTAGTGTTTTTTATGATGTGACCAAGAATAGAGAGCTTTCTTATTAGATATTCTAGGTAGATAAAATGTCGACACCTGTCCAAATGAGACAAAGTAAAGGAAGATTTTAATTCATTTATATTTTTTTTGCATTCTTGAGTTACTTGTTAAAAATCTTTGATCTGATAAAACTCAAGCGGTTCTGAAAATAAAAACTAGTAAGAGACGTTCAATTTATACAACATGTGTTCAAGAATTATTTACAGAAAATTTTAAATATGACTAAGGAGCATTGACGCAATATGAAAAAATGCAAGAAATAAACATTTCCGAAAATTTCCCTTGCCAGGATTTTAAATTCGACCACCGCGACCAATTTACTCCAAGTGTTTGTTGTAATCAGAGTTTTATTTGTCAAGAGATTAAATAATTAAATTATTATTCGATTTAATTTATTAAATACACAACAGTTAGAAAATGTATAAGTAAGATTTCCAATGACGGAAGTTCATAGACTGTAAGCTTTTAAGTTCTGTATGAAATACGTACTGGAATTTCAGATACATCACTCGAAAAAGCCTTCACTGGTTTTCAAACTGCGCAAATTTTCAAACATTTTGGAATGTATTTCATAGAATTTAAAAAAATAACAGTTTAAAGATTTTCGTCATTGGATACCTTAGACATTTTCTAACTGCCCGTATAGAATTTACTGATAAATTATTTGTATTATTGTTTGCATAGGCAACCTGCAAAGTGACGTTAACCGCCTTATTTGGGTGCTACGCGACTGACTACTGCGGGTCTTGGGTACATGATTTGATGTCTCATGCTGCGGCAGACTACCGCCGGTTACGGAACGGTTTTCTTCGGCCGAAGAAAACCGCCCGGTAACCGGCTGTGGTCTGCATGCAGCATCAATTATAAAAAAATTAGGCTCTCGTTCAGTGGGCCGTTTTCAAGGCGTCAGTCGTGTTTTCCATTATTCCGACATTATGCGTGGCGTAATATTTACACTGCATTTTTATAAGATAGTTGCAGAGGGGTCAATACAATACTAAAATTACAAAGTTTGCTTCCTAACAATAAATCTCTATTTCAGGGAATAAACAATGTTGCAAATGAATGACTAACCCGTCAGCTCTTCTAGGACAGGTAAGTTTAAGTAACCCATATTTTTATTAATTATATAGATATTACGTATCTTAGTTTCATAAACCAATAATTATAATACGATTCGTTATAATAATATGTTTTCATTACCAGTAAGCAAAGACGTGAAAAATTCTCGCTTTTTGGTGAAATTCGCATTATTTTTTGGGAAAATGTGGTTAAGTTCGTAAAATGATGCGTAAAATTATTTTTTTAAATGTTTTTTGATTAACCGGGAAATTCATAATCGCGATTTAACACTCCATCGCGGTAAATCGAGGGTCTACTGTACGCGTAGATGGTGAAAGATATCGAAATAAGCCAATCAGACGTGTTGCGGGTACAATAAAGATACTTCTATCTTATATGCATGTGGTTTAGTACGGTTTAGGACAGACGTAGAAATATGGCGAAAACTGCCTACATACCTGCTCTAAACACATTTGTGTAAACATTTGTTTTTATAAGACTGGATACAAAAGGGCAGCACTTGGGGATATACTAGAAAATAGAATAAACAACATGGGTTTAAAAAAAAATAATAATTTACGTTAAATACTAGATAATAAAAGAAGACATTTTTTTAATTATTATTTTTTTTTGCTTTTCCTCTTCATAGATATATTGTCGTTTGCAAGATTATTTCATGTTCTTACTACAATATTTGTTATACACGAAACTAGTAGTATAAGCGAGAAGCTGGGGAATCTACATCACATGGAGAACCCAAAACACATCTATTTTGTCGATTTTAACATTATGTTTTATTACTTTTTTTAAAACGTTATTGTTAAGGCGAAGCTATCGGTGAAATTACTATTTCGATTAATCTATAATACGATCGGTTTACATTCTGAAAACCAAAAAATGCGCTTTGAATAAATTGAACTTTTTCCAAGAAATTCCTTTGATGAAAATTAAAATAAATTGCTTAATTACATTGTAAAGAAAATAAGCCTAAACTACTAAAAAAAAAATTCAATACAAAATTATGTGCGCATGTAATAAACAAAATTTTAAAATACTGCTTTAAAGCTAAGATTATTCGCGAATAATTGCCTTGATTATTTATTTTTCTTTCTTACAAAATTCTTCACCAAATAAATTAAAACACACTTCTTGCGCTTACAACAAACATTTCTAGACTTCGCTTGCCAAGCGAATTTTATACCTATTACCTATATTCGTGGTGACATAAAACACACAGCTCCTAGCAAATATTAACATACTATTGGAGCCGGGTCTAAGCTTCGGCGCGTTATAAAAGACAACAGCTGATAAAAATCCCGTATTCCCCGATTTTTTTAAATTATACCTAAAATTCCAACTTCGTATTCATATGTATACATTAGGGTGAGCCGTCAATGAAAGGAAATTATTATCTGCCTACTCCTGCAGAAAAAATCCTGGGATAGTTAGATAGTTAGTGCAATAGAACTTCATTCACCTCTTTTAATTAATTATTCGATGTCAATTCGTTTTGGGCTTTCTCAGAGCTTTCCAAAACCTACGGTCTGACATTAAAAAGAAGACAAAAATTGAAGGGCTCTCCGATCGTTTAAAAAGTTTTAAATGGCAACACAAGGATGGCTCAAGGAAAAATCAAAGTAAGTTTAAAAAAGCACAACGGTCCAATTGCATGTGTTTCACTTTAACCAAACTGTGTTGAGGAATTAGTGGTACCTCCGAAAGGAGTTGATTCTACATCATATTCAAGAAAACAATATATTTAAACTTCCTTATTATTTAACGCTTTGCAAGGAAGATAATGTCACGCGGAAAGGCGATTTTTTTTGTATTTTTGAAATGTGTCTATCAAAATACCCATTTATCAGATGTAAAATCAAAATTAAACAAAATCTAATTCACAGATCAAACTTATAAATAATAAAGTTTATATAATCGAGTTATGTTGTTTCGGAATGTTTCCTTAAAACCAACTGTTAAATTGGAATGTGAAAATCTTTAATGTCTAGAACAAATTTCAAAGACAAATTGAATAGCTTGGTGGTGCCTACATTACTATGACAACACCAAGCTACTACCTTTGTATTTGAAATGCATTCTTCATATTCAAATGTTTTCACATATTCGCGATTGACAGTTCATTAAAGAAACAAAGCAAATCATCATAACAATTTTTTTAACGTTATGTTTAATTTTTGATTTTGGTCTGTGAATTTAATTTTGTTGTTATTTTTAATATTATTATTATTTATCTAACGTCTAATACATGGTGATTTCGATTTAAAAAATCGCCTTTCCATGTATTTATCTTCCTTGCAAAGCGACAAATAATTAAATAAAATAAAAATTATCAATAAAAGATTCATCGCATTTCGGAGAGTACCACTAATTTCTGAACACTGTTTGCTTAAAGTAAAACATATGCAATTGGACTATTGTGTTTTTTAAACTTACTTTGTTTTTTTTCTATGAGTCATATTTTTGTTGCCATTTAAAACCTTTTAAACTATCCCAGCGCCCTCAATTTTTGTCTACTTTTAAATGTCAGACATGCCAAACTATATTTGTGTCCACGCCGTTTGAAAATATCTGAAGTTAGATGTACCATAAATTTTCAACGCAGGCAATGAAAATAGGCCTACAATTCCTCCTGATTCTCGAATAGCAAAAGCTAGATCTGTTTGACTTGAGCTTTAAAAACTTACGAACAGTCTCTTGCATTGTAAAACACTGTAAATAATTTCTAGGCCAACGCAGCCATTTCAATGTTACGTAATGCCATTTCCATCTTGAATTTTTAAGCTTTAAAAACAAACACGTTGATTTTTTTTTGAATGATCGAAAACAAAAATTTACTAATAATTAATAAATACACTTATATAAAAGAAAATGATCAATTGAGTTCAACTCTGTATGATAAGAATTAGTGCTAGGTCATCTCGCCAAATAAAACAATCCACAATCAAGCAAAAACTGTGGTATTATGTTTGACAAAATTAAGTTAAATACATACCAGTATGGATGATGCTCACGAATGCCTTCATCAATGGCCTAGGAACAATATTTCATTGCCATTTGTTAAACATTAGTAATTCATCTTCATGGCAAATATCTACCGATACGAGAACGCGATACGAACGCGGAGATACGAACAATTAATTCACCAGTCACGTTTTAAATTTATGAAGTGTAGCAACATGTCATTGATTTCAAAGCATCAAAAAATAAAATTGCTAAAAGGTTTAGAAGTTAAAAAAATACTGTACGCATTGTACTAGGGAAAAGTTTAGTTAGTTAAAAAAATAGACTATTTGTTTGGAGTATTTTTTTTTTACTTATTAATTTTGTTTTGCGACGATGTCGGTGAAAGATTCTACGATTAGCTATGGATTGGAGACCAAACAGAAAAATATTGTTAAATTTAGTGATGCATTGGATCTTACTGGTAAGTTGTTTTGAGTTATAATTGGATTAAGCAAGCAAGTGAGTAGTTTTAGTGTTATTTGTCCAAACAGATGACTAGTTTATTAGTATTTTATTTAGATATTACAGTTCATATTATTACAATTTATGAAGTAAGTATATTAAAATTTACATAGTTTTTAGTACATATTACGTATGTCCACACAATAACTTAGTGATTTTGTCTGGAAAGGGCTGAGTGTAGGTGTGAGTAATAATAATAAAAAGGAAGAAAGTGTGTGGAGAGATGATGTGGAAAAGTGCGGAAAAATTATGAAATCAAGAAATAAATGTTTACGAATTGTAATTCACTATGAATACAAGTTTTATAAAAAATTAAGTGTAGTTTTAAATTAATTTATATCACAGTAAAATAAAAATTGATTTTTTATGTTAGTAAAGAATCGTAAATAATGTCTGTGTAGTAATTTTGCGTATTGGGGATAAGTTGTGATCGCGCGAGTAATTGGTGTGTAAAATAAAAATATATTATTTGTTTTGTATGTTAGTAAAGAATCATAAATAATATCTGTGTAGTAATTTTGCGTAGTGGGTATATGTTGTGATCGCATGAGTAACTGGTGTGTAAAATAAAAATATATTATTTGTTTTGCGTGTTAGTAAAGAATCGTAAATAATGTCTGTGTAGTAATTTTGCGTAGTGGGGATAAGTTGTGATTACGCGAGTAATTGATGTGTAAAATAAAAATATATTATTTGTTTTGTATGTTAGTAAAGAATCATAAATAATATCTGTGTAGTAATTTTGCGTAGTGGGTAAATGTTGTGATCGCATGAGTAACTGGTGTGTAAAATAAAAATATATTATTTGTTTTCTATGTAAGTAAAGAATCGTAAATAATGTCTGTGTAGTAATTTTGCGTAATGGGAATAAGTTGTGATCGCGCGAGTAATGTAAATGCGCGGTGTGTAAAATAAAAATATATTATTTGTTTTGTATGTTAGTAAAGACTCATAAATAATGTCTGTGTAGAAATTTTGCGTTGTGGGTATATGTTGTGATCGCATGAGTAAGTAACTGGTGTGTAAAATAAAAATATGTTATTTGTTTTGTATGTTAGTAAAGAATCGTAAATAATGTCTGTGTAGTAATTTTGCGTAGTGGGTATATGTGGTGATCGCACGAGTAATTGGTGTGCATCCTTGAGGTGAATTTTCACACAAACAGCGCTATACAAATCATCCAATTATATTATTATTATTCTTTGATATATTAGCGTTGTTGGATTCTATATGAAGAAGCGTAGTGTGTGCCCGGTACGCCTCGTCGGAACATTCAAACCAATGTGGAATAGCAATTCGAGAATTATTTAGCAGGTTATGTAGAAACAATAGATCTAACAATGTACGTCTTTTTTGTAAACTTTCTATTTTTTACTGTGAAGTATGTTTTATTTGATTTGAATTGTAGTATGGTTAATGGAAAAGTATTATTAAGTAGTATTATTGTTTTCTTGATCATTTTTCCACTCACTGTTTTTATGCAAAGAAAAAAAATAATTATATCTAGAGTGTGTTTTTAGATTTACGGAATTAACGTGATTTTTACAATTTTTTTTTAATACCGTACAAGTTATCCCGACTGTTAAGAGGCTGAGGGACTACAGCATCCATTATATAGAGTGGTTGTGAGGCGAATGTGGGGGGAAAGGAGATAAGGAGAGGAGGTGTGAATAAGAAGGTTTGTGTATTAGTAAGAAACTCTTTTATTTTATTTTGAAACACTTTAATTTTGTGTATAAATCGTTCTGATATAAACTGCTCTGACGAAGACACGGTTGTGCCGAAGCCGGTTTGCATTTTCATAAATTTGAATAAAGTAATCTACTCAAAGGTGAATCATTTAATATTGTTTCACCACAAAGCTTCTGATGCCGAACGTCAATTTTCTTTGGAATAATTGGAAAAGGGTATTTTATTGTATGAATTAAATGAAAAGACACTTTGTTTAAATTCTTTTTTATTTGTGTATAGATAAGTCTACAATATACAAAAATAGAAGCGGATTCAAACAAAGTATCTATTCATTTAAATTATCATGTTAATCCATAATGTGTTTACTTATTGTGAAAATCTCATTTATTATTAGTCATTACATATAATGAAACTTGTTACGATGGTGATTTTTATTTTATTTGTCACGATACTACAAAAATATGTTAGAACATTATTAACTCTATCATTAATAGAACTGTTTACTTTTTCCCAAATATAAATATGCACACCGAAAAGTATCTACTAGGCCACGATAGAGCTATGCCAAAGTGAGAATGCACTCCGAAAAGTATCTAGTAGGCTACGACAGAACTATGTGAAAGTGAGATTGCACACTGAAATGTATCCACTAGGCTACGACAGAACTATACCAAAGTGAACTTGCAAACTGAAAAGTATGTACTAGGCTACGACAGAACTATACCAAACTGAACGCACACTGAAAAGTATAGGCTACGACAGAACTATGCCAAAGTGAGATTGCACTCCGAAAAGTATCCACTAAGCTACGACAGAACTATTTCAAAGTGAGATTGCACTTCGAAAAGTATCTAGTAAGTTACGACAGAACTATTTCAAAGTGAGATTGCACACCAAAAAATATCTACTAGGCTATGAAAGGACTGAGTCAAAGTGAGATTGCACACCGAAAAGTATCTACCATGCTGCGAAAGAGCTATCAAGGTGAGGTTTATAGAACAAATATTGAGTGGTCTATTTACTATAAAATGTTTTCCTAAGGAAATAGAAACCTTATCTATAATAATGTATAATCAGTAAAGGGTTTAGTAGGGCAGTAGTTTTTTTTTTCAAGGTGGTCTTGAAACAAATTAAAAGAAACATATTAAATCATTTATGAACTAGAACTAGGTCAAAAACAATTATTGACACAAATTTATCTATCTGTATGTGCATATTATTTATCTTTTCTGTTATGATGTTTTTCTTCAACATTTTCATTATTTATCATATGTTTTAGTTACCATCAAAATTTCAATATCACACTAAAAAAATTATTTTCTTCTTATTTATATTAAAATCAAATGCATTATGGAAGCGGTAGTAGAGGAAGACGCCACACTTTGTAATAGAGTTTGAACCAGTTTCAAAAGTAGCTGGATAAAGTCCCGGTAACTGAAATCGCAGTGACAGTCCATTTCAGGTACCAACCATCTCTAAATAGTAACTTGTAAATCTATGTAACTGGTACGAGTGCGGTTCCGCTGGATTTATTGAGGGTGAATATTCACCTAATGATCCCAACATCTGACAGGATAAAATAAATCCGAAATAGAATATTTTTTACAATCCGTTCAAAACGAGATATATTCGTAGATAGCTGAGGAACGGCTGCGCGGCCTGTTTCATACAAAACTTAATTTTGGAATTGAGGTCAAAGTACTCACCTAAAATTAATTATATTTTTTTTAATTAAAGGTTTAGTAAATATCTAGTACGTATGAGAAGCATTTTATTTATTTTTGTTTTACGTTATGAAATATAGGCCATTAAAGGAATTGATTTTTCGCGATTTTAGAGGCATCTTTAACAATAATTTGGGGGCTTACGGTGATTTAAAAACAATTTTACCCCGTCTGGTTTGAAAATATAATGAAATATAAAATAAAATTAAAATTAAAAATAATAAAATAAGTATTATGGTGGACTTTAAATTAAATTAAAAACGACCAATTCACGTTGGAACACAAATTTGCCGAACATAATTTAAAATATCGACCCGAAAAAACCTTTTTTTTAATGTTTTGTTTTTATATTTTTATTTACGTAATCACATTTACAAATGATTTTTTTTTAAATACGATAAACCCGCGAATAATTTTCTAAGTTGCCTCTAAAATTATGATAATTGATATTTTTCCATGGCATATACTTCATAATTTAAAACAAAAATAAATAAAATGCTTCTCATACGTACTAAAAATTTACTAAACCTTTAATTAAAAAAAATATTGCATTGAGTATGAATGGGTATTTTGGCCTCAAATCCAAAATTAAGTTATGTATGAAACAGGCAGCGCAGCCGTTCCTCTTAAAATTATGTTTTCTTACCAGAACCACAGTAAATCATATCTGATTTTATCAATGCTAATATTTTGGAAATCGGCATTTTTATTTCAAGTTTATTGCCCGTCTGCAATTATTAGTGAGATTAGTTTTATTTTGATGCTTTTATGCTTTTGATTATATCTGACGATTTTTATAGGTTTCCTGATATAATTTATCATGCATTGCGTCAATTACCATTTATCAATACGGTACTACATTCCAGGGCAGAATTTGAATTTGGCCTCCTCTTCAAATGATCTCCACTGACTCCAATCCTCAGTCCTTCTCTTCCTGCTCAAATCCACTTCCACACAGTATATTCACCTTTTCCTCGATCTACCTCTGGTTCGGTTCCACTGGGACATCCACATACTCATAATTTCTGGTGTTATATCATCTGGCATCTTTTCAACATGCCCAGCCCTCTTTGGAACCTATAGAAACTTACTATAACTCCAGTCCATTTTTTTCAGTTTTAATCAGTTTCAATTTTCCAAAGCCCGCCAAAACACTCCGAATCTATGGCCGGTCGGTTTTGAGGTTAGAATGTCAAATGTCGAACCAAGGATGAGCTTTATCATTCACGATTTATATAATCTATTCATAACTAAACATAAGCATTAGAATTATGTACCTTTTTGGAAACTTTAACTCGAAGAATAGTACTTAACATTAACATTATCATAACATCCGTATTAACAATTGGTTTGCCAATGAATATTCTTAAAACAGTTTCTTTTATATTTAAAGTTACCCAAATTATGTTAAAATTTAGTCAAAACCAAGAAAACCTATTTAATATACAAATCAAATAGAAAAATAAAAATTTCCATACAAACCCAAAACCAGAAAAACCAGACGAGACCCGTGATGTTCCGAATTCAAAGGTAGCAACATAGTAGGGTGTTTTGATGAGATGATTTTTTATTCATTTTTTAATAACGATTTATATATTCTTCGTTTATATATATTCGAGTATATAATAAAAACAGTATATTCTAAATCGGCGTTTACTGATTTATATGGATATTTTTAAGCTATAACAGTTTTCACTGGAGTTCTTTATGGTCTTGTAAGAGACGTCTATCCCTCACATAGAATATATATTATATACCCCCAGAAGGCCGGTCTGTCTGATGGTAGCTACTATGTCCAATGCTTGTCGAGGCTTGGTCTTGGAGCAGCCAAGTATCGATCACTTTGCTACGTGACAAGATTCTCGAGTTAATGGTTCTTCTTTAACCTATATGGTCCATTTTCGTTGGTCCAGAGATTCTCCATGGTGTTTTCAAGTTCAACATATTTTATTTTATTTTTTGTAAAATATAGGATCAGTCTATCTGAAGATAGCCGCTACGAGCCGCTCTGCAAGGAGGAAAGATATCTTGGAGGATTGCCTATTGGCTTCGATTTCCCCCATGACCTCGTCCAGTATAAGTCTCATTATCGACAAGATTTTAGGGTTCATTTTTAACAAATCAATTTAGTCCAAGGATTTCCCCTGCTGTTTTCACGTTCAATACAATTAGCATTCATCTGATTTTAATGTAATCCACTTCATTTTTCTAGGTTTTGGAAAGTTCAACATATGGATGACCGTCCTCTGTGGACTGATGTCCATTGCCATAGTCCTGGAGACCATAGGCTTCAGCTATATTCTACCAGCTGCGCAGTGCGACCTTGGATTGACCTTGACTCAGAAGGGATGGGTTGGAGCTATCCCATTTATTGGCGAGTTTTGAAATAATATAATGAGAAGGAATCTGTGTATGGTCGAGATTTCGACTATGATATCTTTATTACATATATATATATTATGCTTCAATGGATTTACCCAATTATTATATTATCCTGTTTGTATTCTTACTCTTATGTCTATTTCATATTTAGTACGGCTACTCCAATGTATTTGTTCTTATCTCTATACATACCTTACTTAATCTGTTTTGTAACTGTAGTTTGTTTTTTTTAATACTTCTTGTAACCAATTTTAAAAATCATGTTTAAGCTGTTAAAATCTAACAGCTTAAACATGGCCAAGATAAAGCCTTTTTTTTAAATAACTTCGTTTCGTTTTATTTCTGGGTTTTATGTATCCCACTTTTTCACTTACTGCTCTACCTTATTACACTTCTACTTTATTTATCGAGTCTCTCGGTTTATCTTATGTTTTAGTAAATAAATAGAGCTCCTCTATCCTAATGGACCTACTCACATTTATCCAGGTCACTTTATCCAAGTATTCAATCTTAAACTAAACTTATACCAAAACCCTTCCACCCTTCCAGGTCTGATCCTCAGCTCTCAGTTCTGGGGCTACCTTGCTGACACTCGGGGCCGTCGGAAGATCCTGATGATTTCCATGACCCTGGGTTCTACCTGCTCCATGATTTCCAGCTTCTCCCCCAACCTGATCACCTTCGTCATACTGAGACTAAGTTCTGCCGCTCTGTAAGGCAACGTTTTTTTATTATTTTTTGCTGTCTTTTTCTCTGCATTTCTGTCTTCTTTAATCGTTTCGCATGGAGAGCCGCGGACATCGATGTTCCGGAACAGTCGATCAGTCCAACGCATCAGTTAAATTCCTCTGCTGCTCCTGCCCTCCACTTTGACAGCAGCCACGAATTTCCTCAGGTTCGAGTATTCAGTTTGGCGAGTGGCATGCCCAATGCTGACAGCCTAGTAAAATGTGATATTTAGGCCGCTCTCTGACGGTCCGGTAGGGAATCGACATAAACCGGGTGCAGCAAAAATTGAGGAAAATTTTGTAGCCCCCAGTAATTTGTCGGTATTGCAGATTTCTGTTATCACATTTACCGCTGAATGTTATCGGATCTATCAAAGACAAAATCTAAAAATGTCGAGTGAACCAAGTGAAGACGAGGCTCTTGTATGCTCCTTCGAACGAGACAAAAAAGGAGAAGGTTTTAGGTCCACTATTTTCTATCGAACGTTACATTCATTGTAGGTTATTTATTGCTGCCAGGGAACTGTCCGGAGATGATGTCAAAGTCCAGCAAATGTACCGAATGTCAAAAAAAACATTCTAAGAACTGGTCCAGCACGTTACTCCATATATAAGAAGTCCTCCTGTTGCACACCAAGCTTTCTCCGTTGTCCCCTTTACTGCACATGCCGGTAATTTATAGTTATAAACGGATGCATATTTCTCTACCTCCATTATTAGCCAAAAATCCATATCCCGCTCCAGGTTTGAACTCAAATAATGAATAGGACGTAAACGATCGAAACACAGTGCGTAGATTTACTGGGTGCGTGTTTACCGAGAAGCTACTGAATTATTGTCGCGCTTGTGGTATAACAGAAGTACGTCGCGCCGCTCCCGCTTCCCCCCCGAGTCGTGAGCTAGCGCCCATTGAAATGTATGCCACAGTGCCATGTTGGTATCACGCATGAGGTTTATTATGTCATTATTATGTAAACCGGGTGCAGCAAAAATGGGGGAAATGTTTCGCGATGTCTCGCTCTATGGACTGTCTGACGTGTCTGCAGTAATTTGTAGCCGGGAGTAAAATTTACTTCATAAAACCACCCACTGTTCACAATAAATATTGTATGATAAATAAAGATACTGAATTATTACTCCATTATGTCATTACTTTAGACATCGGATTATACGCATTTCCGTATTTGCTTTTGACAGTTATAATGTTATATTGCCATAATATAATATAATATTTATCCAATTGGATAAATAAATAATGTTAAATTTACAGTAATTACCGCGGACACGATTGTCGTAAACTCATCAGCGCATATAATATAATCTATAATATATGAAATGGTGTGTAAACAATCGAAACGACACGCGTTGCTGTTGAGTTGCCGAGAAGCTACTGAGTTGTAGAAGTGAGTCGTTCGCGAACGAGTCGGCTCAGTGTTCCGGATCTCCATACGACTTCTCGGCTCACGGCTCTTCGCAGATCTTTATAAGACCCGGTGAGCCGACTGAGCCGGTGAGCCGAGTGACCCAGTGAGCCGCGAGATTCGTTTTGATCGTTCGATCTCATATACAGTACATTATTATTATACGTCATAACATAGGGATTCATAATTCTAACGCTTCAGTCGTGGCGTCAGCGCTCCCGTCACATTATTTTGTTAATTCTAAAAAGAACAAGGTTGAGCTATTAACAATAACGTGTTCATTGTTTATTTTGAGTAAATCATTGTAATCTAAAAAAATCGTTGAAACATTCTCTTGGTATTGAGTACTTAAATGCGTATAATAATGTTTCTTATTTGTTGTATTAGTGATTGTAATCAATCTTGAAACTTTACGTATGCTCGATATTATCATTATTATTTACTTATTCTTACTTACTTATTACTATTTACTTCTTATTACATACTTATTACTACTTTCTTATTACTATTTACATAATATTATTTACATATTATTATTTACGTATTTTTATTTTTATTGTTATATACTTATTACTATTTACATAATTTTATTTACTTATTATTATTTACCTATTTTTTATTATGTATTTATTACTATTTACTTATTAATATTTACTTAATATTATATGTGTATTATTATATGCTTATTACTTTATTACTATTTAGTTATTATTATTCATTTTTTA
This sequence comes from Halesus radiatus, assembly GCA_022606495.2. Taxonomy (NCBI): domain Eukaryota; kingdom Metazoa; phylum Arthropoda; class Insecta; order Trichoptera; family Limnephilidae; genus Halesus; species Halesus radiatus. Next base: position 364,520 of record JAHDVE020007077.1, read on the forward strand.
TTATTTATTTACTATTATTTACTTATTAAAATTTAATTATTTTTATTCATGTATTATTATTTACTTATTACTATTTACTGATTATTATTAAATTATAAAGCCGCTCATATCAACACAGGATTATTCTAATGATATTGGTGGCTAATGTTTTTTTTTTTTAATTTAAATTTAAGAATAAATAAATAAATTATTTACTAGTTCCTTTCAGCTAGCCAAGTTTTCAGCATATTTATTAACTGTTTAGTTTTAACACATTTTTTTTATTTCAGCAGGAAACATATTTAAACAACTAGGAATCATGTGATCTAAAGTGTTTTGTCCATATTTGTTTGTATGCTTAGGCAATACATATTAATTAAAAAGACAACAAAAAGATAATGAGACATTGTGTACATACTTCAAGTGTTCGGATGTGTTACATAATATTATGTTGTGATTTATGATAAATGTCATGATCCAAAAAAAAATTATTTGGGTTTATCGGTTGATGAATAAAATGTCCCAGAGATGGGGATTATCATAAAATCATTGCCGTTGGGTCGTCTGTGGCCTCTGACGATAAAATACGAAACCAAATATCAAGAACTATGTTCCCGAAATCGGGTTTTCCCCCACGCGGACACAGATCGACAAATGTCAAGCTTTCCGATATGGTTTTTTTTAGCATTTTTTTAATCATTGTTACCTCGGTGACATTTTAAAATAAAGTATTCAAATATTGTGTTCACGCATAATACTTGTGATGCTTTATAATTTTTGCAACGAAAATAAAGTTTTTAATCAACAAACTCTTACAAAATCTTTCTTTATCAAGAAACCATCCAACTGCAAAGTAACCATCGCACCGTTTCACTGCAGGATTATGCAGAAAGGATAGACCGCCAAACAACTCGGTCTTGGCACACACTCCTTGCTTAATTCAGATTCATATATCGTCTTATACAGTTTATTCTGTTATTCTGACTCTTGATATGGCCCAACTTAAGTATCACAGGTTGGAGAAAAAGTAATTGAGTATTTCGCGCCCTTTTTTTCAACTAAGTATATATCGTTTATTATTGGTCATATCGGATCATACGATACGGCGTTGTAAAGGTGTAAGTGTATACTTTTTTGACGTGAACTATCGTGCGTCGAGTATGGAGGTCTCAGAGGAAGAAATTCGTTAAAGAGGAATCGTGTTTCTTCAGGACAACGGCAGGCCGCACACATCTTTGATGAAGCTCCTGGAGCTCGGATGGGTAGTTCTTATGCATCCACCCCATAGTCCGGACCTGGCACCGAGTGACTACCACCTGTTCCTGTTTATGGCCAACGCGCTTGGGGGTACAAATTTGGCCTCAATAGAGGCCTGTGAAAATTGGTTGTCCGAGTTTTTTTCCAATAGAGACAAGGACTTATACGAGAGGGGCATTATGAAGTTGGATTCTCATTGGCAACAAGTCATCGAACAGAACGGCGCATATTTGACTTAAATCGGATGATTGTAACACTTTTTATAAAGCGTTTAAATCAAGCGAAAAATACGAAATTCCTTTTTCCCCAACCTGATATTTGGTTAATTTGATCGTGCTATGTCTTCCTCAGACGTCATCGACTTTTTCTACCATTCTCATTCATACATAATCTTCTGTTGTTCTGACTCTTGACATGATCCGACTCAAGTATTTTGTTCATTTGATCATGCCATGTCTTCCTCGGGCGTCACAGACTTCTTCTACCATTCTCATTCATACAAACTCATCTGTTGTTCTAACTCTTGACATGACCCGACTCAAGTAATTGGTTCACTTGATCGAGCCATGTCTTCCTCGGGCGTCACCGAATTTTTCTACCATTCTCATTCATACATACTCTTTTTTATTCTTGACTCTTGACATGATCCGACTAAGTATTTTGTTCACTTGATCATGCCATGTCTTCTCCCATTTAATGAACAGCAAAATATTGCCAATTTTGATGATTTCCCTCGGGGTAGATGTCATCTTTAAGGAAGTTGTGTGGTGGGTTTTTTAAGGAGATGAAGAAGTGAACTAAAGATACCAGCAGTGTAATATGAAAAAAATAAAGAACGGAAAGGAACCCAAAAGCCGACAAGTCATTCAACATTCGAGTTGATTATAACCGGTTTTTGTGTGGAAAATTTCAAATGTGTACGGATTGAGAACATGTTTGGCTGTCTCCCGGCACCGAAGGGATCAATTTGGCTAGTTTATCCAAATACCTACAATTGAAATACCGATAGAACAAACATAACTTTTCCACCTGACGTCTATGTTGATTGTGACTTGTTGTAGTTATTTAGTAGTTAGTAGTTATATATTTATTATCCAATAAGGGGTCATTTTTGGTGCCAAAGGGGTCAAACAAGCTTATTCCATTGGTTAGTCGAGGTTAATCCTATCAAATGCATAGCTTATTGACGGAAGCCGTAAATCTACATAGGTATATCTAAAAGGTGACTGTTTGATTGAAAACAACGCTCATTAGTGATACTGTTAAAATATTGTACCCGTCGATTGGAAGTAATTGCAGCTCGACAGAATTGATACAATTGACCCATATCAATCATATTTAATAACAGCACATTTATTTGTTATGATTTTTTTCATCAATTTGAATTTATTCAACTACATCAATTTAATAGATTAAGTAGAATACTCTTGTGAGTGAAAAGCAAAAAATATATTTCTGTGAATAGCCTTATCATATATCAAGTTGTAAAATTCTAAGTGGCTTAAAAATGTTATTTGAAGAAATATTTCATTTACACATATTCTAAAACTTTTAAGCACTTCTACAAAAAGAACAAATAAAATACACAAAAGTGTAAAACAATAATTATTACCCATCATAAGTCTTCCCCACACTTGAGTAATTATTATTTATGTAGTTGATAAAAATGAATTTACAGCAAACTTGTACGTAAATGTTCTTATCGTCTTCTATAATATGAGTTCGAACCTCAAACGGATCTGTTTCTACACTCACAGCGGGTACGACTTTTTTAGAATAAATTGAGGAACGGCTGCGCGGCCTGTTTCATACAAAACTTAATTATGGATTTGAGGCCAAAATACTCACCAAAACCTAAAGATTTTTTTTTTCATCAAAAAGTATAGTGAATATCTAGTACGGGTGAGAAGTAATTTATTTATTTTTATTTTACATTATGAAATATAGGCCATTAAAGGAATTGATTTTTCGCGATTTTAGAGGCACTTTTAACAATTATTTAGGGGATAACAATGATTTAAAAAAAAGTATTACCCCATCTGCTTTGAAAATAAAATGAAATATAAAATTTAAAATTAAAAAAAAAAAAATTAAAATAACATTATGATGTACTTTAAATTAAATTAAAAACGACCAATTTACGATGGAACACAAATTTGCCATACATGATTTAAAATATCGACCCAACAAAACGTTTTTTTTTTAATGTTTTATTTTTACATTTTTATGTTTTTATTTACTTAATCATATTTACATATCAAATAAGATAATTTTTAAAAACAATAAACCCGCAATAATTTTCTAATTTGCCTCTAAAATTATGAAAATTGATTTTTTCCCATGGCATATCCTTCATAATTTAAAACAAAAATAAATAAAATACTTCTCATCCGTAGATATTTACTAAACCTTTAATTAAAAAAATATATCATTCAGTTTGGATGGGTATTTTGGCCTCAAATCCAAAATTAAGTTATGTATGAAACAGGCACCGCAGCCGTTCCTCTTAATTGAAAGATTTTTTTAGTAAGTGTGTAGTATAATAGGTTTTATAGCTAATTAATAGACATAGGATTATATAGATTATTAGAGTGATTAAATATTTTATTTATTTATTCATAAATTTAAAAAAAAAACATTAGTCACTCATCTAGGACAGTCCTGTGTTGAGATGAGCGGCTTTACAATTTAGTGATACGATAATAACAAAAACAAAAACAAAAAAAACAAAAAACATAACACCAATGTTATTTAAACTATAAAATCTACAAATAAATCTTTAAGTTGGGCAGTACATTTATATGCACTATCAATGTCAAAACATGCACTAACAACGCCCAAATATGCAATTACAAATCCGAAATGTATAACCAAATTAAATAATAAAAACCATGTCTTTTGGAAGCCAGTTCTGATTTCACGGGGGTAGCGGGGTTAATTCTGAAGTAAAAGAACTTATTATTCAAAAAATATCCCTTTTTCTCAGAAAAGACAAAAATATTGAGAAATCCTAATTTGAGCAGCTCATAATATTATGAAGAATAAAACACCTGAAATGTGTATTAATGACGAAAAAGGCCCAAATACGCATTGTGCATGTGAAAATATTTATTATTTTGTAAACGCCTTTCGGGTGTTTTACATATAGTGACACAGGAGTAACACATATTATAGTAGGTACATCGATAGTATGAGTCGTATTCACAAAATCCAACAACAAAATTTTTTTAATGTCTCACAAACAAATTCAGCAATAACATTGTCAATAATGAAACTTCATTAATGGAAGACTGAACGCGGTTGGCGCAAGCAAAAAGTTGTCCAAAGAAGCGAAGCTAGCAGTCCACAATGGAGTGGTGATACCAACCCCGATGTATGGCAGTGAGGCATGGAACTGGCAGAGGAAGGATGAAAGTAGACTGAATGCTGTAGAAATGAGATCTCCGAGACGAATGTGTGGTAAAACCATTTATGATCGTGTGAAAAATGTTGAGATTCGTAAATAATGCAAGGCTGATGTAAGCGTAGTGAGCAAGATTAAGAAAGGGACGCTTAGATGGTTTGGGCATGTAGAGCGAATGAACGAAGAGAGGAGTGTAAGGAGAATATATGACGCGAATGAGAATGGAAGAAGCCAGGGACGCCTGAGGAAGACATGGCACGATTAAGTGAATCAAATACTCGAGTCGGGTCATGTCAGAAGTTGGAATAACAGAAGAAAATGTATGAGGCGTTGTATGAATGTGAATGAAGCAAGAAGTGTATGCCAAGATCGAGTTGTTTGGCGGTCTGTCCTCTCTGCCTACCCCTGCGGAGAAACGGCGTGATGGTTAGTTAGTTATAATATAATTCAATATAATTTTCAGCAAAGGCGAATATACAAAACACACAGCACATTCACTCATACGATCCAGACACGTCTTGTTAGTAATTTTTGAGAATGTATGCTATTATAGTCTTCTTGTATTTGGATTCCATGCAGTTAAACATTTGTACTATTTCTGAAAAAGTATTACCTTCTACGTGAAGTCGGGATATAAACGAGTTTTTGAATGACTCAGTCCTGAAATTATCGTTACAGTTGAATAAAAATTTTGGTCTAGTAGTTTTATAATGTTAATTAATCTAAGTAAATCAGGGCTGTCTACAAGAATAATACCATTAAAAAAAAATTAATAAATGTTAAGTCGGAAACAAGACAAATCTTCTATATGAAAGTTTTAATAATTGTAATTTGTAGTTTCAATAGGTAATCCGAGTTTATAGTTAAGGGGGAAGACTCAAATAAGGCGCTAAACGTCACTTCGCAGTATGCTAACGTAAGCAATACAACACATAATTTATCTGCAACTTCTTAACAGAAAGTTACGAAAGTGTCTAAGGTTTTCAGTGACGTAAATTCTTAAACTGTAACCTTTTATATTATATATGAAATACCTACAGTAATTTTAAGTAAAACGCTCGACAGTGCCTTCGCCGTTATGTTAACTGCACCCATTACAAACATATTTAATCAAAATCCTTCCACAATCTCAGAGTAAATAAGATCAAGAACCAAAAGCGTTTATTAAAAATAATTCAGTAAATCTAGATTTTCACTGTAATTCCCTCAAAGTTCAGGAATTTTTAAATTCAGTTCCGTCATACAAAAAACGTATGACAATTTCTGGCCCGCGCGATTGTTGATAAAACGATTTATTTCGCTGGAGTAAATCAGTTGTGAGAAGTCCTTCAGAGCGAGCGGACGTCGATTTTAAATTCGATATTTCTGTCTGTTTTATGACGAATAGCTGGGAAGAGAGGTGTTAAACTGCCACCGGAATGTAGGAATTACGTATTTTCGATTTTTTTTTGTTAAACCTGAGTAATTTCGATGGTCATTTTTAATTTTGAGTTCTCTACCGATTTGGTTCAAAATCGGAATTAAAGTGTTTGGAAGTGAACTGAAATCAAATGCGAAGAATGATAACAAAGAATGTTTTTCTTCATTTTAAATTGTAGAATCTTTATCCTACTTTAAAAAATATTAATTAACCTTCACCGAAAAATTACCCCTTAATTAATAATTTTTAAAAAAATAGCGAAGTTTGTTTTTTTTATTTCTCGCTATTTTTTTTTAGTGTTTAACCAATTTTGACAGTGAAGGGGTAATTTTTCGGTGAAGGTTAATTAATATTTTTTAAAGTAGGCTAAAGATTCTACAATTTGAAATGAAGAAAAATATTCTATGTTATCATAATAACATAGAATGTTTTTCTTTATTTAGAACTCCTGTATTTCGGACGATATTAGGTCCTTGGAGATCAATTTGTTTTCAAATTGTACCATCTTTAGTCTACTTTAAAAACAATAGATTAACCTTTACCGAAAAATTACTTCTTCACTGTCAAAATTGACCAAAACACTAAAAAATAGCGAAGAATGACAACTTACAAAAAATTTGAATAATTTAGAACCGCTGTATCTCGGACATTATTAAGTCGTTAGAAACGTATTTGATTTCAAATTATAGCATATTTGGTCTACTTTGCTTGGGGGAGGGGCAAGGGGAAGATAGGAGACTTTTGTGAAAATACTCCCTGTTATAGGTATTATTCACCGGCAAAATATCAGTTTTTCTTATTGCCTTCATTGACTTGGTGAATTGTATTCAAGCTTATTGTGTGCGTCTGGAGTGGGTTGTAAATCATCGTTATCTACCTATGTTATATTTTTACTGCTGTTTAGTATACAATATTGAAGGGCGTTTCTAAATCCCAAAAATTATCAAAAGACAAATAATTCTTATTCCCGATTAATAAACGGGATCTAATTCACATCCTCCATCTTGGTTCCCAATTCAAATGTAATAGTAGAATTACTTAACCATTAATAAAAACCAAAGCCACTAATAGAATAGCCATATAAAAAAGCATCCAATTCATTTCAACCACCTTGAATCCCCTAGTGGACAATCGAAAAACGGATTCCTTGATTCAAAATCCATGAAAATAATTCCCTGTGTCAAAAAGCTGTTCTTATAAGTATTTCTGAGCAGTTGGTCCACGTTACCCATTTCTATAATATTTCCGAAGCTAAAAAAAAAAGATTATGCTGTGAAGAAATAAATATGTAAATAGTAACAAAACAAATCTTTTGTAAAAGGGAGGCACTTTGTATGGCTACTGACAATAATTAATATATTATATATAAATTGAAAAAAACATATTCTCATCAGTTACCCTATCCTATTACCAACAGATGCTAAGTTAAGTCTGTCAAGCTTCTATTTATTTATTTTTATACAGCGAATAAACGAAAAAAATATAGAGCAAATGTTTTTTGTTTCGTATTGCATCAATACGCTGAACATTTTTTTAATCCGCCGTGGTCTACATTATCCACATTTCCCCAATCCTGCTGCCGGATCGCGGTGGTCCGTGGTTTTAAGTTTGAGGCCTAAAATTCCTAACGGCGGTGAATACGCGGTCTTATACTGGACCCTTAATATATCTTAGAAAATTATGTTGAACTTTTTCAATGAAATCGGAGTAGATTTTATAGAAGAATTATATTCGACTAAGGAAGAGTAGAATAATTTTATTATTGAGATATTCCTGAAGTCTCTGATTTCATCGACAGGCGAGAGGGAAATATTGTTGACTTTGCATTGAAAGATGAAAGGATGATTTATTCTAAAAAATCTGATTGTATGGCATTTACTAATGTTTAAAAAAAGTTTGTTAAATTTACACCAATCTTGTAATTTATTTCAATTTAATTGAATGTGAAAACAACCTTCAATGGTTTTTATTAGTTTGAAAAGTTTTAGATCATCGGCGAAAAGCAATGCAATAATATTGCTATCAAATACAGTTAAAATATCATTAATAATAATAAAAAGGGATTAAATGTGAACCTTGAGGTACACCACTTGTAGCCAAGAATGTATATGACAGGTTAGAATTGATTATTACTTGAAGAATTCTGTTGGTTTGGTAGTTCTTTATCCACTCTAATAATTTACCCTCTCTACCTAATTTGAAAAGTTTATGAAGAAGAATTTTATGGTTTACTTTGTCATGCTTTTACGAAGTCTGTATAATATATATTGAATCGACTTGAGTTTTTCCTTCAAGTGCATAAGAATAAATTGTTCATATAAAGAGAGATTTGTTAAGAATGGATCTGCCGGCATAAACCCGTGTTGGTTGGGTGTTCCTAAAATGATGTTACTAATGTGTACAAAGATTCTCTGAAGTGAAAGTTTTTCAAGGGATTTTTATGGAGAGGATATAAATTTGTCGGTAATTAGTGACTTCGTGAATATCGCCCTTTTTGAAAAGAGATTCTGACAAAATGACTTGACTAATATTGATATGCAGTTAATTATAAAAACTGGAGTAACATTATCTGGACCGGCAATATGTATGATATATATACTACTTTATTCATATTTTTAAAGTAAATATGAATTTATGTCATTCCACCAATCTATTACCCCCTACAATACTCATATCTAGTTACACCGGATGGAGATTAAGTACTTCTTTAAATTTGTTTTTTCAGAAAAAATTATAACTTAAGAAAAATTTCGATGGCCCAGTATTAAACTATTGTATTTTTAGCTTTGGTGCAGTTTCTTTTTTTTCTTATTTCAAGTGTAATTAACTTTTGGGCATGTTTTCTATTTTTAATTTTTTTTTAACCGATTTAAAAATGATGTATTTGTATGTAAAAGCCCTCTGTGTGTTAAAATAATAAAATAAATATAAAATAAATCCAAAAAAATAATAAATTACATTAAGAATATCACAAACTATTCGCAAAAAGGAGCTCTTGCCAGTTTATAAAAAAAAAAGAAAAATGATGAAAATGTTTGACTCCTTGAGAGACGAAAAATCATTTGGAAAATCTTCAGACATTCAAATGTACCCATTTTTATATAAATCTATTTCAAAATTTTTTCTAACAAAACCAACCGTTGTTCAATTTTTTCTGTCTTTCAGACCATATTTATAGTTTTTTCGGACAGTATTTATACCAACTGAAAACTGTTTTTTCAGGTAAATCGAGTTTTATTATACTATATAATGCATTTCATTTGTCAACAGAATGTCTGCAGCTAATACAGTAATCTACCCCTACTACGGAGAATTTGCCCCGAAAGCATATATGGATTCGATGATATCTGTATTGTCTTCTATTATCATGTTCAGCACTGGCATTTCTACACGTAAGAGCTTTTACTAAACCCTTTCAATTAAAAAAAAAAAACTCACAAGTGCTCACATACCCATCCAAACTTTTAGTTAAGAAAATTAGTGATGATCCTTACGAAATAACGATGACCTTTATAAAAATTAATGCTTTATTTAATAATTGATTTCTACTCTCCAGTGATTGCATGGGGCGTTCTCTCACTCGACTTCGACCTCCCGATTGACTTCCTCGGCATAAGCTACAAGCCCTGGAGACTGATGGTCGTCTGTTTTGCATTCCCATTCATCTTGGCAACTCTGGTTCTCTTCAAAGCTCCGGAGAGCCCAAAGTACCTCATGGGCCAAGGGGAAAATGAAAAAGCTCTGAAAATTGTGAGGCATATGTATCGCATGAATACGGGGAATGATGTCTCAAAATTTAAGGTTTGACTTGTATGTCTCTTTATGTTTCTTTTTAAAGTTGCTAGATACCTATTCAATTTATGAATTTTGTGGACACGTAACCTAATCATCGCAGTATTGCACCTACATCTCATATTGGGGTTTGGCCTTCCTAACAAATGATCTCCATCGACTCCTTTACCTAGCCATTCTTTTTTAATCCTCAGATCTTCCTATCCTTGTCCAATCTTCTTCCCTATGGTGATTCCACCCTTTCCTCGGTTTGCCTCTGGTTAGCTTATACCGATTTACATGTGGATGCCCCTGTGAATTCAAGATTTCTGGTATCCTCTCATATTACGTACTTTCCACATCTCCAGCTCATCGCTATCTTTGGGACCTACATAATCTTTCATTGGTTTCATACTTATTTCTCGAGTTTACAGTTCATTTTATTTCTGTTGATGCCAATTTCTGGCATTCTTCAAATATTTAACATTCGAAGATTTGTTTGCATATTGTGTGTCTCTTTTTGTAGCTTGTTTAAAAATTGACTAATTGTTTATGAAATTCGTACATCGCCAATTTTATTTACAATATTTTATTTCTCATAGGTTGATGAACTGATTTTTGACGACATGGATAAACTAGGACTGAAGAATGTCTCTATTTGGACATCTCTCAAAAGTCAGACAGTTCCCTTGTTTAAATTTCCTCATTTAAAGTACCTGCTGATATTTTTCATGGTTAACTTTGGAATCTTTGCTTGGTAAGTGAAATTCAATAAACTGCATATCATGTGTATGTATGCCTGGTGAGTAAAATGCTATTACTTACCTGCTTAATATTAATATTTATTATGTAATTAGGTATTACTATTTTTTAACATATTAATTTTAGCGCAAATGCGTTCTTTGTGTGGATGCCAGATACCATCGACCGTTTCTACATTGGATTGGAAGAAATAAATTCAGAAAACAAAACATTCTGTGAGCTGATGGGCGTTCGAAGCGAAATAAGGAATGCAGCCATTCTGAATTCTACGGTAAGAAGAAAACAAATTAATAAAAATTAATAATCAGTAGTCAGTTTGTGTAATAATTATTTTATACCGTTTACGGTAATTATCTTTAAAAAAGTGTCCTCCAAACTAGTGTGAACAGAAGTTTGGAGGACAGGACAACGGTCAAGACATTGTCCTAGAGATAGACGGGCAAACTATCTCCGCAGGACAGTGGCTTACCCCCACCACGAGCATGGACAGAATAGTTGGACAATAGCCATTCGCTCTTCGTGTAAGTGTCGCTTTCGCGCATTTTTTCTTCCAAAAATGTCGCATAGATGGAACCCAGAAGAGATTTCAAAATTAATTAATTCATTCAAAGTGCTCTGGCGACATTCTCATGCATAATTTATACTCCTGAGGATCTTCCTCTTCTAATTCTTTAAGGATTATTGACAATATCAGTGAACATCTGCACCCCATCCAATTCCACAGTTTTTTGTTTATTTTTTATTTAGTTCGTCCTCCAACAATTCCAATACATCTTATAAAAAAAATGTATTTTTCAAAGACTCGCTTTTAACGCGTATCATCGTGTATCCATTTTCGCAGCGTTCCGCATTTGAAATAGGGAGAAATAGTTGTATTGCCCCACTGTCCTGTCCTACGCGATCAAGGCTTTGATCCAAAATTTTGAAAATGATTTAACCCTTGAAGAATATTTTTATGAACAGTTTCGACATGTTATAAAAACATACCGATTCAATTTTATTTACTTATTAGTATTTACCTATTTTTATTCTTATATACTTATTAGTATTTACTTATCAATATTTACTTAATATTTAATGTGTATTATTACATGCGCGCCCATTAAAATTAATAATTAAAATTGGTTTCCAGAATACCCCGGTCTGCAACGACACTCTCAACGTAGAAACTTACCCCATGATGCTCATCATCACCTGCGTCTTAGGCTTTGCCAACATTTTCCTAGCTATCGGCCTTCGTTTCATCAAGAAGAAGACAGTTCTGATGAGTGGCCTAGGAACATGCTGCATATGCGCACTGATCATTAACTTTATTCGAGAGCCCTGGGTATCTTGGGGACTGCTTGTAGTCTTCCAGAGCTGTGGTATATTGGTTGGAATATTGAACGCATATGCTGTTGAAGTATTCCCTACAAATTACAGGTACAGAAAAGAAGACATTTCTTGAATACTTCGATATAGAATGTAATCGAGTACCATACGGACTATCAGCGATTCGGAGGGTACCTAGTGGTACACGCGTCCTTTGCCGCAATATTGGACAGTAAAGGACGGCGCAAGGAGCAGCCTGTTACTCGGCCGACAGAATGACTGGTACATTCTCTGACAACTTATGTAGGAATCACTGATATTACTTATTTACCTGTGTGAAAGACATTAAACGATCTAGAGACTTTAACTGCTCATTTAAATACTTGATCATTATACACCTCTATTCATAATATATCAGAAGGAATGTAGTTGCTAGGACACTAAAAAGAAGGTGTTGTTTGGAGCGACGCGTTGAGAAATGAATGTGAGGAGTCTGGATCCAGATATGGCTAGCAGGCTAACGGACGCACTGGATCAGGGATACCGGATACCAGTGCTCAGATAATGTTATTTAGGATGGCAGTAAAAACCTTCTAAATAACTTTCTTTTTTTAAATTGGCATCGTCTACATTTAGCACTATCCCGGTGGCTTTCGTCCATCGTCTTAAAAATCGGTTTATTTTATGAATATTTGGAGGCGACTGAACAATTTGAACTTATTTTAATTTCAGGGCTATGGCTGTATCGTTGATTCTTACGTTGGCTCGATTGGGATCAGTTGTAGGAACAAATATAGTTGGATATCTAATGGAAGTCATGTGTACTGCAAACTTCTATATTTCTGCATCCTGTCTTTTAGGTAAACAAATTATTTTATCATTAGTTAACATCATAGCTTTGATAGTGAGCAAATAGTGGAATTAATTGAAGACAACTTCACTCCACAGAAGGTTCAAATTAAATCGATATGTCAAAAGTCTGTTTATAATAAATCAGGCTATCTCCATAGATTTTCTTATGTCCGGGGATGATTTATCCATACCATCCAATAAACTATATACTAGGTCTCATAACACCTGTGCTACCGATTCAATTTATTTTTAAAAGACTCTTCAATAGTCTCTTCGTTTATCGTTCTTGTTACATACTCTGTCCTTGTCCTGTCCAAATCAGTAATTTATAAAACTTGTTTTAGAAGGCTCCTTAAACATAAAAAATGTATTTATTGTTCACATGAGGAACCAGAAAGCTCCTTTCAAAATCCTAAAGTTTCTTTACATGTTTTTATTTACTTGTTTGTTATTTATCTGATTCGCAGGTGTCAATTTTTTTTAAATATCCGTATCATAAAATTCTCACTGGTGCAGGCTGACTGATTTTTTTTTTTAATTTTTTCAGTTTGCTTCGGCTGCTCCTTATTACTGCCAACAGAAAAAAAGAAACCCGCATCAACACGATTATAAAAAGGATAACAATTTAAATAGTTAAAAACTAATATATTTATAGTAAACTAAGTACATACATATTTGACCAGTCAGTGGCTGAGTTGGTATCGCGTCTGGGTCCCACACAGGCGTCGTGAATTCAATTCCTCGGCTAACTAAATCCTCCATCACGACACAAGCAGCATTTTCCGCTTACTGTGATAGTACTAGGAGATTTTCATATATTATCAGGTTATTCGTAACCCAGGATTTTTGTCTTCTTTTAAAAAGAAAAAAAATGTGTACATGTGACGAAACCCTAATCTAACCTAATTAATAGTCACTTACATATTTTAAAAATAACAATTTTGTTTTTAAATAAGATTAATAAATTTAATGTGTGTCGATTCATACGTGTGTTGATTTATCATCGAACCTAATAATTATTGTCCTAATTCCATGTCAAAATATGGCAAAAATAATATCAATGATGATTAATGGCAAACTAATAAAATTGATGAGAAAACGCGTATTATAATAATATGGTATTATCTACATAAAAATTGCACTCAATTAGTGAAACTCGTTTGAGGCAAAATTAGGTTTATTAAAAATTTATTACTATAAAACCATGATTTTGTAAAAGTGTGTGTATGTAATGATACATTTTGTAAATATATGGACTGCAATAAAAATGTTTAATTTTTTACGTGTACATTATGTTTGTATTTTTATTTTTATATGAATACCGCACAAGAGTCCCAACTGCTCCCAACCGTCTGGAGCTAGTGAGACTATGGCATCCCCAATTGGGGAATGTTGTGAGGCTGAAGGTGTTGAAGAGGGGAAGGAGAAGAGGAAGAGGAAGGTGGGGAAATACCTGACTATTCAGCTCTAGTCACCAAACACGGCTAAAAGCCATTTCAAGCAATGTTTCAATTCTGAATGGTGGTCTTTCACCAGGGCGATACCGAGAGCATCGTATAATATTGTATGAAGTGGATGTCGACATAATATTAGATAATAAAATATTGGGATATATTTTGTTACATAATATGAAATTAAATAATGCTTAAAGGGCGAATATCCATATCATGAGCATACAGCGAAAAGCGGCCGAGTCAGGAGCTCTGTCCGTTGGCAGAGACAGTTGCTATTTATTCCTTCGGTTGTTCTACTCCAACTGCAACTCGACACAATTCCAGGGCTGCTCTTTCCATAACTTTCCCAAAGGTAAAACAAACTGTCTTACTTTCAATTTCCGACACGTGTAATAAACCAAGCTTTCCAAAGAAAACGCTATATAACCAGTACTTAATTACATGATAATTTTTATATAAAAATAACTAAATAAATAAAATTTGAATGAACCACTTTCATGAAGAATGCAATCAAATTTTTTTAAACTTTCTGAATTTTTTTTTAAACTACTCCAATTTATAATTTATTTTAATACGTACGCTGATGTAGTATTTTTTTAATAACCCAGAAACGTGTTCAATTGATATTTGAATAGCCATGTAAATTAAATAAAGCCACTTGGACTATTAATAATTCTACATGATATGGCTTCTTATTTGCTCTATCCAGCTGTCAAATTACATAGCTAGAGTCGAGATACATTTTTATTTATTGTAGAAATACCCAACCATCACAGGTTTCACGATCGATTGTAGAAATACTCAAATAATAATAGATTCGTTAACAAATCGTCAATTTTAAAAGCCATTAGTCAAATTTCAAAGGCTAACCCGAAGTGGTTATATAAAAAAAAAATGAGCGAGGTGATTATGAAAATAAGTAAGTAAAGAGAATTCCAAATCTGATCAATTTCATATCGTGATATCACGAGTCACGAGCTAAATACACGGATTTGTATAATTTATTAAAAAGTGATACAACAAAAAAAAAAAGAAAATTCTGCATACAGAGACTCATTCAATCCTGCATGATAAGATGGTGTGCTCGGTCATATAAATAAATTAAACATTGCACAATCAAGTGAAATAGTTGATAACTTAAGAAAGGCTGTTAAAAGATTACAGTTTGTATATTAAAGATTCGTCTGCATCGCAAGTATACTTCCGACAAGATAATGAGAATCAAGATATGTTCGTCTAAACCAGTAGTTCTCAAAAATGGAGAAAAGGCATGCGAGGCAAGAGGGGGCGTTGCGTTGGAGAGATCCAAGGGCATATGATAAAGAAGACCACAAATCATGCAATGTGGACGAGTTTCGTGTTCCAAAAGTCTGTGCATTCGGGCCATAGAATAAAGAAGAACACAAGAAATGAGATGTGGGCGTGTTTCGTGTTATACAAGTCTGTCCAATCTAACACAAAAAAAATATTTCATCATTTCATTTCAATCAAATGCAATGGCAGTATGGCAATATACAATGCAAGCAGCGTAAGGGTGGCAGAGCACTGTATTTGCTGTATTTTAATTGGCCCTCTTGAGGCTAGAACCAAAAGGTACTAAATCAAAGGCGTACCAGCTTCTATTTAAATCTAT
The DNA here is from genome assembly GCA_022606495.2 of Halesus radiatus. NCBI lineage: Eukaryota > Metazoa > Arthropoda > Insecta > Trichoptera > Limnephilidae > Halesus > Halesus radiatus. The sequence goes on from JAHDVE020007077.1 coordinate 380,362, forward strand.
GTGCAAGGCACTTCTATTGTGTATTCTTTATGCTATGTCCAAGAGTCTCGAAATATTATTTAAAAAATCCATGTAGGCGAGAGGTGCATTTACTTGTAATCTAAACGTGTGCAGGAGTAGATTCCCGCATAGACAAGGTTCCCTTAAAAAGACCCAACAACTCAAAATTAATTCAATTAAAGATAAATTATTCTAATGTATATTATATTCTATTTATCGTCATTAATAAAATGGGAGAAAATTTGTGGTAAGCTTCTGCTCGCATATATGTGAAGCTTAGCAAACTAAAGAATGCACTTGGACCTTCGTCCACTTTGCACAGCTTTGCCAAAGTTTTTCAGAATATTTTGAAAATTCAGAATGGTGATTGGTGTTTTTATCTGGTTGACCCCACCCCCTAACAAAATCAGTTTCTTTGTACCGACCATCACGCGCATTCTCTTATTTGACAACCACTACCAACTTTAAAAATGTATTTTGGAACAGAGAAAAAATTTCATCGGCGGCACTTTTCCCGTTGATAACTATAACTATAATCAAAAAAAATCTTTGGGGGGGCTAAAGAAATTTTTTTTTGAAAAGTGGGCGGAGAGCCAAATAAGTTTGGAAAACACTGGTTTAAACGAATATATCAGCAGCTCAGCTTAGTTTTGTTATTTTGAAGTTCAACAACATGTAAATTTTTAAAAAATTTAATTAAAAGTTAGTGAGCAGAGAGGTTGAGGAGTCTATAATACAATGTTACCAGGTTTTCCAAGAAAGGGGTTGTATTTTAAAATTTATTACTCATTTTGAGTTTTGTAATGTAGGTATAGAGTTTAATTTAGTGACAATGACGGTAAAGGATTCTACGATTAGCTATGGCTTGGAGAGTAGGGAGAAAAACATTGTTAAATTCAATGATGCCTTAGATCTTACTGGTGAGTTTTTTTTTTTTTTTTTAATTTAGGTACATAATATCATTGCTTTGATTAAAACTTATAAATGGTATTTTTTTATGTGGTTCTTTATATTATTTATTATTTATTACATTGGGCTGATTTATAAGATCGTAGCTATTTTGGTTTGTAAGGCAAGAGTTCTTTTGAAAAATAACATTTTGACATAGGTACCTATGTATGTTTGTATGAAAATGTTATTTTGATACCACTTAAATAGATCTTCTTTATCAATTTTGCAAAAAAAATTATGTGTTCATTATTATTGGCCAAAGAAAACAAAATATCGAGCTCTAAAGTCTAAAATCATTGTTACGCGAATGACAGTACAGTCTATGATTGCTTTTTGTTTGACAAGCCCCCAAAGGGCACACAAACTCCAACGGCTCGGAGGGCTTTGAAGCAGAGAATGGACGGTTACCTCGAGATGGTCTCCTCTTGGGTTAAGAATAACCTCGTCGAATTTAATGTTTCAAAGACCCAATCATGTCTGATACGTCTAAAAGGGATCGAAATGACAATCTAGTCTTATTTAATGGAAGTAATCTTCCCAACAAGCCCTCCATTGATATGCTTGTTGTAACCTTAAGTGACCAGCTCAGGTACGAGGGATCCATCGAAGCCCGAGTAAAGTTAGCCTCTCAGAAGTTGGGCATATTGTACAGAGTCGCAGATACTTTAATAGTACACAACTGCTGACCCTGCACAAATCGCAAGTGCGCCCCACTGTAGAATTTGGCATCCACCTGTGGTCAGGAGTCCCAAAATATCTGAAAAAACCCTTGACTCTGTGCAGAAGCGGGTGGTCCGTTTGATAGATTCGCCTATCTTAACAAACGGGTTGCAATCTTTGAAGCACAGACGTCAGGTGGGAATGCTGTCCTTGTTCTACCGGTATTTTAATGGAAGATGCTCCAAGGAACTAGCGTCATTGATCCCTTCGGCACCGGTGCATAGTCGGGAAACACGCCAAACGCGCGCCCAACATTTGCACACGGTTGACATTTGTCACATGAGAACGGGTCGCTTCTACGATTCGTTCTTGTGTTCAACAGCTCGGCTGTGGAATGATCTGCCGACGTCTGTATTTCCTCCATCCTATAACATGTGTTTCTTCAAGACCCAAGTTAACTCCTTCCTATCCTCTAAAAGACCCTCCACACAGCATCCCCAAAGATGATATAGGCCTTGAGGGAAATTATTTCCCTCAGGGTCACCTATGTGGAGTTACCGTAAAAAAAAAATAATGACATTTCTTGCATGTTTAATACTGATCATCTTTAATATTGTCTTAAAACATTAATACTTCTACTATTTGTTATTTTTACTACATAATTATGTTTTTTTTTTGTGTTCTACATCTGTTATCTCCGTAATATATTGTTGTACAGCTGCTTTATGGAGACTATTAAATATAAATTAGTAAAAGCGGCTGGTCTTGACTCAAAAAACCGACCTCTTGATCTCATTTTCAATATTCTGTCTGCAAGTAATTTGTTATTAATTGATATTTTTTGATAATATCATTTGGATATGTTTAAAGTATGTTAGTGACACCTATCACTAAGGCGTTTTATAAAGATTTCCCGATGCGACATCAAGTACATTTTTTATTTCTAAATTTTTCTATAATATCTCTAGGTTTCGGAAAGTTCAACATATGGATGACTCTCCTTTGTGGCTTAATGGCCACTTCCATAATCCTGGAGACCATGGGCTTCAGCTATATTCTGCCTGCCGCGCAATGCGACCTTGAACTGACATTGACTCAAAAAGGGTGGGTTGGAGCCATCCCCTTTGTCGGTGAGTTTTATGAAACCATTTAATATCGAGTCTTGTCAACTGAAGCAAGGGCGTTGAAATTTTTGATGCCAATCTAAATATTTCTTGTCAGTCTTTACGAAAATAAACTTTGAAGAATATCATTCAATATGTCTAACATCTAACTTCATTGATTCCACCAATACCTTGTTCAGGCTTTGACTTGAATGTTCTCTCAAATGCATATCTTTTTCATTGCTTCTTTCATGTATCATGTATGTGCTGTTATTTTTCTGTAGCTCTTGTTTTCCTCGTTTCGTGTTCTGTATTTTGTGTAATTGGACGATGGTCCGTTAATATAAAAATAAAATAAAATAAGTTTATGATGGCATAGGAAACTATTACTATTAACTGTAAATGTAATATGTGTTCTAAGCTCTGTGAGAATTTCTCTGAAAACTTCAGCCTCACAATCGGGCTACCTCGTGTAGTCTCACCAATATAGTATAGCAGGCATCAGAGTACTTAAAATTTTAATGCTTCAATCCTTCATCCCATTTAATCAGGTTCAACGGCCAGAACTCGTTACTCGGTTTTAGGAAATATCGCTCGTCGGTTGTTTTACGGAAGGGGAAAATTTTATAAAACACATGAGTGACATCTTTTGACATAAATTAAATCATTGTTATAAATTTAAACAAAATAACTTTTTTGTATGAAATAGTTATATTTGTGGGTAGGTGTACATAGAGATTCTTCAATTTCATAATACCACCACTATCTACGTTAGTTTATAATGGTATTTAAATCAATCTAATAATAAAACCCCTCTGCCTTTACAGGTCTCATCCTCAGCTCTCAATTCTGGGGTTTTATGGCTGACACTCGAGGCCGCAGGAAGGTTCTGATGGTATCCATGACACTGGGATGCACCTGCTCCATGATCTCCAGCTTCTCCCCCAATCTTGTCACTTTCGCCATACTGCGTCTTTTCGCTGCTGCTCTGTAAGAATTGTCTAATAATCAAAGTTTTTGTTTTGTTTATTCCACAGATAATTAATAGAAGCAAAGGGAGATTGGTCATTAACCATTTTTAGTATGAAACCGAATGCACAAAAGTGTTGTTAACATCGTTCACCCATACTACTGCAAATCGCATCTACACACAGCTGCGGTGTATTGATAGTCTGTGTAGCTTGATTGTAGGTCGGCGACAGCCGGCTCGCTTCCTTACTCTATATTCCTCTGTTTTTATTATCTTTGGTTTAAACTTGACTTGATCTTCCACTCTCTTGGTGGCTGCTCTAAGCTACTGCGATATCTGAGAATGTTAATCATTACACTCAAAATCGCCGCTAATTGGTGTATACTTTTAAAAATCAGTCTTGTATTAACATTGGCAACGCTAAATGTCTCTGTCTTTATTTATTGCAAACAAGAATTTTAGAATTTTCTCCATACGAAATTGCTTCTAGATGGAATTGGGGAAAAGTCTTACCACTTTGCTAGTGGTGTGTTTTGTAAATTAGTATATTTTGAAAGAATGTAATATGTGCATGATTATTTTGCGATAATGTGCAAACCAAATTATTTAATTAATCTATTTATTTAAATAAATAACTTCAGTATATGTAAATTGATAATCATAATAATATAACTAACCACGTCCATTGATTTTATTGGTGAAAATAATAATAAAATTATATCCTCACAGCATAAACTTAAGAACTTAAACAAATAGATTCAATAATAAAGTTGTCATTATTCAGCCTTCAAAATATGTTATTTGCATAGTTTATCGTTTGGCAAGTAAACCTGAATTAATTTACAAGCGTGTTACAGAACATGTTTGCAAATTATGTTATCTATGTTTTATACTTAAATATAATAAAATTTAAAACAAAATACACACAATGCAAAAAGACTGTAACATAGCGGAATCTCGCGATCCGGCTCGCAATTTTAGTTAAATTCAGATATTATTAAAAAGTACTAATAGATCTCACTATACTCAAAGTCCTCGACTAGCTCTATCCCAGGGTATATATATGTATATAAAGATACACATATATATAAATCGTATTCTCAGTTCGTTTATAGATAATTTGAGAAATCACCGCTTCTAGAAAATATAAATAAAAACACATACATTTAAGTAGATGCAGGAATGGGGAATTCAAATAAAAACAATTCTCTTTTGCTAAACACAATACCTTGCATTAAGGCCTATATTTGGATAGCTGAATGGCTTCTAGGAAAAGCTTTAACCTTTCTGTGGAGGCATTTAGATCATTTGAAGGTTAGAATGAAATGTTCACTGATTTTAGATTATTTCTGTATTAGCAAAAAGAAAGGGAGATAAATAGGCAAGGTTTGGAACGATACCGGTTTTGGCAATCTTCTGGTCAGGATCAGACGACTGGGTGGCACAGCTTTCGAAACTAAAGTGAAGCCCTTTTTGTGACTTCCGGCTGGTTCCCCTCTCCGCCTCCCAAACGAAGAGCAACCATTCAAATTCTCCAAAGAGAAAACAGTCCTTCCTTTTAAATAATTCCGGGGCAGTTTGTCGACTTTAATTGTTAGGGACTTGCTTCATAACAAGACGTGGTCAACAAATTAACCACTGTTTCCTGAACTTATTTGGAGGAAAAATGAAAATTTAATTTTGGTCTCTTGTGACTTTTTTTTAGCATCCGCCCCCACACCATCTCTTACCATCCAATTCTGCGGGAACGTGAAGTTGCTTATTATGTGGTACAAGTGGGCTGGCATGAAGTTCTTGTCAGTGGCAACGCGTGAAAGAAACTCTTTTTTTTTTCATTTCAATAAATGTCACCGGAGACCAAAATGAAATCTACATTTTTCATTAAAAAATGGTTAAATCCTCTTTTGGACATATATACGGATAACTTCGTACATCTCCACATTTCAATAGAACCCAGTAAGCATTTGGATAGCGCTCAGTGAATTAATATAGAAATATTACGTTCATACCGCTAAATTTTAGTTGATATACTTTCATAACTGAAGTAATTGAAATAAATTGCCTACATCAGCTATTACAAGTTGCCTGAGGAATTGAGACATCTGTTAACTTTGGACAAATCTTGAAATGATGTTCTAAACTTATTTTTTCAAATGCTATTTGGAAAACCATTTATTATGGATACCAAGTCTGTGCTGATAGCCGTTCTTTAAAACGTTGTTATGTATTTCCATTGTATCTGTATGTTTCGAGCCTGTACATTTATTTATGTTATTTTCCTGTTGGTTATATATATATTTTTTTAATATTTTGATATACATGTTTGCCTTGAAAACTTTGTAAAACTTAATATTATATAGCAATAATTGAAAATCCCATAATGAATTGAATTAATAACTCGTCGGAGTGCAACATCGTTGTATGTCTTATTTGAAATATATTTTTTAAATTGTTATTATTGTCCACAGAATGTCTGCAGCCAATAACGTGATCTACCCTTACTACGGAGAGTTTTCTCCTAAAGCTTACCTGGACACGATGGTATCTGTGTTGGCTTCCATAAGCATGTTCAGCACAGGTGTTTCTACACGTAAGGGACTTAAGCAAACCCTTTTATTCAAAATAAAGCTTATGTTATAAACAAATACACCGATGAACAGCTGAAACACTTAATACTTATGTGCGGGTTTTCCTAGTGAGGTGTTCATGAAAAATTACAACATAGATATACGCATATAGTAATTTCATCTGCACATATTTTTAGAATTCTACAGTTACGTTATGCAAATCCGCAATCACAGATGGTGTTAATTCATAATATTTGTTTTGTTGGCTGTTGAACATACGGAATGTGAAATAAAAAAAAAAGTTATTGTAGGTTTAAAGCTCAATTCCATCAAGAAATTTATAAAAATACATTACACTAACACGTACATCCTGTTTGTGTTAGTGCTAAAATAAAATATTTTATTCCATATGTACACCCGCCAACAAACAATTCATCTCAATATTTAAAAGTGTAAAATGTTTTTCTTTTTTAATAATTTTGTCGTTAATTGTGATCATGATTTTACGTAGTAATTTTAAGTTTCAAAGTTAAATGGACATTATTTCGTGCATTTTATGTGCTCGTTGGTTGTGATGAATGATGTTTGATTGAATTTAAATAAGCGGCACATAAAGTGCTTAAATTAAAAAAAAATTACGATCTTTTTCCAGTTATTGCATGGGGTATTCTCTCGCTCGACTTCGATCTCCCTATTGCCTTCCTCGGGATAAGCTACAGGCCTTGGAGACTGATGGTCGTCTGCTTTGCATTCCCGTTCATTCTAGCCACTGTGGCTCTCTTTAAAGCTCCGGAGAGCCCAAAGTTCCTCATGAGCCAAGGGGAAAACGAAAAAGCTCTAAAAATTGTGAGGAGCATGTATCGCATCAATACGGGAAATGATGAATCTAAATTTAAGGTTTGAATTTTCTTTTTCTAACTGTCTTTACCAACTCTTATAATATTATAGCCTTCCACCCTTATGATTTGAGAAATTTTGTAGGAAACACCTCATAAAGTCTAGGGAGTAGAGTTTTAAGACTTAAAAATATCAATGGAAACCTGTTTAATATGTAATCATTGAAGAAGATAATATTAACAAATCTCAAATGAAAATAGGAAACACATAAATACACAAAATCAAAAGGTATCAATCGCGTCTGGGAATCGAACCCAGGACCTCTGTCTTACTGGGACAACGCTCTATCCACTAAATTTACTACAAGAGAAATATATTATAAGTTTATACCTTTGGAGAATTGTTCAAACCATCATTTTTCGTGGCTCTATTTATACCTTATAACTGTATGAAACAAGAGTTATTTAATTCATTATCGGTAGCTCTTTCTACCAACATATTTAAGATTGTAATTATTTCTCATAGGTTGATGAACTGATTTTAGATGACATGGATAAACTAGGACTGAAGAATGTCTCTATTTGGGCATCTCTCAAAAGTCAGACAGTTCCCTTGTTTAAACCCCCTCATATCAAATACATGGTGATATTTTTCTTTCTTAACTTTGGAGTCTTTGCTTGGTAAGTGAAATTCAATAAACTGCGTGTCCCAATTAAATATTAACAAATAAAGGTCTATTCAAATCTACAGTGCAGTGGCAGGCACGGCACAAGAGGGAGTATTCACATTGCGCTGTTCGTGAATGTTTTCATAGATAATGTAAGCAACTAAGCCACGCCTGCCACTCTACGTGTCTGCACTGCGCGGTGCTGGTACATGTTAATCAAACTTAATTTTTTAAAAATGTAACCTTTCTAGCGCGAATGCTTTCTTTGTGTGGATGCCAGATACCATAAACCGTTTCTACATTGGATTAGAAGAAATAGATTCAGAAAATAAAATATTTTGCGAGCTAATGGGAGTCCGTAGCGAAATAGCAAAAGGAGTCATTAGAAATTCTACGGTAAGATTTAAAAAAAAAATTATTATTAAAGTTTCTTGTATTGTCTGTCAGTTCTCTGTCTTTTTCGTCCCTTCGAAATATGAAGCTTAAGCTCACCACACCACTAGATGTGATGTACCTAACCTTTGAAGAGACCGTGTTATGTCAAAACATTAACTCTTATAAAAAATATATTAAATCTTGAATAAAAAACACTGAAGTAGATAATTTTTTCTTGTAAGTCTTAACAGTCATCTGTAGTATTTTTCTTTATACAGAATTCTAGCTTGTTCTCTTTTGTTTAAATTTTAATGTTAGACTTTTAAAATTCAACTCAATTTTTCACCTGTTGCTGGCACCAACAATGTATTATACTGTTCAATGCCTTATTTTATGTTATCATTTTTTATTACACCAATACATATACATTTTTATAAAACCTACTTTCAAAACATTAGTATCGTACTTGTGTGTGATTTCAAAACACCCACTAAAATCTTATTATACTTATGTGTATATGTGATAATAACAGTAAATTCTGTTTACTGTCATTACTTATGAAATGTTTTTTTTTTTTGTTTCTTATTATCACTTTGTCATATTTTATCATTCTTATTTTCGCTACCACTTTTAAGAAAATGATTAACTTACTTTTTGTTTAAAATGAAAACTTTCACATAAGCCATAGAAATGTGATAAAAAACTGTTATAATACCCACACACAGGCTTTGCCTTTGTGGGATTTTTTTGTTTACATATTTAATTTTTATCATATTGTCTTGTATTCTCAAACTGTTTCAAAATGTAATTATGTAACAAAAATTTTCAATAGCAAAAATTTGCTATCTGAATTCACATATTTGTTTGGGCATGAAAATACCAATTATAAACTTTTTACTAACGATAAAATGACCTTGCACATTGTGATGAATATAATTTTCCTTGGCTTTTAGGATACCCTAGTCTGCAATGATTCTCTTAACGTGGAAACCTACCCCATGATGCTCATCATCGCCTGCGTCTTAGGCTTTGCCAATATTTTGCTTGCCTTCAGTCTTCACTTCATAAGGAAAAAGACTGTACTGATGAGTTTCCTGGCATTGTGCTGCATTAGTGCGCTGATCATGAACTGGGTTCGAGCCCCCTGGGTATCCTGGGGCCTGTTAGTTGTAATACAGAGCTGTATCATATTAATTGGAATATTGACCACCTATGCTGTTGAGATTTTCCCAACGAATTACAGGTAAATAAAAGACGATCGATGAAAACTGTTGTATTTTCAGTTATCAAACTTTCTTTCTGCTTTTCCTACAATCTGTAATGTTTGAAAACTGGAAACCCATTATTTGATAAAATACTTACTCTATTTTCCCTAATGATCAACAGAGCCAAAATAAAACTAATGGTGATCGACAGGCCAAACACTTTCGTAAGAACAAATGCTCTCATAGACTTAGAAACTGTGAACAACTTCATATCTCTAGGATCGTCTATAAGTGACGAAGGAGGCTGTGAAACAAAAGTAAAAAGAAGGATTTTCATGACAAAAGACGCCATTAGAAAACGCAAAAAATATGGAGTGACAGAAGCATAACAAAGAACACGAAGATGAGACTCGTTCGGGTACTGATTTTCCCCATATTTCTTTACGGTGTGGAAACATGGACATTCAGAGTCAGCGAAAGGAAGCGGATAGACACCCTCGAAATGCTCAGGATTTCATAGACAGCCAGACGCACAAATACATCAATTCTGGAAGAGCTTGGCATCCACAATTGGATATCAACTATCTGCCTACACCGTATCCTCAGATTATTTGAACATATTGCTCGCCAAACCGATAACTCCAACCTAGAGAAGCTCATGGTCACTGGCAAATTGGAAGGCAGGAAAAGCAGAGGAAGGTCACCGATGCATTGGAGTTACCAAATTTCGCAGTGTGTCCGGAACGCCGGTGTCCGCAGCTCTCCAAGCAGTGCAGAATCGCTAGGAGTGGAGGAGCCTTGTACGACAGGGATATTGGAGTGGGGGTCGCGATCCTCAGCAATGAGGAAGCGACTCAAGAAGAAGTCTCTATTCTACGCTACATCATCAACTTGGGTCCATAGTTACTTCTAATCATACCAATTGCTTTCCGTGTGCGTGCTATACAAACATCTGTCCCCTTTTCTTCTCTTTTTCGAATCTCCTCATTCGTAATTCGGCCATAAAAGGTTTTTTTTTTACATGAATACCACACAAGAGTCCCAGCTGCTCCCAACCATCTGGAGCCAGTGAGACTATGGCATCCCCAATTGGGGAATGTTGTGAAGCTTAAGATATCGGGGAAGGGAAAGGAGTAGGGGAATAGGAAGGTTTGTAATACCTGGCTATTCAGATCTGGTCTGAATGGTGGTCTTTCACCAGGGCGATACTGAGAGTATCTTCCACTCTGGAAATGTTTTTCATATGCCTAAGGGATTTCTTTTTTACTGCAATCTCTATTACAACATCCTTATTATAATTACCAGTTCAACTCACTGCTCTTCATCAGGGTTGGTGTATAATCTCCTTTGTGAACTACTAGTCGTGCTTCTTATGACAAGCACTTATCAGCAACTATTGCAATAAGTTATCAAGTCATTGTTTCCTCTGCATACACCATTCTGACAATGTCCGTATCAGCCCTGCCTTTTCGCGTAAACATGTACAAACTCATCCACTTGCTCCAAAGATTCATTCATTAACCTTTTCGAATCCTCTCTTTCAGAACCTCGCGCTTACGGTCATTATTAAATCATGATAGCCGTAACGATAACCTATATTCTGTTGAAAATTAGCATTGCAATATCAAAACTTTTACTTTCAGAGCTATGGCTGTATCTTTGACTTTTATGTTTGGTCGTTTGGGAGCAGTCGCCGGAACAAATGTAGTTGGATATATAATGGAAGAAATGTGTCCAGCAAACTTCTACGGTTCTGCATTCCTCTTTTTAGGTAAATATTTATAATTTTTGAAAATCATAATTCACTACCTGACTGCGGAGTGAAATCTCTTGTAGGAACTCTACAGTTCTACAGTCTCAAATTTATAAAATGTTTTTTTTGTGTTTTGCAGTTTGCTTCTGCTGTACCTTTTTATTACCAACAGAAAAAAAGAAAATTGAATCAACACGATTGTAATAAAACTAGTCAATTATGGGGAAATGTGACTTAGTGAAACAATTGACCAATCTTGGGAAGATTGTCGAGCAAATAATGTGGAATGCTGAAAACTTTGAAAAAATTATTTGTTTGCTCTTATATTATGCCGTAATGGAGCTACCACAACTGTTTTCTTCTGTGTGTTTTCGTGAATGTATGTAGCAGTTGTTTTAAAATATGTTTATGTATCACCATCCACTATCCAGAATGTCGAGACTTGTTAACTCAAGCCAGGCCTTGACATTTTTGGTACCAGTCTAAATGATTTTTTGTCAGGCTTTACGAAAATAATCTTCGAAAAATATCATTTAGTATGTCTAAAATAACGGTCTCTACCAAAACCTTGTTCAAGCCTTGACTTAATAATAATAATAATAATAATAATAAAAATATTTATTTGGAACACATGTTATTTTACAAAAATATTTAAGAAGGCTTTAACAGTCTAACTAGGAACAAATCCCGTTTTAGGACAGTCAAATTGATAAGTTTAGTTCATATTAATATACATATACATGAAATAATATAAAAGAATCCATACGGTAAATTAAAAAAAAAAAAAAAAATTGTTTTTTGTTTTTTTTTTGTGTTCTTGAACTTGAACTTTTGTTGGACTTGAATGTCCTCTTAATTGTATATCTTTGTCCTATAATTGTCATTGCTTCATTCATGTATTTTGAATGTGTTGTTCTTTTCCTGTAGCTCTTATTTAACTCATTTTATGTTGTGTATTTTGTGTAATTGAATGGTCCGTTAATATATTAATAAATATATATATTTAATAATTAAAAAAAATGATTATTGTACATGTGACTCTCTAACCACCCACCCACCCAGACAATCTCAAGAAGTGTGATTTATGTCTAATTAAAAAAAAACTGATGTCGCAAATTTACATAAGGCCTTTCGGCTCCCGGGTCGTAGAAAGGCCAATGAAATTGATTTTCTGTTCAAGAGAGAATTTCGATATTTGAAAATGTTTTATGAATTACACCTGGAGTAAGGAGACAACTAGCTTAATTATGGCACACGGACATGTCCATAACACACCTCTATCGGATTATGTCTTCAATGCACCAAACACAACAACACATTCGTAGACGTTTATATTTTAATACAGGTACCTTGGAGAATTTGCATGTTCGCAGTAGAACATTATATCAATAATAATATTTATTTCCTATTCAGTTTTAGTGGAACCGACAGAATTTTTTTTAGATTTATAGCCTACCACTCTCTATCTTTACCTCTTACACATGAGCTGTTTACACAAAAGAGTGAGAGACGCAGCGGCTTCAGCGCAATGTCTATTGCCGGGTTCTAACGGTTCAATTATAGTTGATCAACTCTCTTTTGAATGACACTTGAAAGTATATTGATAAATGGAAACCTTCTCCAACAAAGTTAATCAACTTTTTAGTTGAATTGAATAAAGTTGACAGACAGTCAACTTAAGTCGATTCAAGTGTGAATCACCGATGGAGTTGACACCGAATCGACACGCGTGAACCACTAAACTGGTTTCAACTCACTTGTGATTTACCATTAAGAGGAACGGCTGTGTGGCCTGTTTCATACAAAACTTAACTTAACACCTAAACCTAATAATATTTTTATTCATCAAAAAGTTTAGTAAATATCTAGTACAGATGAGAAGTAATTTATTTTTTTTTGTTTTGCATTATGAAATATGGGCCATTAAAGGAATTGATTTTTCGCGATTTTAGAAAGTATCTTTAACAATTATTTGGGGGCTAACGGTGATTTAAAAAAAAGTTTTACCCATCTGATTTGAAAATATAATGAAATATAAAATACTTTTTTTTTTAATATTAAAATAAGCATTATGGTGAACTTTAAATTAAATTAAAAATGACCAATTAACATTGGAACACAAATTTGCCGTACATAATTTAAAATATCGTTTTTTTTAAAATGTTTTTTTTTATATTTTTATTTACGTAATCATATTTACATACCAAATACGATATATATTTTTTTAAGATACAGTAAACCCACAAATAATTTTCTAAATTGCCTCTAAAATTATGAAAATTCATTTTTTTTCATGGCATATACTTCATAATTTAAAACAAAAATAAATAAAATACTTCTCATCCGTACTAGATATTTACTAAACCTTTAATTTTTAAAAAATATCATTCAGTTTAAATAGGTATTTTGGTCTCAAATCCAAAATTAAGTTATGTATGAAACAGGCAGCGCAGCCGTTCCTCTTAATTAGTTCACCGCGTCTCTTGGCAAAAGTGGTTGCGTTTTTTTTTCATTTCACGTTAATAATTATTAGGCATTGCATCTTTAATGGCAAAAGGTCTGAAATGGTTGGGTGATATTATAATGTTTAGATTTCCAGATCTATACCAAAGCCATTATTGTCTTCGGGATCAAAAACAAGATGTTTAAAAGAATAAAAATGCACGTGACACTGCCATTTCGAAATGGGTGTTGCCGAATATTGACTCCAGCGGATATAAAAAACAAAATTTTAATTAATTAATAATAATTGTTCATGATTTGGTAATATCTATAAATGCTGCGTACAATCTATATATATAAAAATCAACGTAAGTTTGTTTGTCCTCGATGTTCTCGGATTACTCTACCGGTTTCGTTGAAAATAGCGCAGTTTGTTTTTATTAGTGCCGGGAAGGTTTAGAAAGTAGTTTAAATGAAATCCAATATGTAACACTGTTGCTATAACATTTTAAAAACACAACATTGAACCCGCCATGTTTTATTTACGTTAGCCACAGAATGCATATTCAAAACAAAAAGATTTTTTCGGTAGAATATTTTGAAAATGGAAAACACGAGTAGGTACCTACTTAAGAACTTTATGATTTAGATATATTTTGAAAAAATAAATGTTTGGAATGAAATAAAATATTCAAATGAATGTTTCTTTATTTGGAGATAGTTACTTTCGCTGTCAAATCAATTATGGCACCCTAATGAGAAGCAAGAATTCACAACTTCATAACTTTATTCCAAAAAAAAATCCCGAGCAAAGCCGGATACACATCAGCTAATACCTTATATAAGTAAATAATTACCTTTCTTAAGCGGCCCGCTTGCTTTGTAGGAGACGGAAGTCTCGACTATGACAACTGACCAGACGGTCTCCACTGACTCGTCTGTCTCCACTGACCTTGCTTCGGCCAAAGTCTGCTGTTTTTATAATGTCCAAACATGACGTCGGGTTTCTTCGGACTATCGGTTCTGTAACTGGGTGACTTGTGATTGGTTCGTTGTTGCTGACCAAGTTAATCTCCTTACCTGCTCGCTTCTTCTGGCGACTGGAAAATTTCCAGAATGTTAAGCCGGACGTTTTTACATTTGCCGCAGGTAGACAGACCTCGGGTACCATTTTAGGGATTAGAATAAATCCGTGTTTCCCGCACTTATGACTTGTATCACTATGTACAATCATTTTGGAATTTGTTGAAGTTTTTGTCCGATAGTATAAATGTCATGAAGTACGTTTTGTTCGAGTTTAAGGATAGGTAATTGTCATCCAGCCAATGTTTCAGATTGTTTATTTCAATATTCGCGCTTCGATAGGCTTCTTCCCAAGTTTTTTTTTTTCTACGATTAAAACTGTGTCGTCTGCAAAATCTTATATTATTATTTTTTTTTCTTATTTAAGGGACTCCAAGAATGTCATTTACGTAAATAATGAACAGTATCGGTCCCAGAACTGTTCCTTGGGGGATTCCAAATTCTAAATAGGTTGGTTCGCTCAACATATTATTAATTTTTACGTGTTGGTGTCATTTATGTAAATAACTTTTGAACCATTCTTTTACTGTTCTTTGAATTCCAATATTTTCTAATTTTTTGATTAGCCTCCTATCCCATATGCTGTCAAATGCTTTCCTTAAATCGATGAATATACTTAAACATTTGTTTCCCGAGTCAAGAGCATTATATATTATAGGGTAGGGTGGTCCAAAATTTTTTTTTTATTATTTTTCATCTGACCGCTCCGTGAATTTGTTACATGTATTCATAGTAATAACATAGTAAAATTTCAGCGAGATGGCTCAAGTAAAAAAGGGTGCTCAATCGAGTGTTGTTTTTGAAATTTTTGTGTAAAATGCTTAATTTGTACTTTTTAATATATTATAATAAAACTAATATAAAACTTTTTCCACTTAATTTTATTTGACTGTAACCAGGTTCAGCCTGTCAAGACCATCTTCAGGCTTATATACACAAATATGGGGGACGGTAAGAGGGGTGGTCTACAAGGATTTTATTCGAATATGTGGGTTTTCTTACAATTGTTACTAAGTGGTCTTTGGCTGTCTAATTTCTAATTATTTTGGTTTTTTCCAGTAGGCATAATTACCTCGGCCTTGTAGCTTTACTTCAATATTGTTTGGGAAAAACCTTACAAGTATCATGCATTATTAATCATGGTGAGCTTTATTAGCTCTTCGTAATCATCACGAACTTGATTATCTCTAGATAGAGCGGTTGTAAGACTCTCAAGAGTATTTTCAAAGATATTTACTCTTTGTTTTGGGCCATCAAGCTCTCCTCAAATCCCACTTTTCAAAAGATTCAGCGATATTTGGGAAACATTACCGAAGGAGGACTATGATTGTCTTGACCTCGATAAGAACGCAGAACAGTTCGCTGAAAATACTCTTGAGTCTTACAACCGCTCTATCTAGAGATAATCAAGTTCGTGATGATTACGAAGAGCTAATAAAGCTCACCATGATTGTTTTGAACGAACCTCCTACGAAGATACATTGGCGCGCTCCAGGTCCGATTCATCATGCTCGTTGGATGGCGAAATTGCTGTATGCTTTGAAGATTTTTCTCTTTAGAAATAATTTACAAGCATTTAAACTAACCAAGAAAGAAGAAAAACAATTTTTTTGATTTGTTAGTTTTGGTGTGCTCATCTACACCAATGTTTGGATCGAAGCGCCTTTGGCAGCAGATGCGCCAGTAAATGACTTACTACTTTGGAAGATTCCGAAATCAGTATAGCAGCTAGGGATGTCTTAGAGCGTCACTTATGGTATTTGTCAGATGAACTACTTGCATCTGCCTTGTTTTCTGACAAGCTGTCTGATGCTGAGAAACAGGCCACTGTTCAAAAAATAAATTCTGATGTCGGTAATCGTTCAGTACGAGGTGACTCTGCTAAGCTTTCCTCAGAGGTTACATTAGATGCTTTTGCAACACAAAGAACGTTGAAAACACTCTTAGTTCTTGAAATCAAGGACTCTTTCTTGCAATTACCTCCTGAGACTTGGAATGACAATGTTGATTACCTTCAAGGCAAAAGCTGCGTCACAAATTTGCGTGTTGTTAATGATACAGCGGAGAGAGGAGTTAAACTGTTTGAAGATTACAACACGTTACTCACTAAGACTGAGGAAGAAAAGCAATTTTTACTTCACATCGTTGAACAAAACAGAAAAATCGTTTCCACTGAAACATCCAAAAAGGAGTTAACAAACATAGTTTTGAAAGATTGCGACTAATATTATGTTAAGTATTACTTTGTTACAAAATTTTATTCATATTTAAATAATTTGTATACTTATTTGATTAAAATACTTGTAATATTAATAAACCTTAAATTACGTGTTTTATTTAAAATCCTGAAATTTTGTCAAAAACTTATAATTCAATGAGCACCCCCTTGTATATAAGATAAGAGGCTGAAATTTTTAACACATCATAGGAATGGTAGGTGTAACAAATCAAGGGTACGGCTACACCTATATTTGATTTTTTTTTTTTTACTATATAGGCCTGGACCACCTTATTATAGGGGTTATTTAGCGATTGCATCTTGTCTGCCAATTTTTCTCAGAAGCTGAATTGGTTATCATTAATTACTTTATTTGATGTGATGTGCTTAGTTAATTGTGGCTTTATGACTTTTTTCAAATATTTTAGCTACGTTTGATATAATAGATATGGGACGGTAGTTTCAGATGTCGGATGCAATCACTGATTTGAATGTAGGGGTTATTATTGTATTTTTAAATGTTTTTTGGAAAAATTCCTTGTTGTATGCTGTTATTAATAATGTGTGTAATCAGTTTTGATAAAAATTGAATCTGCGTCTCGGTGAGACATTTGTTTTAATAAAATTGTCCAAACTTCTTCCAAAAATTCATTATCTAACCCAAATACGACATTTTCTGGTTTTTTCAACAACACATTCTCAAGTTCGTCAAGCAAAATATTAGAAATCATAGAGACGCGCCCACTAACAAAATCACTTAACGCCATCTTGATTAACAATATTTGTTCGATTTTAACTGATACATGGGATTTTCAATTTCTTATTCTATTTTTGTCTTTCAATTAAAGTTTATCAACTAAAATTGAACCATGAGAACCATGTATGATATTCCTACATAGGTGACTAATAAATCAATATTTCGGAAAACCTTATTGCATTTAATTCATTCTGTATTTATGCAATGTACACCTTCCATAATATTTGTTGATAGCTTGGGAAGGTACTGTCAATACGGAACCAATTAAAAAATTAAAAATAAATATAATGAAGCACCTCATTATCAATACCTACATACCTGTAATTCCCAGAACTTCAATAAAATTTGTAGGAACTTACCTGATTAATATGTTTTATTTTCAAATGTGGAAATTTGCTCAGCTTTTAAATTTACTGTGATAACTGTTAAAATGACATCTGTCATTTTTGTTAATTATAAATAATATTTAGCATGGAAGAAAGTAGTAAACAAAGAGTGTTAAAATTTGACGCGGCTATGAGTCTAACAGGTGATCTGTTTATTATACGAAATATCGTTATTTTGAATCGTTAGAATGACAATCATTCATTCAATTCATATCTTATACACTGGAAAAATATAGCATTCTGAGGAAGTGGTATTTCATTGTAGTCTGCTTAGAGAAACTACCGCTGGATCTCAACTGAAACTCGACACTTACACAAACGTAAGACCCGCCAAACGCGTGCCCAACATTTGTACACGTTGACATTTACCATCAAAAACACTAATGACTGAATTATCTTTAGTTATGTACCTAAACCAAATGAAAATTTGAATCCACGGTTTGAATGACGGCCTCCATGGTCGAGGGGTAAGGCTCTCGACTACGAATCCGAAGGTCGCGGGTTCAAATCCCGAAGTAAATTTTATTTAATTAATTTGTGATGTTTCACAATTAATTCATTTAAAAATAATACATAGTATATTTGAGCACGTTCCAGAGTGGAAGATACTCTCAGTATCGCCCTGGTGAAAGACCACCATTCAGAATTGAAACGTTACTTGAAATGGCTTTTCGCCGTGTTTGGTGACCAGATCTGAATAGCCAGGTATACCCCACCTTCCTCTTCCCCTTCTCCTTCCCCTCCCCAATACCTTCAGCCTCACAACATTCCCCAATTGGGGATGCCAAAGTCTCATTTGCTCCAGAGGGTTGGGAGCAGTTGGGACTCTTGTGCGGTATTCATATAAAAAAAAAATCCATAGGAACACAGATAGTGTGAAAGCTTGTATGGAAACTACCGGTATACATGGCAACAAAATTATCTTTACTACACGGTTTTGACATTGTGTGTGTATCTTTTTTTATTTATTTATTTATAAAATACATTATATTTAATGGAGACATTTACGTGTAGATAGATTAGATAACCATACTAGGCGGCTGCCTGTTTCATGGTGACCAATGGAGTATAGTTACTTTGTATGAAGTCTAGTGTAAACATATGGATTTATTATATTCATTATATTAACATGCTGACAATTAGAAAAACTATAAAAGAAAGTAGAAGATAGAAAGGAGAAAAAGACATGCGTAAGGATTAGATCATAAAAATATACATAATTTTTTTTTTATATGTGTGCAAGCATGCACAGATGTGCTCATAGGTGCATACATACATGCACAGGCAAACACATACGCATGTATATACACATACTCGTATATGTATGCATTTATATGCACATATGTACACTCACCCTTATGCATATATGCATATACACACATGAATATACACATGTATACATGTATATCACAAATACTCATCAAAAAAGTCCACAAGCGCCTTCTTGAAACTGTGGTATTTGGCTATTTATTTCAATTGTTAAATTGTTGAAGATTTTAGGAGCAAGTAAATTAAACTGTGACCTTCGGAATGAATTGTTTTCAAGATACGTTATTATGTGTCATGAGCTCAGCTATGGAATTACTTTGGTGCATGTTCCCTCCAAGAACTAGAAAAATGGCATAGGTCCTTATGGAAACTTCATGACCTCTGAGTACAGTTCCATCAACTTACCAACAAATTCCCCCTTTTATTTGTGTTTCTGCAGGAATGTCCCTAAGCAATTATTTTTCCAGGTTTTGGATGCTATAATTTTCGGATGACATTACTGTGTGGCCTTATAGCGATGTCGATGGTACTGGAAACCATTGGTTTTGGCTATATCATACCAGCTGCCCAGTGCGATCTAAATCTCACCCTTGCGGATAAGGGATGGATTGGGGCTATCCCCTTCATGGGTAAAAATTCATTTCTTAAAGAACCTACTTATTGCTCGAGTGCTGATAGCTTACGGACTATTTTTAATATATCGCATACCCAGCACAGGAGTATTGTAAATCCTGTTCTTTTCCAAAATTAGATGTACAAACAGCAATATGCCTAAATTGACTGACCTGATCGTGTAAGACAATCTCAGAGTGTCCCATAGGCGTCATTATTTCACTTACAAAAGTTTAAACCAACACTTGTCTATACTTATTTTGAATATTCATAGATACTCTTAATTTAATAAATTTTGCCATGTTTGGTGTTGTACCAAATACAAAATAATTACATTTGTCTATTAACTTTCAGGCCTGATCCTCAGCTCCCAATTTTGGGGCTATATGGCAGATACCAAAGGCCGCAAGAGTGTTCTCATGGTCTCGATGACTCTTGGCTCAATTTTTTCTATCATATCTAGTTTCTCCCCCAACCTCGCTACATTTGCTGTATTTAAACTAGTCTCAACAGCAACGTAAGATACAATTGTTTCCCAATGTTGATTCATTAATTTTCAAAATCTTTTGTTGTTGTTAAATTGTTTAAATTTGTGTTTTAACGATTAAAAGGGAAAAAAATGTTAACAAGACAATTTTTCAAACTTTGTAAATTGTAAACTTTGGATTATTTTGCAGGATGTCAGCAGCCAATGTCGTAATTTTTGCTTTTTATGGAGAGTTTACGCCAAAAATGTACGTGGACAGCATGCTTTCCATACTTTCATCTATTATCATATTTAGTCAAGCCATTGCATCGTGTAAGTCAAAGAATTTATAATTGTGGCTTTCAGAAATTTATGTTTTTGCTATGCGAAAATAATCATCATACAAGAAGAGGCTATTTATAGACGCGTTTCCTTGAATGGAGATGTAGACCCGCGTAGGTTTCCATAATGCAAGATAAGATTTATTTAAAATGGGAACTTCCATATCTCGATGAAATTGGGAAAGCCTCATCCACTTTCAGGATCGCTCAGAGGACTAACCGAGAAACTTTATTTTGAAATTCTTGATCAAAGTTATAGTGCAGCCATTACTTTTGTAAAACTCACCTGCATCCAGCATATGCGTGAGCAATAGGGTTGCAGGAATTGCTTTAGTTCAGAGCTATTTATACTTCGGTCTGTGATTGGCATGTATTAATGATACCTGTAACATATTTATCTCCGACTTTCCTTTCCAGTAATTGCCTGGGCCGTCCTTTCCTTCAACTTTCTTCTTCCTATTGACTTTCTGGGTATCACCTTCAGACCTTGGCGTCTTCTGGTTATCTGTTACGCCTCACCTTTCCTTCTGGCGACATTCTGCTTGTTCTGGTCTCCCGAAAGTCCAAAGTACCTTATGAACCAGGGAAAGGACGATGAAGCCTTGGTGATATTGAGGAATATGTATCGTGTTAACACAAAGAAGGATCCAAGCACTTATGCGGTCAGTACGAATCAAGTTTACATAAAGTACTCAAAATAACCTTTCTGAAAATCTATAAGATTCCTTAAAAAATCACTAATTAAGGAGATCTTAAACAACCTCTCCGATACCTCTATTAAAACTGCCAGAGGTGAAAAATATGCAATGCTTGATAAGATCTGAAAGAAATATTAGAATTTTCATGTAGATTTGGTACTAAAGTAATGTTCATTTGAATCGCTAGGTATAATTTTTTATTTTCATTAATTACGAAAATTGTATTTTATTTTTTATATAGATAACATCAGTCCTTGTAATATGACATCTTATTTAAAGGTAGATGCTTTAGTTTTGGACGACATGGACCGCTTGAAAGAAAAATTAGAAGGCTCTCTGTTTTATAAATTATGGAGGCAAACTGCTCCGCTGTTTGTCAGACCACATCTCAAATACATTCTGATATTCTTCATCTTAAACTTTGGAGTTTACGCCAGGTTAGTTTTACTCTTTAGGCGGCGTTTTGAGCAGCTTCTCAGCTTCGAGCATTACCTACTACATTGATATTGCTTTGATTCCAGTACTAGCTCGTTCATCATATGGCTTCCAGACATTGCGGATAGGTTTCTGGAAGGGCTGGAATCCGAGGGTGCGGATGACAAGGTGTTTTGTGAGCTAATGAACGTAAGAACTGAACGAGAGGCAGCAGTTAAATTAAATCACACTGTGAGTAAAGAATATCATATATTTGTGACTAGAGACATTCGTTAAATATTTATCACATGAAAAAGCGAAATATCGTTATTTCAACAGGAAAAAATATTTTTTATGTTCTTGAAAAATTTTTAAATGTCGCCATCTTGACATGAATGGATTAGATATTATAACCTATTCTTTTCTGGTCTGTATTCTTTAAAGAAGAAATAATTTAAATACAATGAATGCGAATGAAGCAAGAAGTGTGTGCCGAGGCGAAGTTTTGTGGCGGTCTATCCACTCTGCTTACCCCTGCGGTGAAACGGCTTGTGTGGTTAATGTATGTCCAAGAGTATGAAAACGGACAATTGAGTACGAAAGAGACAGCATGACTTATGGAAGTATTTAAGCATATGAAAGGTTGTCTCGTCCTTCTTCATGCCTCAACTTCTTACTTGTAACATTGCGACAGTGATAATTATACCAATCTACCAACACACGAGTTTGATTCACCACCACATAAATCCTGATATTATTGGAAACTCAACGCCATAGTAATACTATTTAACTCATAAAGAAATTGGTCCAAATATACACTAGGAATAATAGCTACGAGACTACAGGCAGATTCCTTCCGTCTAGCAAGAACTATGCAAATTTTTTGGATCCTTTTTATAATTAATGAAACCAATTTGATAACATTTACTTACACAGTCAGTGACTTACCACAACCTCTTCCTTCGACTAGTCGATTTTCCAAATTAAAAAGTTTTTGTTCTGAAAACTTTTGTTGCATACTACTTCCTATTTTTTTCCTTGCGAAAAGTTCTATTTTCTTTTTAAATCCTTTCTTCTATAAAAAATAACAAACGAACGACTGATATCGCTTGCGATAAAATGTAGACATTTAATAAAGAGGAATTATTTTTTTTCATTACTATGACAACACCAAGCTACTCACATTATCTTTTAAATTTGTTACTCACATTAATTTTTTTTTCACATTCGGGTTTTGCAGTTCATTTTAAAGAAACAAGCCAATTCAACATCACTTGATTTTATAAACATTTTTTAAAATTCATGGTCCAGAAAGCAGATATATGAAAGTGATAAAATCAAAAGATGGAAAAATTTTAACGAATGAGAAAGAAATAAAAGTGAGATGGATGAAATACTTTGAAGAGGTTTTTGAAAGCAACCCGACTGATAGTGGTCCCAGTGGCGAATCAGGTATGAATGACGATGGCGTGAATGTTCCCAAAATCAGCATGGATGAAATAAAAAGTGCGATTAAATGTATAAAGAATGGTAAGGCTGTTGGTTTTGACAATATTGCTGCTGAATACTTTAAAGGAGATAGCCGTATAATTCTCACATGGTTATGCAAGCTTTTTAACCAGTGTTTAGAGGAGAGTTACACGCCATTAGATTGGAGGAGGGCCTCATGCCTCTATACAAAGGTAAAGGGTCACGTATGGAATGTGGAAATCACAGGGCTATTAGCCTGCTAAGTTCTGTTGGAAAGCTGTATGGTAGGATATTGATTGAACGGATACAAACGAAAACAATAGATAAAATATGGGACGTGCAAGGTGCATTTATGAGCGGAAGGGGGTGTATGGATCAGATTTTCTCGTTGCGTATGCTAACAGAGAAGTTTCTGGCAAAAAACCAGAAACTCTTCTGTGCCTTTGTAGATCTACAAAAAGCGTACGACCGAGTTGATAGGAAAAAATTATGGAAGGTATTGTCCAAGTATGGAGTGAATACAAATCTCATACAGGCAATTGCGTCTCTGTACGAGGAAATGTTGCATGTGTTAGGGTAAACGGTGATTTTACGGAGTGGTTTGACATCACAAAAGGTGTTAAGCAAGGCTGCGTAATGTCACCGTGGTTATTCAATCTATACATGGATAATTGTATGCAAGAATTGAAAGAGGTGGGCTTGGGCGCAAAAATGATTAGTCTGCAAGTATGTTGCTTGTTGTATGCTGATGATGCGGTGCTGATTGCTAATAGTATAGAAGATCTACAGTCCCTCGTATCTAGGATGAATGAAGTATGTATGAAGAATGAGCTAATGATGAATGTAAGTAAGTCTAAAGTCATGGTGTTTGAAAGAGAGAGTACGAAAACAGTGTGCAATATAGTTGTGAATGACGAATACTTGGAGCAGGTCGATGAGTTTGTATATTTGGGAAGTATGTTTACGAGAGATGGAAAGACTGATAGGAATATTGAAAGAAGGGTGAATGCAGGAAACTCCATTAACGGAGGACTGAACGCGGTTGGCGCTAACAAAAAGTTGTCCAAAGAAGCGAAGCTAGCAGTCCACAATGGAGTGCTGATACCAACGCTGATGTATGGCAGTGAGGCATGGAATTGGCAGAAGAAGGATGAAAGTAAACTGAATGCCGTAGAAATGAGATCTCTGAGACGAATGTGTGGTAAAACCATGTATGATCGTGTGAAAAATATTGAAATTCGTAAAGAATGCAAGGCTGATGTAAGCGTAATGAGTAAGATTAAGAAAGGGACGCTTAGATGGTTTGGGCATGTGGAGCGAATGAACGAAGAAAGGAGTCTAAGAAGAATGTATGTAGAGCGAATGAAAAGGAGAATATATGACGCGAATGTGAATGGAAGAAGAAGCCGGGGACGCCCGAGGAAGACGTGGCACGATCAAGTGAATCAAATACTTGAGTCGGGCCATGTCAGAAGTCGGAATAACAGAAGAGAATGTATGATACGTTGTATGAAAGTGAATGAAGCAAGAAGTGTATGCCAAGATCGAGTTGTTTGGCGGTCCGTCCTCTCTGCCTACCTCTGCGGTGAAACGGCGTGATGGTTGTTAGTTAGTTAGTTAGTTAGGTGATCTATGAATTATATTTTATTTTATTTTGATATAACTTGTAATAAATAGCCATTTAGATACATAAATTTCAGAAGTACAAAAAAAAACACCTTTCCACGTAATTATCTTCCTTGCAAAGCGTTAAATTATTAAAAAAAACTTTAAACACAAAATTATCATCATCTAGAGGCATCTCCTTTCGGAAAGTACTAGTAATTTGTGAACACCGTTTGGTTAAAGCCAAAAATATGAGCATGGACCAATGTGCTCTTTTAAACATATATTAATTTTTCTATAAGCCATCTTGGTTGAGCCATTTAAAACCTTTTAAACGATTGCACCACCCTTAATGTTTTGTCTACTATAAAATGTCAGACTGTATATTGGCTCACTTCTTTCCCAGGTTACTCCAGTCTGCGACGATTCTCTCAGAGTAAGCACCTACCCCATGATGCTGTCTGTCACAATGGTGGTGGGCTGCAGCAATGTGGTGCTCGCGATCTGCCTCCGCTGGGTCAACAAGAGAACTTCCCTGCAGGCTCTACTCTCGGTCGGGTGTTTGGCCACCCTGTCCATTCATTGGATCCGCAATCCCTGGCTGGCTTGGACTTGTCTGGTGGTCTTTCAGTGCTGCGGAATTCTGAGAGGGGTACTCCTGGCTTACGGTGTCGAACTTTTCCCAACGAATTATAGGTATTTTTTTTAATGTATTCACAATTTTTTTCTTAACACACAAATACAGATACATCATCGGCGCTACAACCCTTAAAAAGCCATGGCCTCCTCTAGGAATTACCGCCACTGCTTATCTCCTGATGTTTCCTACCAGTTCCTTATATCCAAGGTGGTAGTATTATTAGTGTAGCTACCTGCTGAACTGGCCACTACTAATTACTATTTCGATAGCTGTCAAACACGTGAAGCACAGCGATAGTAGTGCCATCTACATATCTTAAATAGTCGCAGGTTTTCACTAATAACTTCATTCTCTTCGTGTTGTTCGGGTAGATCTCTCTTTATTCATTATTTAAATCATTTAACTTGTCTTGTGTTCTAATTTATACCGTACAAAATTTATTTATAAGGTTTTATGTATAACATTTATACAAATAAAAACTCCTGTTTTACATTGGTTAATCACTTAATTAACCTAACACACGCTCCTTTGATTTCCGTTGTGTATTAATATATGCAACTCATAGGCAATCTTCGTGTTGTTCGGGTAGATCTCTCTTTATTCATTATTTAAATCATTTAACTTGTCTTGTGTTCTAATTTATACCGTACAAAATTTATTTATAAGGTTTTATGTATAACATTTATACAAATAAAAACTCCTGTTTTACATTGGTTAATCACTTAATTAACCTAACACACGCTCCTTTGATTTCCGTTGTGTATTAATATATGCAACTCATAGGAATCAATTAATACTTAATCCAGAAATACATTATTTGTTAAAATAATCATTGATTTCTAAATTGGTCTCTCCCTCCGCTCGGCCCCCTAATTTAGGCCTCCCAACACTCTTTCGTCCTGCGTGTTCTTCTGACATTCTTGGCAATTCTACAATTGTTCTGTCCTACAGAGTCATCCCAGTTGTTTCTTAAGGGAATCCGTATTCTGGAATGACCTTGAAATACAAGAGTGGCTAACATACTCATTGCGTTGGTCGCGATAAGTTTGAAACTGCTTCATCACATCAACCACCTGCCTCGCAAAAAAATCACCAAAAGCGTTATCCACTATTTGAATGAAGTTATTTTTACATTTCCTCATACTTTTACTTCATTTTCAGAGCCATGGCAATGTGTTTGCTGCTAATTTTTGGACGTTTGGGTGTCATAACAGGAACGAATCTTGTGGGTTACCTCATGGAAGTTTACTGCCCAGCAAACTTCATAGGGTTTGGTATATTACTCGGAGGTACCAAGACTTTCACTTACTTTCTTAGTTTATGGGCAACATTTCATATCCTGTTCTCGAGTTCTCTGTTTGAGTTACAGAAATTATTGTCAATGAACAATTACTTTTATATTTTCATATGAAGTGGTAACTTAGTGATGTGACATTATAATTTAAAAATAAAACAATAACTTTTTTTACATCACTTTTATTTTATACTTTTGCCGACCGGGTTTTGCTACTACCGTAGCTTCTTCAGGGCAGTATACAACTAAACTATGAACTAAGATACTATGGATAATAATGGTTAAAAAGTAATGGTTTCTCCGAATTTGCCAACCATCTCTTAGAAACAGACCACACATTCAATAAAAATACAGGCACTAGTTTACTGCATAAAAATGGAACAGGCATTCCAATAGATAACTTGGAAGCATTAGAAATAAGGAAAGCCAAAAACACTAATAGTAGACTCGTAAATAATCAAATTAATTTAAATAAAAGTCCAATTCTTAAATTATTCCCAATAAACAAAGTACACAAACTTCCTGGTCAGCGGGAACCTGCTGATGTCCCACCCTTGGCCCTCCACTCGCCTGTTTTTATCAATCTATAACACATATGTATCTTAGTTCGTAGTTTAGTTGTATACTGCCCTGAAGAAGCTACGGTAGTAGCGAAACCCGGTCGGAAAAAGTATAAAATAAAAGTGATGTAAACAAAGTTATTGTTTTATTTTTTAAATTACTTTTATATCAGTACACACATCACGATGTACTCGTACACCTGCTTTTTATTGGATGCATAGTTAGGAAAGCATCACAAGAATTGTACCCAATGCCGACAGAAAATAAATCAAATGTGTACCCCAATCGTCATGAAATTTCGTCACAGTCGTTAAAGTATATAGAGTAGACAATTCATAAAGATAGTGATTACAAATCTTGTTCCATTCGGTTGGAAAGGATCTATCCCATTAGACAGTGCCCAATGCTTACAAACTTTGCTGCTGAATGACTAAAATCGATCGAGCAATGGTTTTCATCACTGACGTTAGAATTAATAGACTTGCTCTAAGTACCATTTCGAAAAGGTCACCTGTCACCCATTTTGGTACCAGCTTAGTTCACTACCGTCCACGTTTGTATCGTGTGATTTTGACTGCGGTTAGCAAAGTACAAAACATTTACGAAAAGAGTTAAACAAAATATTCAGTTTTTGTAAACAAGCCGAAGCTTTTTACTTATTTCCCGTTTTACATAAATTGACAGCACGCCTAGCTCGCCCCTCGCCCCCGTTATTTTGGTTTCTTCCCCTTGCGTGTTAGAGCATCTCTATGTATTATTTTCTCTGTGGTTCCCATGGATTCCAAAAAAGTGGAACCGTCTGCGGGCGCGTGGTGTCATATCTAATCATAATTATGTATCTACGGTCACGGCTATGATTGTTAATGTTTATTTTATATAGCTAACAATAATCTGGTTTTATTTCCAGTTTGCTTGATTTTCTGCACACTTTTACCTGGAAAGGAACATCCACAAAGCGCAGCTCGTCGCTCGCACCTAGAGTTACCTCCTACCATCAGTCCTATAGTCTCCAAAATATGATGTAGGTCAATAATAATCCAATTGATGATTTGTATTATGACAGCATATGTTTCTTATAGCGAGTTTAAAGAAGGCATGACTCAATATTATAAGGTTATGTGGATTATATCTGTTTTTGATATATTCTTTATAACTGTAAGAATTGTAGAAATAAACTAAAAATACGAAAACACCACTTTATTTTTTAGTGCCTACATCATTTTTATATAACAGTAGACGTTGAAACATTAACAAGAAGTATGGTTTTTACCAATTGTGTTACAATTTCTCCTCCTTCTTGAGCCAATGTTCAGGACAGCCTCGCAGTTACCATCATCAGGACAAACTAACGTAATTCGCATATTGCGTATTTATTTATGAATATCTTGCAAATATTTTGATTTCTCATCTATCTTGCTATAATTCCGTCCTATCTTCATATGGTGGAGGGTTTTCGGATAAGGACTTCTTTCCTTTGTTGTCGTCTGAAACGGGTAATGTGAAAACCAGGGCAGCCAGGACTGAAAAGAGACAAATGCATTCATACAAGTATTGTAAAAATTGAACATTATCCATTTTTACAGTCAAAGATAAATAATTCTACTGAATATGAAATGTTTTGTGTAAACCACTATCTTCTATTATATAAAGAAGAATGTCCCAGGCGGGCGGTGTTTTTTGTTAGTTTCGTATGCAAATCTACAGTTTTATTCCAAGCTAATGAAAAGGGAAGGGGTAGGGGTTGGGGTAGGGCTAGAGCTAGGAGTAGGGGTAACACATCACAACCTGAAAACTTTCCTCAAAACCTTCATAACCCCAGACAACCCCGGTACATCAGCTAGTTTAATATATAAATATCAACATGTTTTATAAGCGATATTTATATATTAAACGGTGGTTTATACAAAACATTTCTTATTCATTCTATTAAAAATTACGCCACAAAGTAATTTAAGATTTATTGAAGAAGCAAAGATAAATTGTTGATCATGGCAGCTCAGTTATTTATGGGGGGAAAACTTACTTTGGGAGGGAAAACTGTAGTAAAATAGAATGGGGAAATGGGTCGAAAAGTTTCTAAACTCGTAAGTTGTACATTAGATTAAAATGTTTGATTTATTAAGACTTCACTATAATGGCAGAAAAAAATACCATTTAACCAAGCTTTATTCTTTCACGGAAATTTCACTGATCAAGAGTTTTTGCTGCTTGACAGAGACATACATAATTTTCGATTCGTAATCAAGTTTAAGTAGTAATGATAATTGAACTTACAATACAGAATTCCACTGAAAAGAAAAAAGCTGACCGGACAGACAGTGTGTATGAGGTATCCAATCATGTTTGTTCCGAACATGGAACCCACTCTGCCTATCATGAGAGTCAAGCAAACAGCCATTGCCCTGAAAAAAATATTACATAAACGGCCATAAATAATTACAAAACATAGGTAAAATGGATACCTAGAAAAAAATTTACATCTTTATCAAAAATTTTTGAAGAAAATTTCGGCTTGAACTTCATGTTCTACACTCGAAAATTTCGTGCAAACGTTGCCAACTTTGTTAATATTGTATTGATTCTTATTAGATTACGTTTGAACTGTGGATTTGTTACTAGTTGAGTCTTTTCTTGAAACCAGCGACCCGATACCTCAGGAGGAAGGCAAAGTTGTGGAGGCAACATTCGGCTAACATTGTCTAAGTTCTACAACAGCGCGGGAGACCAAACAGTGTGTATATGGCGTCTTGTCTTGTTTTTAGGCAGTTCAATGAATATTTTAAATAAAAGTTCCTCGTGATGCGAAATACTTTGAGAACTGAAAATAGTCAGTTGAATAATAATTGGATTACTTCTATAGCGCCGTTTTTGTGGGAAAATCACCTCAAGGGCGGGAGTTGACCATGAAATTCCAGACAGAAAAATTTGTGGAAACTTCAGAACACGAGAGCTCACAGTTCGAAGTTTTTTTACTGCTCCAGACAAACAGAAATCAGTTTTATAGTTGAGATTGGCTTTCCTATCCAGCTTTTCTCCTATTTTTACTCATTGACACTAGACCATTGGCAATTTTTTTTTTTTTATTTGAAATATTTTCATCTTTCACAACATTAACATCATGTTGTGGATGCTCCGATCGTGACAACTTCTGATTAAAAACTATTTTAAAAGGTTTTACCTGACATGTGTCGGAAAAATCTCCACAACATAAGCATTAATTAGTCCGATACTGGTTCCACCAATCTGCACTGTGGCGAATACAACGATGGCGAACCAGGTGTCCGTGATCCAGTGCAGGACCAGGCAGCAGGTGGCGGTGAGCCCGAAGAAGCCCACCAACATGTTCCTCTTACCCAGGCAGGTAATAGTGAAGGCCGATATGACAGTGACGACGGAGACGACGGAGGAAAGGACAATGGAGATAGGGAAGGTGCCGGTATTGAGGGTGTCGCTACACTCTGTAATGATGGCAGTGGAAATAACCTGAATAACAAAGATTTTGTAATTAAAACATCAGTGATATTGGAAAGATCGATAATCCCCTTGAAAAAGCTCTGAGTACAAAAGTCGTGGGATTATGATTGGGTTTTTTCTTATAAATAATTTTTTTTAAATGTATCTTTTCTCTTCGGTCCGTAGTCCCATGGTGAACGATATATGTAGTCTCACCATATAAATAACCACAATAATTTTGGTCTACCTATGAATAATTTCATAGCACAACTTCTTATTGAATTCCGTTGCCTCGCTTTGAAATACTACCACGCTACGCTCCAAAATAACACAGAGCGCAAAGTTAACCCCAAATCACATGATATAATTTGGTCATGTCATAGGAAGCCAGAAAGGCACGCGTCACCAGTTTAAAGTTGAAACTTAAGGACCCTACTTCATGTACCGCACCGTACGTAAAGCCATTGTAGAGCGTGAAGTTTTTAACAAAACTACTGTTGTAACTTGAATACATTCACACGTCACAAACCCATACATCGCCATACAACAAGGGAGAAATTTTGCAATTTATTATTTTTTTTTAATAATAATAATAATAATTAAAACATTTATTTGTAAATAAGTTGTTATTTTGTTATATATATAACATATAATTTCATTTTAGTAATTGATAAAAAGGTCACTGCTCAGCACTGTATACATTCCGGAGTCCAGAGTGCAGCTGATTAGCAACAGTGCCTACAAAAATGAAATGAAGTTAAAGTGACAGAAAATCAGTATGTATACTTAAATAAAATAAAATGAAATGAAATGAAAAATAAAAAAAATCTGAAACAAAAATTAACAAAAATTACAATAATTTTTTTATAAAATCACGAATATAAGTTTCCATTTTATTATTTATCAATTATGCTGTGCGGCTGACTGTGCAGTCAGCAACCATTCGCTGCAGAACTTCTTGAAGCACTGCAGCGATGTTGACCTTCGAATAAACAGTGGTATTTCATTCCAAAATTTTGTTGAGGAATTGGAATTGTTAGTTTTTTGAGTATTCATATAGCTGCTTAAATTGCCAATTATAAAGTTCGTGATAGTCCCTATCTAATATATCTCTAACTGTCTCAATTTTGTGTTTGAAAAATGATCTCGATAAAGTTAGCCACTCTGTTGATGCAAACTTGCTGGGAGACAAATTTGCTCAGTGTAGACTGTAGACCAACAGAAGGTAACGAGCAATGCTTTTTGCAAATCTTTTGACTTCGAGATAATGCACTTTCTTTTTGATAAATGTTTTCGCGAAACAATTCATTTTGGTTCGGGCGTAATTTTTAAAATCCACATGCCCTGTCTAGATATTGTTGGACTATGAGTCTAGCGCTGGTAAGAGAAAATCAATTAAAATCGAAACTTTGCTTGTAGTAGTTTTGTCTATTTAATAACCTGATCCAATTAGGCAGACACTGTGTAATTTTTTTTCCTCCTTTCTTCTTTATCTCCCCAATTTCCTTCAGTCTCACAGCATTCCTCAGTCATAAAAAAGAAAAAAAAAATTAAGACACTGTCTGTCTTTTTTTGAGGGAAAAAATACGAAGCAAGAGAGACAAAAGGGCATTACCATGCATTTCACAAAACCGATAGTAGGAATTTTCGTATTTCCTCGTATCTTGTTCTGGATTTCTTGAAAATATCTACATTGATCAAAGTTGTATGGTCAGAAAAAATTAACGCTAAGGTAGATTTATTAACCAAAAAACATTGGATTATTCTACAATGGTAATGTTTGATAAGATGCTTACTGTACTATTTTCAGTGGGCAGAACACCAGTCGCTCCCAGCATAGTGCAAATATTTTCCCCCAAATCTGTTCCTTCGTCCTTGTGGTCCAGCACGTCGGTCAGAATTGCAGGAAACCATATTAAAAAGCCGTTTGAACTGAAAAAAACATCAATGCAATATAAATGTTATTTATATTAAGCTATCACTGACAGCACGGGCAACAATCATTACATGTAGTTTTAAATGTAAGTTATGAGTCGATATTTTTAAACCACTAGGTTTTGCCTATTGCAGTCCTGCAATTGGTTTGTGTTGCGAAGTCAACCGTGACTGACTGCTTTGTAGGGAGGTGCGCACCCAATTTGACCCACTCTGAGCCTTACTGTCTTGGAAAGTCGATACACTTAAGGTGTTTTTTGACATACCAACGCGTTCCATGTCCAATTTTGACTGCGAATCAATCTTATTGTGTTCGAAATCAAAGGGTCTTAAGATCGATTTTTGCTCGCAGGTACCTCATCTGAATCTCCGGCCAGACCGTATTGCTCCTTATTGTGTAGGGAATTAAGGGGGTGTAAGGGGGATTTTTCCCTGCATACCCCACACTGAATTTCAAAAGTTACCGTATTACTATTAGTACTAGTTAGTATAGTTTTAAGTCATACAGCAATAGTATTTATTAAGACTCACTTGTTGATAAATATCTATTTCATTTCAAGTTTGTTATGTATGTTTTTTTTATTTTTTATTTTATGCAGATATATTTTGTAACCTTAACTGTAATTTTTGAGTTTTGAATAACAAGCTCCCATTAGACAAACTGCAAGAAAGTAGTTTATCGCGACTTTTTCCATTGTATATATATTTTTTTAATGTAAATAAATAAAAAAAGTAGTTTTAAGTAACTAGTTATAAATCTTAGTTTTAAGCCATTAGCAATAAATCTTAGCTATAATTTATGAGTTATAAGTCTAAGCGATAAGTTATAGATTAGATAAATTAAGTTGTAAAGCGCCCTTGGGGTGATTTTCCCGCGAAAATGGGGCTATTTATTTATTTGTTTTGGCTCTCCAACAGAATACATGACATAATTATTAGAAATGATCCATTTACTACTATTATTATTATTGAGTGTGCTATTTTATCATGTCAAATAATTGGCTGCTGTAATTTGAAAAAGAAGGATTTGAACAATGTGAACAAGCAAGGGGCCTTAAATCGTTTTATCATTTTGGCATAATTTTTTTAATGTTTGGAAAATTCTTTAAACCAGCAATGATGTACATATTATGCCATATTATAAAGCAAATAAACATCATGCCGGTTCTCTCCAAGGTTAGGCAGAGAGGATAGACCGCCACACAACTTGGTCTCGGCACACATTCCTTGCTTCATTCATAGTCAACCATCATCTCATACATACTTTTCTGTTATTCTGACTCTTGACATGGTCCGACTCAAATATTTGATTCACTTGATCATGCCATGTCTTCCTCAGGCGTCCTCGACTTCTTCTACCATTCACATTCGCATGATATATTCTTCTTACACTCCTTTCTACGTTCATCCACTTTACATGCCCAAACCATCTAAGCGTCCCTTTCTTTATCTTACTCATTATTACACATGGATTCTTGCATTCTTTTCGAATCTCAACATTTTTTTGCACGGTCATACATGGTTTTACCACATTTGCTTCAGGCATCTCATTTCTACAGCATTCAGTCCACTTTCATCCTTTCTCTGCCAGTTCCATTGCCTCACTGCCATACATCAGGGTTGGAATCAACACTCCATTATGAATTGCCAGCACCACTTTTGTTAGCACCAACCGCGTTCAGTTCTCCATTAATGGAGTTTCCTGCAATAACCCTTCTTTCAATATCCCTATCAGCCTTTCTATCTCTCGTAAACATACTTCAAACATACTCTCAAATACACAAACTCATCCACCTGTTCCAAGTATTCATCATTTACAACTATATTGTACACTGTTTTCGTACTGTCTCTTTCAAACACCATGACTTTAGACTTACTTACATTCATCATTAACTCATTCTTCATACGTGCTTCGTTCATTCTAGATATGAGAGACTGTAGATCATCAATACTGTTATCAATCAGCACCACATCATCATGCAATAGGTAACATACTTTCAGATTACTCATTGTCGCGCCCAAGCCCATCTCTTTCAATTCTTGAATAAATTGTAAGGACCACATTAAGTTAAGCAAGGTAAAACTCAATATGTAAATTATAATTAGCAGTTTGTAAACTTAAATGTACAAATAACTAAAATCAAATTAAGATAATACTTATACTCACGCAGCAAAGACCCCAAATTGAAGTAGGCATGTGATGAGAAGGTAGAATCTGTACTTGGGTCCAAGCAATGGGGCGGTCTGGTGCCACACATCCTTGAAGAAGGGCCTCTTCGCCTCATTGCTTCGTGGATGAATTTTCAACTGGGTTACCTTTACACACCAAGTACGTCTTTAATGATTATTATATTAGCTTTTGAAATATTAACTTTGACTATAGACCAGAGTCGTAGCTAGGGGGGTTCAGGGGAGGGGGCATGTTCCCGGGCGCCAGACTAGAGGGGTCGACAAAAGAGGATGTGAATTTTTAGGCTAAATTAAAATTTATTCCGCATATAAAAGCATTGTTTTAGTTATTCACAATGAAATATATTATTTCCAGGAGATTTTTTTATCTGTATAAATATATTTTATTTACAAAAAATACTTAAATATCTTTTGGAAATTGTTTTCTGGATGACAAAAATCGACAGCATTTATTGGTTTTACAATGGACAAAAAAAAAATTTTGCCTGCGGCTTCTATTTATTAATGAATAGTAATAATAATAATAATGTTTTTTCCAGAAGGTATGAGGGAGTAGTACAATACAATACAATAATATAATTCACATTCCTCTCCCTTCAGCCTCGCAACATACCCAATTGTGGTATGTTGCGAATGATAAAAATTGACAGAATTTAGTAGTTTGACTATAGACAAGAAAAATAGAAATTGAATGAATTTTCACCTGTGGCGCATTCTAACCTAGTTTTGGCAATGATGTATGTTATACAATTAACTGATTACTTTTATTGGATCTTAAATAACAATGCACATTTAGATTTGTTTGGCCCACCGGCTCTCCTAAAAAATCTTAATGCCACTGAGCAAATTGAAATTAATTCAATCATATTTCATAAAAATTTATATCAACATTTGAAATTTGTGAAGTATCTGTAAAATGAGGGAGGGCACCATTTAGATTGTTCCTCCCCGGGCGCCAAATACCCTAGCTACGCCACTGCGATAGACAAAGTTTTTATTGAATTGTTTTCATCTGCAACCAAACTTTATTTTTGTATTTTCTGATCTTAACATTGCGATATAAAATTTACCAAGGGATCTACCTAAAGACAAAATAATCAAAATTAAGTCTTTTAGCACTCTTCTTTAGATAACTTTTTTTTTTAATTTGTAGGATTTTTTGAAAAATACCCGACTAATAATATTATGGCATCTTGAATTTTTATTTCACAATAAAAATTTCATAACTAATGATGTACATGATGTAGAGAACTTGCGTTGATCCGTAAATTCTACGTAATAAAAGCTGTGTAATTTTCGAGATGGCAAAGTTTACCGTTCAAGAATTTTTAGTGCTTCAGACATACAAAATGTTTTTTTTTTTATAGAAAGCAGTCACTTTATGGTTTGACATATTAATGAAATAAAAAAGTCACTTAAGAGGAACGGCTGCCTGGCCTGTTTCATACAAACTTAATTTTGGATTTGAGGCCAAAATACTCACCTAAACCTAATGATTTTTTTTTTTCATTAAAAAGTGTAGTAAATATCTAGTACGGATGAGAAATAATTTATTTATTTTTGTTTTACATTATGAAATATAGGCCCTTAAAGGAATTGATTTTTCGCTATTTTAGAGGTACCTAAAACAATTATTTGGGGGCTAACGGTAATTTAAAAAAAAGTGTTACCCCATCTACTTTGAAAATGTCAGTGTCTACATTATGGTGGACATTAAATTAAATTGAAAATGACCACTTTACTTTGGAAAACAAATTTGCTGTACATAATATGAAATATCGACCCGAAAAAACTTTTTTCTTAAATGTTTTGTTTTTATATTTTTATTTACGTAATCATATTTACATAGCAAATACGACAATTTAAAAAAAAAAAACAAAAAAAACAAAAAACCCGCAAATAATTTTCTAAGTTGCCTATAAAATTATGAAAATTGATTTTTATTCATGTTATGTACTTTGTAATTTAAAATAAAAATAAATAAAATACTTCTCATCCGTACTAGATATTTACTAAACTTTTAATTTAAAAAATATCATTCAGTTTGGATGGGTATTTTGGCCTCAAATCCAAAATTAAATTATGTATGGAACAGGCAGCGCAGCCGTTCCTCTTAATTTCGTGGTTACAAACAAAGTGATCTTATACAAAATGTTTGTTTTATTGCTAAGATTAGATACTGAATATCTACTTACGTGCATTTAAAAAATAAAAATTATTTCCCCAATATTCATCTAACAAATTTTCTAGTACCTGTCTACAGTTTTGTTATAAGTGAAATTTTAAAGGAAGGAAGTTGAAGAAAATTATTGTAAAATTTTATTATTATCTAAAATTTTCCAATTGAGAATTACACATTTGGTAAGAAACGTGGATTTAGCAGCAAAATGGTAATGTTTATCTCACTTTATAGGTTTTAAATAAAGTACAGCGCCCTTGAGGTGATTTTTCACAAAAACAGCGCTATACAAGTAATCCAATTATTATTATTATTATTATTACATAATATAAGTTTTATTGTGAGGTAAAACTTTTCTATTCTGTAAAATTTTCCGTTCATAAGTTTTGTAGGCTTAGTTGATTCAGGCTTGTATATATATGTTTTCACTGTTTTTTACCTGTTTTTTTTATAATAACTCAATCTGATAATGTATCATGTTATGTGGAATAATGACGCAGATGGGACGTTCGGTTGGAATCAGATTTAAAGCTGTGATAAGAGGAATCAACAGCGCCAACGAAATAACTTAAGTCAGTTTCAAATAATAGACATACATAAAATGGGTTGGTGCATTACCTCATGGCATATTTTGTTTCTAAGGCAACAGTGCTATAGAAATATGCTACTGACATCACAAAACTGGCTTATTTGGAAGGTTATTTTATATTTGCACTGTTTTCTTCTTCTTGCTTCATCAGATTTCATATTGTCTGCTGTTTATCTAACTTTTTTTTAATGTAAATACTGCACAAGAGTCCCAACTGCTCCCAACCATCTAGACCAGCCAGTGAGAATGACATCCCCAATTGGGATATGTTGTGAGGTTGGAGGTAGTAGGGAGGGAAAGGAGATGGGAAGTGCCTGGCTATTCAGATTCGGTCACCAAATATGACTAAAGCCATTTCAAGCAAATGTTTCGATTCTCAATGGTGGTTTTTTACCAGGGTGATACTGAAAGTATCTACCTCTCCGGAACGTACCGCAAATATATTATATATTATTTAAAAGGAATAAATTGTGAAATAACACACATTAAATTGACTGGTCAGTGGCTAAGTTGGCATCGCGTTTGGGTCTCACCCGGGCGTTGTGAATTCATTTCCTCAGCTGGCTAAGTCCGCCATTACGACACAAGCAACATTTTCCACTTACTGTGATGGTAGTAGGAGATTTTCAAATATTGTCAGGTTATTCGTAACCAGGGAATATTTGTCTTTTTTTAAAAAACAAATAAAATTTACTTGTGCACGCTGGGATTTAAACCCGCGACCTCCAGATTCGCAGCCAGGGATTGTAACCACAGAAGCCATCAAACTATCTAACAATATCGGGGGAATCTCCTTTAATAATGACACTGCTTTTCAAAATTGGCTTGACATTATTCACTGTCAAAACTTATGTTTTCTTCGATGGAATCGATAAACTACCAGTTAATTGGATATCAATCGTAAACAATGGAGAAGACATTATTTTTAATGTTTAGTTTATTTAAAAATAAATAAAAACTTCATGAAAACATACAAACTTATCCATATATTATCAACTTAATCCATCAAGGAAAATATTCAGAAGGTTCTTACTGGGTATTCCGAAGGTTTTCTTCCGGTGTTCACTGAGTAAATATATTGCAACACTTCCAAAGTCTCTTCTTCGTCCCCCCTTGAGTGGAGAAATCTTGGACTGGATGGTAATTTGGTGATGGCAAGACAACAGATGATGTAAGGAAGAGCGAACAGACAGATTAGAAGCCTCCAAGGACGGTAGTCTATGTACATCATGTGGAATCTGAAATCGGAGGGCAGGACTGCCCAGGCAAGCACTGGAAAATAAAATAAATAATACAATCAACATGCAGAAAATATACATACCAACCAAGAGGATCAAGAGCTAAGGATCCCAGCAGCAAAAACAATAACAAGAAACTTATGGGTGGGACAAATTAGACAGATGATCCAATTTCATCTGTGGCGGTGTCTATTCATTAGATATTTCTGCATGCTACACTAGTATTCCCAGCTAGTCAGCGAGCCGGCGGCCGTGTTTCCCCCTTGCAGAGCCGTGCTCCTGACATTCGTTTCCCTGCGCAGTCCGGATCAACACCTTCCTTCAGTGTCCTAGTAATGCGTCTTCTGATATTTAATTATTTAAGTTAAAGAGAGGGTACTGTATTTCATAAATCAAGCATTAATATCCGCGCTTTTTTAATACCTCCCTTCACAAGGTAATATAGTAAAATAAATTTATTTCGACAATGTATTGAAGGAGGTGTATATGTATATCTGACTCAATTACCTTGTGAAGGGAAGACTCGAATATTAATGTTTGATTTATTAAAATACACTGTCTTTAATATGAATTCATCTGAAAGAAAATGCTAAATTGTGTATAATGCCAATAAATACCCTAGATGCAGTATTTTACTGATATATCTAGAATATTTCTAGGTGTGTTTGAACAATTCACAAACCATATTCAAGATTTTGAAGTTCTTTAAAAAATCAATTGCCTTGTGGTTGTAGAGTTGTTGGTACGGTAGAACCCCGTTAATTCGAACCCCTTTAATTCGAACCCCGTTAATTCGAAAAAAATGGATTTGTGTGAAAATGAGTGATAAAATTTTGTAAATCTAAATCTGACACGACCGTAAAGATAAATGCGATAAAATTTTGATTTATGCGGTCATACATCGTCCTAATTTGTATTGTTATTTTGTAATTCCGAATCAGACACGCCGATAATCGGCCTCAATTTTTCGAGTTATTTATGAAATGAATTCATATATGTACATAATAATATACATGGTAACTTACTTGGAACAACGGCGGTTCCAAAAGCTACAGACGCGTTACCAAGAGTCAGCATCTTGTCCCGTTGGGATTTGGGATTCAGCTCTCCCAGATATGCGTATCCAATAGCTGAGGGACCTGCATTACTGAAATGGGGACAAACAAAATAAGTTAATTTCTTCGATTGATTCATAGAATAGGTATGAAAACAACAACAACATCTCAAAATATAGTTGTTCAAAACTTTAAAAACAAGTGTTAGAAGAATTTAAATTCGTTAACAATTCGGTGTTACAAAATAAATGTTTCGAGACGTTTTTTATTATCTCAATACTGGTAACCCAAGACCTAGTTTAGTGGTGTTAAAATCTTTTTAAAACTTATTTTAAATTGCACAGCGTAAATTAATAAATAATATATTAAATCAAAAAAATTAAAACCAAAATTCCATTGATAAATCTCGAATTTCACTGAAGTTCTCAAATGTTTGATAAGATTACATGAAAGATGGTACAAAAACACCTGAATCCACGCAAAAAATGCAATGAACTATTTCTTTATGTAACTTATAATTAAATTGTAGTACTCTAATGAACCACTAATTAAAAATGGTTACAAATATTACCTAGTGTTTTTTTTAATTACAATTATTTTATTATATGAACTCACAATAGGCCAGCGATGAATCTCAGGGCTGCAAATGTGACCAAATCGGGTGAGAAACTCGACAAGACTGAGAAGAAAGATCCCACAGCCATTGAGAAGGCCAATATCTTCTTCCTCCCCTTAGTATCGGCCAGGTAACCCCATATGTGGGACGTCAATATTATAGCTGAAGCATTGGAAAGCAAAATAAATTCAGATTCTTTGTATTATAAGTACATACATGCTTTATTGTTTGTTCCATGCTTTGCATCTCAATGTTAAATAACAATAATATGAACGCACACTACTAGTTCTAATTATCCTGTTTATAAAAATACATACGTATATAAATAAATAAAAATGCCCCTGCGTATTTATTTATTTGAATAAGTAAAAATACCAACCATACTTCATTTGATACTTCAAAACTTCACTCTGACCCAAAAATAATACAAAAAAAAAATTCTTTCAGATATGTTATGTACCTACTTACTAAATTAAACACTAAAAATTGCGGAAACATGTTGTGTGTTATGATACCATAAATACAAGAATATTCCGATTACAAACCAATAAAAGGGATAATAGGAAGCACCGACTTGGCCGTCAAATCCAATTTAAGGTCACACTGGCAAGCTGGTATCACAAAACTAAACCCCAGGGTTTCCAAGATAACTCCCAACAGCATGAACCCGCAGAACAACAAGCTGAGTCTGTTGAATTTTCCAAAACCTGTAAAAAAGGATTAAGATTGATTCATATTTCCTCACAGATGCCGCTAATTTAAATGTTTTTTTTTAAAACACAACGCTTTTAAATATTGAAATTAATTGTTTGTTACCAGGAATATGAAATGGAATAAATTGTTATTGTAGATTTAATGCTCAAGTC
Organism: Halesus radiatus; assembly: GCA_022606495.2. NCBI lineage: Eukaryota > Metazoa > Arthropoda > Insecta > Trichoptera > Limnephilidae > Halesus > Halesus radiatus. Next base: position 421,827 of record JAHDVE020007077.1, read on the forward strand.
CTTCAAGAAACTTATAAAGATACAAGAAGATAGTTTTACCTATCAATAAATGTTATATTATGTAACTAACCTCATGTAAAACCTTATTGAGAGAAGCATACATAAATTTTCATCCGCGTTGGTCTATCCCGCTGATTTTTTACCTTGTGTCTGACAGGTGGTCACTTGACAAGGACTTGATTTTTAAACTTACATTAATAATTCATCCCTTTTCATATTCCATATGTACACCCGCCAACAAACAAATCATTTCACTATTGAAAAACATTAAGTGGTAAAGGTGTTTTTTTTTCATATTTTCATTAGTGCCGTCTGTGAGGACGTATCACGTTTCTTTTAACCTTAAACCAATAGTTAAATAGACCTCAGATAAAACTCAGAAACTGTAAAGTTATAAAGATTATTCTAAAACTACTGACCACCGGCAGTTCAGGCGACATCTTTAGGAGAATCTGTGTTTCGCATATTAGACAACTTTACACCAAAAACATACTAGCGAGAACTCTATTTGACAATGTCCAAACTGCTCGCGATACTAGATTCAAGGGGCATAATCTCTTACTTATCCCTTTCGATTCAATTTTAGATACTTTGCACCAAAAACATACTAGCGAGAACTCTATTTGACAATGTCCAAACTGTTCGCGATACTAGATTCAAGGGGCATAATCTCTTACTTATCCCTTTCGATTCAATTTTAGATACTTTGCACCAAAAACATACTAGCGAGAACTCTATTTGACAATGTCCAAACTGATCGCGATACTAGATTCAAGGGGCATAATCTCTTACTTATCCCTTTCGATTCAATTTTAGATACTTTGCACCAAA